>OZ025264.1:21421310-21829717 GCA_964019135.1 Arenicola marina
AGACAATGAGGCCAGTGACCGTGTAGCATTGTAGAATATAGACAATGAGCCCAGTGACCGTGTAGCATTGTAGATTACAGACAATGAGCCCAGTGACCGTGTGGCACCTGTAGATTACGGACAATGAATCCAGTGACCATGTAGCACTTGTAGATTACAGACAATGAACCCAGTGACCATCTAGCATTGTAGATTACCGACAATGAGCCCAGTGACCATGTAGCATTGTAGAATACAGACTATGAACCCAGTGACCATGCAGCATTGTAGAATACAGACTATGAACCCAGTGACCATGCAGCATTGTAGAATACAGACTATGAACCCAGTGACCATGCAGCATTGTAGAATACAGACTATGAACCCAGTGACCATGCAGCATTGTAGAATACAGACAATGAGCCCAGTGACCGTGTAGCATTGTAGATTACAGACGGTGTGTCCATTGGTCATGCAAAGTCTCCGTTTACACAAGGACAAGTAAATCTTCTTAAATTCAACTGAGTAGCTTTTCGGTACCATAGCCGAGAAATTATTCATAGAATGATTTCCGCGGCTTCTTCAGTCAATTTCCGCCCGTTACCTCCCCCCACCCCCCACCCCCCACTCCCCCTCCCATTACCCCTAAGGTCTGACCTACCTCAGCCCTCACCCTGCCCGTTACCCCCACCATGACTCTCAGGCTCGACGTCTTCCTCCAGACCTGCCCCCCCCCCTCGACCCCCGCCGCCTCCTCCTTGACAACACATGTCAAAGCCTCGTCCGTGACGCGTAATTAGTAATTTCAATCCCATTTCCTCATAATACCCCCCCCCCCTCCCCTCCCCTGTCCACATACACGGCGCCCCAAATTCCCTCACCCCCACCCAACCTCCATCCACACACCCAAGCCCACGGCTCAAGCCCTTCTCGAAGTTATCTATCTATTCTATAGGTTTGGTGCAATCCCAGCTTGGATAAAACTGCTTCACAGCCGCAAAACCCGAAAAGAACCTGACTGTATATTAATATGAATTATGCAAAGAGGCTATTAGGGAAATGAGGTGGAGCCCGTAAGCCTTGTTCTTCCCTCCTGTTTCCCGTGCGCCTGAAAGGGAGGTTTAGACGGCGTGTTGAGGGGGGGATTAATGCCGCGGATAGATTACACGATGAAAACCGGGTGCTTTCTGCGTGATAATGGCTGCGGGGACACGGTATACATCGGGTGGGTGGGGCGGGAGAGGGGGGCGTGAGGAGGGGGTGAAGTGGGGTGGGGCGTGACAGGGGGGCGTGAGGGGGAGGGGGTGTGAGAGGGGGGCATGAGGGATGGGGGGGGGCGTGAGAGGGGGGGGGGGGAGGTTTGGTTCTGACCGCGGTGGGGATGGGTGGCATACCGAATGGAGAGTGCAGGAGGGTGAGGAGGGCCGATTACAAGAATGGGGATTTGGGCTGGGGAGGGAGGGAAGGAGGAAGGGAATGAGGGAGTCGCAGTAGGGGAGTGTGGGAGGCAGGGTGGGCGATCGGGGGCTAGATGGTATATGAAAGACACCTGCGGGAGTTTTAGCACTCAAAAAGCATCTATAGATGCAGCAGGGATTATGTCGGAGCAGTCTTTGCCCCGTTACAATGGAGAAACACCAGCCTTCAAATCAGCCTCTCCCATTCGATGTGACCATCGATGTGATTCACTCATAGATCAGCCCCCCCCCCCCCCTCCCACTGCCCACCCCACCCCTTAGCCCACCGAGCCACACAGAACCCATGTACATTGTATACGTACACTTTCATCGGCGTGTTCGCCTTAGATGTGATCCGAGCAGACACCACGGAGACCGGGTGGGTGAATTGGTGTGGGGTGGGGGGGGTGGAAATCTCATTACGCGTGGTTACTTTGACAGACTGCAATCTCCCATCCCCCCCCCCCCCCGCCCCCCGCCCCCACTACCGCCGTCGTCGCCCGGCCGACCCGCTGGGTGGAGCCACTGGCGGCGGGCGTGCTACCGCCGTGGACTACAACGACCCGAGGCCGCTGTGCGAGCGCTCACCCAATCAAACTAATGGGCGCGCCACCAACAGAATCCATCTGGGCTGCACGGCGTCTAATGTCGGAAAACTAATTGCTTTAATTGATGGAGATACAATGGCTGGTCTACGAGAGGTGATTACGGTGCCTATTGGCTGGCATTATTACGTCCAAACTGACAAAGCCACCGCGGCTCGCCTCCGGGGGGCCGCCGCTGCACTATAGATATATATACAGCGGCCCTACTTGCAGCTGTTGTTACGCTGTCCACGAGATGGGATAAGAGTCGAGCCACATAATGGCGCTTGAGGAGGGGGGGCAAAAAATATAATTAGTCTTCGACATTAAAAGCTTGCGCCTGGATAGGAAGGGGAGGGGGGGGGATACGTTCCGGGGGAGAAGAAAAGTGCCTCCTGTCTTCACTGTCTACGGTATATAAATATATATATATATATATATATATATATATATATACGTAGGTATACGTATGTATCCCGTGTATAGGATGTATAGGAAGCAAGGCTGATGTTTTGCTTCAACACTGTCTGGTCAATCTCTCGGTTTTTAAAGAAGTCACGACTTTCACGGTGTCAGTTCGGCCAGAGCCACGTTTACTTCTTGAAAACATCGACTCATGGGGGTTTGGTGGTGGGTGATCCACTGTGGTGGTTACTGTAGAATTACACAGTCACCTGTTATACACTCAGATATCTCTGCATAGGGATGATCCTTAGCACATTGTGAGTGAGTAGTATACATAGTCACACAC
Organism: Arenicola marina; assembly: GCA_964019135.1. Taxonomy (NCBI): domain Eukaryota; kingdom Metazoa; phylum Annelida; class Polychaeta; family Arenicolidae; genus Arenicola; species Arenicola marina. The sequence continues at coordinate 21,424,082 of OZ025264.1, forward strand.
ACATAGATATAGATATATTATATGTTATAACGCACAACACGGCAGCGTCGTCCGCATCTTCATGACGCAATTGATGAAAAAAGCCACATTTTTCCACCGGAAGTGCACCAATGTGGCATCGATTTTCTTCATTGCGCGCCACATATGTGTGGAACTAATAGAATAATATAATTCAATACATATAGTTTCCATATAATCTTTAGAGGGAATTCTCAATGGAAACTGTTGTTTAAGGCGTAACCACCAAAAGGGTAATTATCAATGCAGCCAGCTCTCCCGGCAAGGCCGCGAAGATCTATGTTCCTGTACAGGTTGTATCCCATACGATGCATCTACGGCACATATATTATGAATAGGGTACCACGTTAATGGAGGTTTTACATCATTATAGATTGCCATACAGTGCCGTCGGTCGTTATGTTGAACACGAGGTAATGATGGTGAAGACCTCGGGATCAGTTTCAAGTCAGTGTAATGCGTAACGGCAATTATAGAAATGGTGTGATGGAGGACGTCATGGGGTGGAGTTACCCTACTGCCCTCCACACGCAACCCTGCCCCCCCCCCCTCACACGCACACCGCAACCCCCCTCCCCCCCCCCGCACTCTCGCGCCATCTGCCCCACCCTCACACACACATCGCGACCCCCACCCCCACATCACCTGTCCCAACCCCCTCACAAATACAGCCTGCCCCCCCCTAACACATACCCCATGACCTCCATCGTCCCCCTTCACCCGTCCCCCCCCCCCCGACCACTCCCGCATAGCAGTCATTATGACTGTTTTTGCATTTATGACATCATTTCTGTGTCGGCAAAACGCCGTCGCTCCAGGTTGCGACGTCACTAACAGCAGTTTTGTTGACGCCAGATGCTGACCTACGATAGACCGGATGTAGGTTCTGCGACCGCGGCGCAGGTGGACGGGTCGGGTAATATCCGCGCTTTTGGCCCACCTATCGAGATTCGTCTCATCAGCTAGAGGCAGCCCCCCCTTGACACCCCATTACTTCATTTGCGTGTTAATTTCCCCTGATGATATGTGGTCTAGCCCCTAATTTTTTTTCCTGCTCCTTCATCCATCCACAGGTGTGTTGAGAAGAGCTGACCGACACTGGCTGTCACGTGGCTCACCTGGGCCGGAGCGTACTCGATCGACCACCCTGCGTGTCTCTCGGCCAGGAGGGCTTCGATACTCCGCCTCGTTTCCAAGTCATCACCAGCCGCCGCTCGGTGGCGCCACCGACGTCACTGACGAGATTGACGTCGTGCGCGCGCCTCCTGTCGGTCGTGGACGGAAGTTACAGCTGCTCCACCGAGGGACGCCATCGAGTTGGTCACGTGACATGCCTTGGTCACTGACACTGATAAGTTCACCCAATCCCTGCCTTCGTGTAAAGACCCTTGCATGCGAAGCAGAGACGTATGGAAAGCCATTGGTGTCATGTTGCTTTGAAAACAAACATTTCTAACTGACTTCATTGCATTAAAACCCAGTGTTTGAGTCGAAGAAGCGCGTTCCCTAAGTGGGAAGCATAATTTCACGTCCATATAAATATGCCTGGAAAACTACGTTTCGAGACAGAACCCCTTTATTTAATTATGAAACAAATGGCTTGCCATTCACCCACTCAGCATCTTGATGTGTTTGGCTCAGCCGGTGGCCGTGATCTTAGCGGGGCGCCACAATGCGGTAGCGTTTGCCCGGATCCTTCGTTAGACATCCCGCGCAGATCTTCTCTGACGCGAAACGGATTACGGTATATCAAACCGGGAGTCCAGGACCGATTTCACGAGAACGATGAATTCGTAATCAGGGAAATGTGACAGTGCTTTCTGATATTTGTATTAAAGTAAGGTTTGCTAAGGCATTACATTAGAAGGCTGTCCAAACGATTACTAACTCATTTGCCTTGGACTAAGAATTGTGTCCAAATATTAGTTTTAGTTGACATTCCCATTTAATGTACAAACAGTCGCAACGTATTTCGGGGCAAAATCTAAGACTGCATGCTATTCAGAATGTTGTGTATTAATGCAATACTTTCTGGGATTGCTAGTCAATGACGCAATGATTCCTGAGATTGATAGTCAGTGACGCAAGTCAAGGACGCAATGATTTCTGGGATTGGTAGTCAATGACGCAATGATTTCTGGGATTGGTAGTCAGTGACGCAATGATTCCTGGGATTGGTAGTCAATGACACAATGATTCCTGGGATTGGCAGTCAGTGACGCAATGATTCCTGGGTTTGGTAGTCAATGACGCAATGATTTCTGGGATTGGTAGTCAGTGACGCAATGATTCCTGGGATTGGTAGTCAATGACACACTGATTTCTGGGATTGGTAGTCAGTGACGCAATGATTCCTGGGATTGGTAGTCAGTGACGCAATGATTCCTGGGATTGGTAGTCAATGACGCAATGATTTCTGAGATTGATAGTCAGTGACGCAATGATTTTTGGGATTGGTAGTCAATGACGCAATGATTTCTGGGATTGGTAGTCAGTGACGCAATGATTCCTGGGATTGGTATTCAGTGACGTAATGATTCCTGGGATTGGTAGTCAATGACGCAATGATTTCTGGGATTGGTAGTCAGTGACGCAATGATTCCTGGGATTGGTAGTCAATGACACAATGATTTCTGGGATTGGTAGTCAGTGATGCAATGATTCCTGGGATTGGTAGTCAGTGACGCAATGATTCCTGTGATTGGTAGTCAATGACACAATGATTTCTGGGATTGATAGTCAGTGACGCAATGATTCCTGGAATGGGTAGTCAGTGACGCAATAATTTCTGGGATTGGTAGTCAGTGACACAATGATTTCTGGGATCGGTAGTCAGTGACGCAATAACTCCTGGGATTGGTCAGTGTTAGTGTGACTTTTGAGTGTCCACACATGGCTTCAATGTGACAGATAATTAATATATGGCGGACAGTTTCGTAGTGCACATTCCTATTCAAGTAAAACCTTTTGGCCTGATCTATTATAAAGTTAAGCCACTGAAGCGCCGTCTGGATGAATAACATCAATATATTGCCAAACTGACTTCATTCGATTCGCCAATCACAATGAAACCTGGTCTACAGGGCCCTTGGTCGATGGCTAACAGCTGCCTCCTCAGTCCCGTGACGTCCATGACTAACATGGATACCAAAAGCAGTCCCACCTTTATTGAATATGCTTCACGTGGTGCGAATCTGTCAGTGCAAAGTGCCTCCGACTTCTAATTACGTGCGACATCTGGGGGTGGCACAGACATTATGGGAAGAAATTGAGAAAAAATACAAATCGCGCGCAAGATTGAGAGCTTGGGTGTGTGGCAAGCGTGAATGCGGCTGCACCAATAATATAGATGGTGCAGGCGGCGGCCTGCTGGTAACAGGTGTATGATGATATGTCTGGACATATGTTTAAGTTACTGAATTTCTGTGGACGGATGAACCTATGTGATTAAACAACTTGCTTGCAAAATAATTGTTGCTGTATGTATGCTATTATCTCGCAAAAATACGTTTTCATTGCACCTGTAATTAGCAAATAATTAACAAGTAATTGTGGGCTAAACGAATGTTTGTATTGATTATCCGGGAGCTGCGTAATGGTATATCATAATGAACGCCACTCCACTGACATATCGGGAAACTACCATGTGGTCCTTAATTTTAACACCGGATGAAAGTGCTATATTGTGACAACACTGGCTGTGTACGTTCTGTGTCCGCCACGGTGGTTAAGATTCCATGTACATTTTGTATTTGGATATTTGGGGGAGATGATAATTACTCGTCCTGAATGGTACAAGAAACTATTTTTATATGTGTTTTCCATCGTATTTTTTGTTTAAGTTCCGTGCGCCCTCATTTTGAATACCTTGCTTGGAGGTTACGGAACGCCGGACATATTACCAAATTAGGCGTTTTTACCCCCTGAGGACGAAAACGAAGGACTTTGTTCAGGCCAATGAAAGTGTTAACACGCAAAATGGCCATTCAATGTTTTACATATGTGTAAATATTCGTGATTCATCCTAAACACTACTCTATATGCTCCTAATGTGTGGGAGATATATTATGTTAAATACAACACGGCCTGTCATCTCTGTTCTGTTAACCGTGAGATCCAAGTAACAGTCGTCATTCCACAAGCTCGCCAAATCAATTCGTTTGTCATTGCACATAACTTGGTCTGATGGTGGTTTTGACGTAAACTCGATGGACAGTTCGCACTACAATGTGGTTGGTGTGTGATGCAAGTTGGGTATCTGTTTGGTTCGCGGCACCTCTCACTATCGACATCTAATAATGTATGATCTATTTGTGATGTGATACTAATATTTGCCTTGGAAAATGTCATGATCAGGATATAATATATCTTTTTCCCAGGAGTCGTTGTGAATAAATTGATTCTATTTACCATGCTGTTTTGTCTCATTTTTGCTTTATATACACTCTTGAACCTGGATATTAATTGAATTTAATTTAATATATCAAACTACTCGGTACACTAGTTTGGATAAGAATCTCATTATATGTGTATATTATCGTGTGCTATAGACTCCAGTTATGATCTTAAACAATTTTCCTGGAATTTTCAAGAGTAATTGTAATTGTCAGAATAAGTGAGCTAGCTGAGAGAATCTAAAAAAATGTTTATTTAATATTTGAGATAAAGAAACGACAAAATTCTGAAATCACGCCGCAGCTGAACATTCTTAGGATACGTGGTCAATATCTAAGAGTTGTACAAAAAAGTTTCATGGTAAGGAATCGCAATGAATTGGCAACGTCGGATCGTTTATTCTTAGCGCACGGGTGATTCCGGCAAAGTAGTGGGGGTACTTAATCGAACACCTCTTTTCGAAGGAACCGTTTATACCCCCCTCCCCCCACCCCCTGGGTATTTTAGGTACACAAATTTAGATTCTCCATTCAGCCTTAAATATAAAAAAATGGCATTATGCGTCTAGTATGTTTTTTTTTACAAGAATACATGGTGTGGAATGTCCATGTTTTCTAAGTCCCCCGCCCCCCCCCCCCCTCCCCCACCCCCCAGTTGCAAGTTTTAAAAAATCCGCTTTATAAGGATATCTTTTTCATACAAAATATCCGCTCTCAGGCATCAAGCCACCATCATAATGCACCCCGCGGGTACGTCTTCTTCTACACATTATCACTGCCATCTCGGCTTGCTGGACCCATGAGAGAAATCAAATTCTTATTCAAGCATTTCAAAAAAAGAATTAATATAGTTTTAGAGATATTGAGGTAACAATTATGGTCAGGATGTGTGCTAATTAATGCATTACCATATATATATCCAGGCTTTGCAACTGCATGGTGTGGATCATTACAGCGGCAGCGGTCTAAGGATACTTTTTTTGTCTCTTTTTTAAAATATTTTTTTGTATTTTTTTGGAAGACGCTACATCAAGTACGAGTCAGTTGTCATATTCATTATAGGATAATACATCGAAATAATAGTAAAGCGTTTATACACAATACAATTCACATAGCTTATCCAGTCTATTATTATTACCATTTGATAGTTTTGCGAGAACAATGTGATATTCCGCTTGCACTGCGATTTGTCTAACTTTTGCTTTATATTATATACCATTTGCCACAAAGGATAACCAAGTTCAATTCAAGTATATCTCCCGTATGGTGAAAAGGAATCCCGAATAGAACATCGGTTACAGAGAGTGCGTTTTTAATGTCTAGTGAGTTTTCTACTAAAGCGTTAACTCTTCGCCAGAAAAGCTCAATTTTTAATGATACATAACATTATCCATTCCTCGTTTATCTGCTTGGGTGCATATGTCTGCCGCGCGTCATACACACCAAAATTGCACAAATCGAACAGGGCCCGTCCTATTGTTGCCCGTTGTACAACCACAGAACTGGGGCTTGACGACGCCCAGGCTATCGTTTTTCGCAGCGCATATGGGCCGCTTGGGCACATTATGACGAACTCTATCATTAACGGGGAAACCAATTCCTAATAAGAAAATATAGTCTATAGATAAGACTCCTATCAACCAATGAGGATTAAGCTAGATACTGTGCGGGTCACGTCAAGGGAGCTATGATGCATTCACATGTGGAACATGCATATGTGGCTTTGTGAACAAAACAAAGAAAGAAAGAAAGGGGAACGTTTATGATCAAATAATGTATTTCGCAGCCGTGAACTGTTAATTAATTTCTTTGTCATTGACCACACTAGGTTTTGGAGTGTCGACTGACTAACAAGGTCAGGAACATTAAACTAATGACTGGGTTGCGGTGGGTTGAGGATGGTGTGTGTGTGCGAGAGATGGGGGGGTGGGGGGGAGCCGGGGAAAGCACCGGTTGAGAGGTCACACCGTTTCGCTTGTGATGTAGGCATACTGGTAAATATCGGCACCGCGAAGACGTTTTTACGTTAGACGATCCAACCCATACGCTTAAAGAATTGTGATGATATCCTAAAGCCCTGGCAGATTATACGATTAACAGCCGGTCAGGTTGTTTTTGATCTCACAAGTAAAATAATTGAGGCCTGATGGCGGGCTGCAACACCGGGGAAGGCGAAAAGGTAAATGTCGGATTAAGCTACAGTGACGTCATCATCAGCTGCAATGTGCTACCTCTATGACTGGGGCAGTGGTTAGCGGTCAAGCGATGATTACTCCGTTATTAGATTGATAAAAAACATATGTCCTTTTGGAGATGAACTCCTTTGGTTTCATGGATTCAATAAAAAATCATTCATCTCTGGTCTTGGCTTCCCCTTTAATTAACTACTTGTGCAAACTTTAGCCGGTTAACATGTCTAATATTGGTGCAGGTCATCACACAGTTGCGGAATCGGCTGCCTTATTTCAATTCCATCTGATTTTTTCCGAACCTTGTTGACCGCATTTTAAATTGCCTGTGCCAATTTACAATTTCTATAACATATGAGAGATGTCACGAATTTTCAACATTTTCAGACATGATAGTATATTATTAAGAACTTTAAATTATAGTTAGACTGCTCAAGTTTGCGATCATGTAGGTATCTCTTTTATTATTTTCCCGCATACCATTTCGATAACTGATCCAATTCTTGCCAAACAGGTCTAAAATTCGAAGCCTGCCACGTTAAATTTTTTGCTTTATCTATGCTTCGTGCTTTTAAGGCCAAAGTCCACTCCCCATCTCAAAAAGAGTTCTTTCACTGTAATTCAAAAGATGTACATAAGATTTGAGCGCCCTATGAAGCAGCGTGATTTCACGAAAGATATTATATGGAGCTGACTTAATGGGTCAGCCCATGCCACACCCACTTGTTACCCAGAAGAAATCACATTAATTAAGGCCCAGCTGAGACCCACATAAACGCGCGCCGCCAGAAGCCCATATAAAAGCCCACTCAAAACCCAAGCCCATGTAACCCAGTCAAAGCCCATGTGGGAATCATATGCGGTAATGTTGGTTGTGGTCATGACGTCACCCTGATGCTCGAACGTACCATGATGATTGGAATTTTTTTTTTCGTTTACTGAATAACCTTCACCTTTGACCGTGAGAGCTGAATAACTTAACAACGTTGGGCTTAGCCAATCAAGAGTTTTACATTTTTTTCAACGATATAGCTGCAGGCGTTTAAATTGGACAGCAGGAGGACTAAAAAATACTGGGTAAATGTTTTTGTCGGTCAATAGCACTTTCTAATGCTTATTAATTACCTTATGAACGCGCGATCCGGTCAACTGCATGACATGCGGATTCGCTCGGTCTTAATTTGCCGTGGATTGCGCTATAGGGCTATGAAGTCTCGTTCGCAGACTTCCGGTTTACTCATTTTGGGGACAAACAAACGAAGCACGTGTTCGGAACGAGTTTAGAATCACTGCGCACACTGGTATCTTGAGTATCTGTGACGTAGGCGTGACGTGTATGTTACGCAAGAAGAGAGGCTGGGAACCAGACTACCTGCGCAAAACCCAGGCGTCGAGGGATGGGTCCATTGCGGATCATCTAGCGATATGATTAAGAATAATTAAGAAATATAGCTGCACAAAACGAATAGAAGACATATTTTTCACTCTTTTGCGGTAGCACAATGACGAATATTTGTTACGACGTGACAACACGGCTGCGAAACAAACGTTTTTTTTTACATCTCGTACGAAAACGAGGCATTATGACGTCACACAGATTGTTCCCGGTGACAACGTTGGTGCAACGCTTCAAACAGAAAACTTACACAAAATGAAGAAACTTTGTCTTTTCGTGATAAAAAAAAATATCCAACTGGTTTTATTTTACCTTTACCATGTGGTTTAATGACGCATCAGTGGGTTGTTACTCTATGCACTGCACATTTTGACAGCTGAATGGTGAAGTCGATCACTTGCTCTCGCCATTTTTGTTACCGCGGAGGCACGTGAAACTCTATGACGTCACTCGCTGTTTTGGGGAACTCGCAAAAACGCGGGTGCAGAGCTAAATTCAGAACGCTATTTTTAGCTTTCGAGTGTTTTGAAGACGGATTTTTCCTTATATTTATTTCCAAAGTTCTGCGCTTCATCGCTTCCAAATATTTTAACGTACATCTCCCATAGCCATGTTTAGTGAAATGGTACTCATAGGCTTTAGAATAAACCTAGAAAGAAATTGACTTATAGCTGCCTGTACTTCAACATGAAGCACGTGTGTTTGTTTGTCCCCAAAACTGAAGCCTCGCGGCCCCATCGCGAGAACTGTATAGCCCTATATCGGGTGTAATACGTACCGTGGGCTGCAACTAAGCAAAGTCGAACGTCAACCTATGCTTTGCTTGTTTTTAAGATAAGGTTCAATAAGCTTGCTCCATAATTATAAGTTGGAAATTAAATTTTCTTCATCACTTATCATGCGTAATCTGCAGTCATCTTTAGATACCAGTGGAAGGTGCGTGGTGTCATAGACACATGTTTTGGAAATGCTATATGATTTTACCCAAATGGCCATGTAGGTTCATAGGTAGTGTTTTACCTGTTTTGAGAGCCAATATCAACTTCCGGTGCGATTGGCTACCTCTATCGAGGTGCCTCTATCGTGACATTCACGAGACGAGAGTCAACTGAACTGGATCCAGGATCAGAGGACCGTCTACATGATCTGTGCAAATATAGCATTTCGTCACTTGGCCATACAAGGATAGTGGGACTGGTCTTGTTTGCAATAAGGTCCCTCAGGCATTAGACATTACAATGGCTAACCGGCTTTGCTGCTGTTGGCAGACAGGCAACCGCCTCCGCTCTGCCGTTTCTTCAACAAGTGTCAAATATTCTTCCCAGTTGTGTTCACTCCGAAGAAATTCATCCCTGTCATCAGATCACAGAATTATTTATGGACAATTTCAGTCCAGCCTCCAAGCTGAGAATTTGTCAGTTGATAGAAACAGTATTACAAACCTGGCAAGTCATTCCTTGTCATCATGTCATAGGCGGCATGTTCAAAATAGCCGCAGGTGTTTTAGCTCCTCCTCTTCCGATGGTTCCAGCAATGGTGATGACAAAAATAAAGATGTTACTCCCAGCCAAGAGATGTCTATTTCGGATATAGCTAAAAAAGGACCAGTTAAGGAGAAGGACATTGAAGGAAAAGTTGAATCATTTGCTGGAGCTTACAGAGATCCATTCAAATTACTTCAAAATGAAATGAAATCTGTTGGTAGGAAGAAAACAGAAGACGATGGTTTAAAAGTTCCAAGAGAAACTGATATTGTCATTATTGGGGGAGGAGCTTTTGGATTAGCAACTGCATTTTGGTTAAAACAACAAAATCCTGAAGGATTTAATTTGACTGTAATTGAGAAAGATCCATCCGTAAGTAAATTTACATTGTCAGTAATTATATTATATAATTTATAAGTTACTCTAATTTATAAGTTATTCAATATGAATACTGTTAAATTAATAAAGGAAGTCTTAATAAATAAGATGATTTTATTTTTTTTCAATTAAGACATAAGTTTATTCAATATATAGATTTATATATATTTATATAGATTGGATATAATTAGTTATAAATATATATTCCAGTAAAATTGTTTAAAAAAATGTTATTATTATTTAATACTTATTATAAAATTTATATAATGATATAAACAAATACTTTATATTTTCAGTATACAAGGGCTGCTACTACATTATCAGTTGGAGGAATTAGGCATCAGTTTTCATTACCTGAAAATATACAGATGTCAATGTTTGGAAGTGAATTCTTTAGAGATATCAGAGAATACCTTAGTGTACTAGGTAATAAACTCTCTAATAACATTACATTGCCACTCCCTTCATATGTTTATGATATTTATGATAAAAACATGATGCCAAATAAATTTTTGTGAAATTGTAAAATTTGATTTATGATATTATTTAATTAAATTCATAACTTAATGGTTATCATATTTGTAAATAATTAGAGGCATTACTATCATTGTTTATTTAAGAAAAATATAGCGTGATATAGCCTTACAGGCTGTTTATACTAATTAATTATAATCAAATTAATGGTTAATGGTGTTTGCATGTAGACCTTGCTAATAATTAAAGTGTCCTAACTTGTATATAACTTTTATTTATTTTATAGATCTGGACCCTCCTGATGTACAGTTTAACCACCAGGGATATCTACTTCTGGCCTCAGAAAAGGGAGCTGAGAAGCTAGTTCAAAACCACAAGACCCAAGTGTAAGCTATGAGAAATTGATTTGCAAAAGAGAATATATCACTAAAAAAAGTGAAAGCTGTAAAAGGCTAGAATGAGCAGAAAGTTCTTGAAAACAAGGTGATAATGTTCAATTGATCAGGTTCAGGTCATGCAGTAATTTTGTAGTCTAATAATTGTCTTCTAATACGATAGAAACATCTTTAACCCCCAAATGCAATTCACTTATAGTAGATATGATCATCTGCCCTTATTCAAGCTAGATGCTATTATATGTATTAACATACCTGATATCAGAGTATGGTACACAGCTTTAACTTGTGCTTTTGGCATCTGATCTAGTGAACTTGGAGCAAAAATAGACTTACTCACTGCTGAGAAGATCAAAGTAAAGTTTCCATGGCTGAATGTTGAGGATGTGGCGATGGGTACCTATGGTAAGTGTTTTGTCTTGTTGAATAACATTAAAGTCGTTTTTTGTCTTATCAGTAGGGTAGCTCTTGTAACCCAGCATTTATTGTTAAACGGATGATTTAGATTTAAAAGACTTTATTTGACATACCTGCTGGCTTACAATTTGGCCCCTGGTGCTTATTATAGCATTGTTTGTGGTCGTGCTGCAATGTTAGTGCGACACCTTGTCTCACCATAGCTCATGTATAAAAACCTGATGCACATACTCTCTCGAAAAGAGGTGCTTTAATATTTAGCTGCACCATGATTTATATCAATATAGCTCGCTCATTACTAACTCATAACAATTGATCTATGTCGTGTGACCTTCCTGATGTGGTTGTTGACGTAGACCGCCAATCGGTAAGTCCGGGGTTAGAATGCGGTCCCGGGCACGTAATGTGCGGCGTGTTTCATTCCTTCATCCTTCATCATCCCGGAAGCTTCCTTGGCCTAGTTTAACCCTGGTAAGCACAATGGCTGCTAAAACGGGGATTAATTTTTAATTAATTACAGGTGTTGCCAACGAGGGTTGGTTCGATCCGTGGCTGTTTTTGACTGCGCTGAAGGTGAAGTGTTTGTCTCTCGGGGTGAAGTACGTGAAGGGGGAAGTCGTTGGCTTCACCTCTGACGACACTCTGTCCACGGTCGAGTTGGCAGGCAAGAACGTGCCACGTTCGACCTTGACCAACGTCCTTGTAAGTGAGACGTGCAACCTTCACCAACGCTCTTGTAGTTGTCACGTGCGACCTTGACCAACGCTCTTGTAATTGTCACTCGCGACCTAGAACAACGAACGCCCTTGTAAATGTTACGTCTACATAACATTGATTTTGTTACAGATATGGGCTTTTTGCGTTTGCACGAAAAAAACGCTATGTGATACAAAATAATGACTCGTTTATTTGTGTGCGGTACCATATGTATGTATCTATCATTTGAACTGACACATGATGGTCAGAAATCCATAATCAAAATATATGCACTACATTTTGAAAGGTAAAGGCGCCAGCTCTTTCGGACACCCCCTGTATGGTTCATTTCTGCCATTGTTTTCAAGGTGAAAGCAGACGACGGGAAGACATATCCAATGACCTTTGCGGCCTGCGTCAACTGCGCGGGTCCCTGGGCTGGCGAGGTGGCTCGGCTGGCTGGGATAGGGGTGGAGGATTCTGGTCCCACCTCGGTCCCACTCCCCATCGAACCCAGGTGGGTAGCTAGAAACAACCGCTCAGAACCGGTCTCGTCCAGTCGAAACCGGTCACAATTCAATGTCGTACAATGGCTGAACAGAACTTGTCATGTCTATTTGATATTACATGTATATGGTATTGGCGAAATCCAAGACCAGTTGATATCGAAAGCTGTTATTTATTTGGCCGTAAGGGTTCTATTGTGTTAATGCTGATGAATTGCAATTGTTGTGCTCAAGTCATATTGCAAAACTGTACCAGACCAGATATTGGACAGAATTTACCTTTAACATTAGTCAATGATGATGACAAATTCTAAACTGTATCTGATCACGGTTAACATATGTGAAAAGTTCAGGGCACTGTCGTTATGACTGACATTGGAGGAAAAGGATAAACCACACTAACCGAGCAAATCTTCTCTATTTCATCGGCGTTAGACGGTTTAAATGGTTCAGATATCAAAGCCAGTGTAAAGGTGCGTAATTCGAGATTCTGTCACTGGCATACGTATTGTTTGTGGTGCATGGTGGTGATAATGGCGTGGTATTGGGGTTAAGGGTGTGGGGGATATTAATTCAGACCCTAGCGTAATCCTAGGCTTGTTTCAACGGTTACCGTGTTTTAAAGTTTTTGATGACACAGAGGTTGTTGATGTCTGTATGGGGGGTGTTAATTGCGACCCTGGCTCAACCCTTAGCCCTATTCAACGGTTACCGTGTTTTAAAGTTTTTGATGCCACAGAGGTTGTTGATGTCTGTATGAGGGGTGTTAATTGCGACCCTGGCTCAACCCTTAGCCCTATTCAACGGTTACCGTGTTTTAAAGTTTTTGATGCCACAGAGGTTGTTGATGTCTGTATGGGGGGTGTTAATTGCGACCCTGGTTCAACCCTTAGCCCTATTCAACGGTTACCGTGTTTTAAAGTTTTTGATGCCACAGAGGTTGTTGATGTCTGTATGAGGGGTGTTAATTGCGACCCTGGCTCAACCCTTAGCCCTATTAAACGGTTACCGTGTTTTAAAGTTTTTGATGACACAGAGGTTGTTGATGTCTGTATGGGGGGTGTTAATTGCGACCCTGGCTCAACCCTTAGCCCTATTAAACGGTTACCGTGTTTTAAAGTTTTTGATGCCACAGAGGTTGTTGATGTCTGTATGAGGGGTGTTAATTGCGACCCTGGCTCAACCCTTAGCCCTATTAAACGGTTACCGTGTTTTAAAGTTTTTGATGACACAGAGGTTGTTGATGTCTGTATGGGGGGTGTTAATTGCGACCCTGGCTCAACCCTTAGCCCTATTCAACGGTTACCGTGTTTTAAAGTTTTTGATGCCACAGAGGTTGTTGATGTCTGTATGAGGGGTGTTAATTGCGACCCTGGCTCAACCCTTAGCCCTATTCAACGGTTACCGTGTTTTAAAGTTTTTGATGCCACAGAGGTTGTTGATGTCTGTATGAGGGGTGTTAATTGCGACCCTGGCTCAACCCTTAGCCCTATTCAACGGTTACCGTGTTTTAAAGTTTTTGATGCCACAGAGGTTGTTGATGTCTGTATGGGGGGTGTTAATTGCGACCCTGGCTCAACCCTTAGCCCTATTAAACGGTTACCGTGTTTTAAAGTTTTTGATGCCACAGAGGTTGTTGATGTCTGTATGAGGGGTGTTAATTGCGACCCTGGCTCAACCCTTAGCCCTATTCAACGGTTACCGTGTTTTAAAGTTTTTGATGCCACAGAGGTTGTTGATGTCTGTATGAGGGGTGTTAATTGTGACCCTGGCTCAACCCTTAGCCCTATTCAACGGTTACCGTGTTTTAAAGTTTTTGATGCCACAGAGGTTGTTGATGTCTGTATGGGGGGTGTTAATTGCGACCCTGGCTCAACCCTTAGCCCTATTAAACGGTTACCGTGTTTTAAAGTTTTTGATGCCACAGAGGTTGTTGATTTCTGTATGGGGGGTGTTAATTGCGACCCTGGCTCAACCCTTAGCCCTATTCAACGGTTACCGTGTTTTAAAGTTTTTGATGCCACAGAGGTTGTTGATGTCTGTATGAGGGGTGTTAATTGCGACCCTGGCTCAACCCTTAGCCCTATTCAACGGTTACCGTGTTTTAAAGTTTTTGATGCCACAGAGGTTGTTGATGTCTGTATGGGGGGTGTTAATTGCGACCCTGGCTCAACCCTTAGCCCTATTAAACGGTTACCGTGTTTTAAAGTTTTTGATGCCACAGAGGTTGTTGATGTCTGTATGAGGGGTGTTAATTGCGACCCTGGCTCAACCCTTAGCCCTATTAAACGGTTACCGTGTTTTAAAGTTTTTGATGCCACAGAGGTTGTTGATGTCTGTATGAGGGGTGTTAATTGCGACCCTGGCTCAACCCTTAGCCCTATTAAACGGTTACCGTGTTTTAAAGTTTTTGATGCCACAGAGGTTGTTGATGTCTGTATGGGGGGTGTTAATTGCGACCCTGGCTCAACCCTTAGCCCTATTAAACGGTTACCGTGTTTTAAAGTTTTTGATGCCACAGAGGTTGTTGATGTCTGTATGAGGGGTGTTAATTGCGACCCTGGCTCAACCCTTAGCCCTATTAAACGGTTACCGTGTTTTAAAGTTTTTGATGCCACAGAGGTTGTTGATGTCTGTATGAGGGGTGTTAATTGCGACCCTGGCTCAACCCTTAGCCCTATTAAACGGTTACCGTGTTTTAAAGTTTTTGATGCCACAGAGGTTGTTGATGTCTGTATGAGGGGTGTTAATTGCGACCCTGGCTCAACCCTTAGCCCTATTCAACGGTTACCGTGTTTTAAAGTTTTTGATGCCATAGAGGTTGTTGATGTCTGTATGGGGGGTGTTAATTGCGACCCTGGCTCAACCCTTAGCCCTATTAAACGGTTACCGTGTTTTAAAGTTTTTGATGCCACAGAGGTTGTTGATGTCTGTATGGGGGGTGTTAATTGCGACCCTGGCTCAACCCTTGGCCCTATTAAACGGTTACCGTGTTTTAAAGTTTTTGATGCCACAGAGGTTGTTGATGTCTGTATGAGGGGTGTTAATTGCGACCCTGGCTCAACCCTTAGCCCTATTAAACGGTTACCGTGTTTTAAAGTTTTTGATGCCACAGAGGTTGTTGATGTCTATATGGGGGGTGTTAATTGCGACCCTGGCTCAACCCTTAGCCCTATTAAACGGTTACCGTGTTTTAAAGTTTTTGATGCCACAGAGGTTGTTGATGTCTGTATGGGGGGTGTTAATTGCGACCCTGGCTCAACCCTTAGCCCTATTAAACGGTTACCGTGTTTTAAAGTTTTTGATGCCACAGAGGTTGTTGATGTCTGTATGAGGGGTGTTAATTGCGACCCTGGCTCAACCCTTAGCCCTATTAAACGGTTACCGTGTTTTAAAGTTTTTGATGCCACAGAGGTTGTTGATGTCTGTATGAGGGGTGTTAATTGCGACCCTGGCTCAACCCTTAGCCCTATTAAACGGTTACCGTGTTTTAAAGTTTTTGATGCCACAGAGGTTGTTGATGTCTGTATGAGGGGTGTTAATTGCGACCCTGGCTCAACCCTTAGCCCTATTAAACGGTTACCGTGTTTTAAAGTTTTTGATGCCACAGAGGTTGTTGATGTCTGTATGGGGGGTGTTAATTGCGACCCTGGCTCAACCCTTAGCCCTATTAAACGGTTACCGTGTTTTAAAGTTTTTGATGCCACAGAGGTTGTTGATGTCTGTATGAGGGGTGTTAATTGCGACCCTGGCTCAACCCTTAGCCCTATTAAACGGTTACCGTGTTTTAAAGTTTTTGATGCCACAGAGGTTGTTGATGTTTGTATGGGGGGTGGTAATTGCGACCCTGGCTCAACCCTTAGCCCTATTAAACGGTTACCGTGTTTTAAAGTGTTTGATGCCACAGAGGTTGTTGATGTCTGTATGAGGGGTGTTAATTGCGACCCTGGCTCAACCCTTAGCCCTATTAAACGGTTACCGTGTTTTAAAGTTTTTGATGCCACAGAGGTTGTTGATGTCTGTATGAGGGGTGTTAATTGCGACCCTGGCTCAACCCTTAGCCCTATTAAACGGTTACCGTGTTTTAAAGTTTTTGATGCCACAGAGGTTGTTGATGTCTGTATGAGGGGTGTTAATTGCGACCCTGGCTCAACCCTTAGCCCTATTAAACGGTTACCGTGTTTTAAAGTTTTTGATGCCACAGAGGTTGTTGATGTCTGTATGGGGGGTGTTAATTGCGACCCTGGCTCAACCCTTAGCCCTATTCAACGGTTACCGTGTTTTAAAGTTTTTGATGCCACAGAGGTTGTTGATGTCTGTATGAGGGGTGTTAATTGCGACCCTGGCTCAACCCTTAGCCCTATTAAACGGTTACCGTGTTTTAAAGTTTTTGATGCCACAGAGGTTGTTGATGTCTGTATGGGGGGTGTTAATTGCGACCCTGGCTCAACCCTTAGCCCTATTAAACGGTTACCGTGTTTTGAAGTGTTGTTTGAATTACACAAAGGTTGTTGATGTCTGTATGTATGAAAACCATGTTTATGTATGTAGATACATTATTCAACAACGCTTCACCCCTGACCCTGAGATGGTGCTTGGCGTGCACCGCCACAACAACATGAAGCAGTTCGTTATCTGAGCCCACTCCGCGACCTCGTGTTGTTCGCGTCTTATTCGTAGTCAGGGCTTGTTGACAGCAGGCTATCAGGCGTTGGAGGAGTGGCCAAAGCTTGCGATAAGTTAATTGGGCTATATACTGCCCTCCATCGAGGGGGTTACTCACACTGATTGCGCGATAGCTTACAGATCAAAAGGTCGCTTGTTCGAAACCCAATCTGGGTGAAATAATCTGGGGCATATGTCATCCAAGTCATTTATTGTTCTCGACAAAAAAAAAGGCATAAAATGAGTATTATTTTGCTTGCTTGATATCGTAGTCTACGAAGCCTGCCGCCCAACTTGTCACCAGTGATGTGTAATTAAATGATTAAATGTTTACTAAATCGCGTCTGGTCAGCTGGCCTACATGCTGAGCTGCAGATCAACAGGTTCTGGGTCCCGTGCCTTGGTACCTGCACCTGGTGTATGTGTGGTCGCAGGATAAAGATCCCATGTCCTTCTTCGCAAAAGAGTAGGGGGCTACCCCGGATACTTAAATACCTCATTTTCATTTTAAACATTTCAGAAGAAAATATTAATGTATGATTAACCTTAACACTAGTTAACCGAATGAAATACATGAACCATCTTAAATTAAATTCTGATAACCCTGTCTATCTAGTAGTTCGTATTCAATTTGTTTTGCACATTATCATCTTCCAAACTTATTCTTGACTAACGCTTGAATTAAAGATTGAAACATAGAGTGTTTCGTCTGATTTGCAAGGGGCCTCCCAGGTGTAGTGGTTAGCGCCCTAGACCGCAGATCAATATGTTCGAATCCGGACCCTGGTATCTAATCTGGGGCATGTTTCATCCCTTCATTCTATGTACACGACATGTTTCATGTACACCACGTGTTTCACCATGTACACCACGTGTTTCACTATGTACACCACATGTTCTACCATGTACAACACATGTTTCACTATGTACACCACGTGTTTCACCATGTACACCACGTGTTTCACCATGTACACCACATATTTCACCATGTACACCACATATTTCACTATGTACACCACATATTTCGCTATGTACACCGCCCTTTCTTTCCCCACCTGTAGGAAGCGGTTCGTGTACCTGGTGCACTGCCCCGGGGGTCCCACCCTAGACACCCCCTTGCTGTGTGACTCCTCAGGGATCTACATGAGGAGGGAGGGCCTCGCGGGGCATTACATCTGTGGAGCCTCTCCACCCGAGGTAACGTCAATAGCCCTGTGCTCTTTACGACAGAACAAGTGTCCTTGCAGCGTACATCGTATGTCGAGTGCGTGGGTCGAATCATTCCTGTGCATATGGCTGTTTGTGCAGGATAAAGATCCAATGTCTTTCTGCGCAGAGAGTGGGGGGGGTGGGTGACTCCTGGAGGCATCACTTATCTTTCCCATTGTCGCGAACTGCCTACAGATGTTAAAGCGTCCCATTTAAACCAACCAACACAGACGTTGTCACAGATGGGAATCAAACCCGCGACTCTGACGTAAAGCCTGCACCAACACACATTGTTACAGGTGTGACTCGAACCCGCGACTCTGACGTTAAGCCTGCACCAACACACATTTGTACAGGTGGGACTCAAACCCTCCGAACGGGTATCTGTACTTTAGGGAATATTTGTCCATAAATGTTACTTTCAGGTGCAGGTAATGGATGTTTTCTAATAAATAGATATCTGAGATAGCGTTATTTTCTGGCGTGAAACGTGATTGAGTATTGTTAATCCAAGTCAGCTATACGGCTTGGTATGGATGTAATTATATTTGTAAATGTACTGCTATATAGCATGTGAGATAATATTCTTTGCGAAATTGCACGATATTTTATCCATATATATCAGTTATATATATATATGTATATATGTATGCTGCATCTTGATTTTAATCATTTATGAATCAATTTTAATCAATGAAATACAATGGTAACTGGTTTATTTAAAAGACTGATATAACCAAATCGGCTTGAATGATTTTTCTGGACCAACCACGGCACACTAACGGTGTATCATTTCACCATGAAAACCGCTTGCATCTTAGATTAGAAATCCTCAATTCTGTAAATACTGCGGTACTTTCTTTTCCATAACGTGCGGAATGCTTGCATGTTAAACTTTGTAGTCGGGTGATATGCCTGAACCAGTGATGCCCACTATATATATTACCCACATTAAATCTGAACCAGATATTTACACTGTAAAAAAATACTCATAATGGACATGAACCAGTGATTTCCACTGTACATATATAATAATCGTATCGCACATACAACTGCGGACGTGTCTAAACCAGTGAACGATCCTTCCTCGGGGTCAGATTAACCGTCCCTGTAGTTTAAAGCCATGAACCACCTGAACCCCACCCAATGGTGGATTTCTTTATTTAAGCTATTAGCTTCAAATTCTCTTGCCGATCCTAATTCGGGACTCCAGCCCCGCCTCGCCCCCCCCCCCCCCGCCATGTTTATTGACGTGAATCTGTATTAATTGTGTGGCGTGACAGTAGAGAACAACGCGATACATATGACGAGGACGGTCAGACGATACAGATATATTATTATATTGAGAAGATAAAACGAAAAATTTGTTAAGGACGTAAGATTGTAATCATCTTCAAAAGGACGTAAGATTGTAATCATCTTAAGGACGTAAGTTTGTAATGATCTTCAGAAGGAAGTAAGATTGTAATCATCTCCAGAAGGATGTAAGATGGTAATCATCTTCAAAAGGGATGTACGATCGTAATCATAAGAAGGACGTAAGATTGTAATCATAAGAAGGACGTAAGATTGTAATCATAAGAAGGACGTAAGATTCGTAGCATCTTAAGAAGGACGTAACTTTGTAAGCATATTAAGAAGGACTTTAGAATATACCGGTAGATTTTAAAAGGAGGCCTTTAGACTAAAGAATAACGGTGTTCTTAAGGAGGACGTCATATTGAAGGCATGAAAAGAGTTCTGTTGAATGCGTACATCGGACTTCAGAATAACAGAATAACAGAAGGGATAAGCAAAAAAAGCATATAAATAACTTCAGAGTAAAGAAATATAAGACAATGTAGACATAAAAGACTTCAAACTAAAGGAATATAAGAAGAAATTAACAACGAAGACCTATAAAGGACTTGAGAAGAGAGGAAATAAGAAAGCATTAACAATGACGACATATAAAGGACTTCAGGACTTAAAAAAGAGGAATGGTGTTATATAACGAAATACGTAGGCATTCAAGAACTTAAAAATAAAGGCATAGAACTTTTTGTTTAGACTTGAAGGCACATGAAGTTTGATTTGTGATTGAACGCAGTTAGAGAAACATCTAAGAATGAAGGCACATGACACATTTAGAGACGTAGGCATATACGGGCGAGACTAAAGGTGTGGCAAGAAGACCACGACTGTAGAATGAAACTAAATGGTGGAGGCCCTAATTAAGCATGAAAGCATGTCGTAAAGGACTTCTGGGTGAAGGCGTACCATGAACGACTTCATGTGGAATTCATCTCCTGAACTTAAATGTACAGGAACATGGTGAAGGGCTGTAGTGTTAGACATGTCCAGGCGCTTGATCCTACCAAGGATTCGAGGAATTAATGGTCGTGTTTATTGACAACAGGGAGAGGAACCCGACGCCTCCAGTTTAGACATTGACTATGAGTTCTTCCACAAATATGTCTGGCCTAGACTCGCTCACCGGGCTCCCACCTTCGAGTGTCTCAAGGTTAGTGTCGTTACGTGCATAGTGACACCCGTCTGAACCCGGGTCAGGGTGCCTGCTGGAATGAAATAAAATGGAATGCTGGATCTTCTGAGCCGTACATTTTGTGTGCGTGAAGGCTAATTTGGGGGAAGAAACCTTCCGGGAGAATGAAATGGGCTTGGATGAACCTTGCCCCGGATGATAGAAGTTTATTTCAAAGCAACAATGAACCCGAGGCCCTCTTGTTGAAAAATGCAATACACCTACTGACACGTAGCGGGTTCATACATTAATACACTAATACACTATTCAGGTTCTCTCATCTTGCTGGCCAGATAAACATTTTCAGACAATCTGTTTTGTAATTTCCTGCTCTGTGACATGACTAGCGCTAAAAATGTATCTTTATCTGGTAGTCTCCAAAAAAGTGGTTAGCTTGTCTTGCTTTGGGTCTGGGGGGCCCTCCTCAGCTCAGTCGGGACGCAGGCTCAGTTGCCAGTTTTAAAGAATCGGTGGATCAGTGGTTCGAGCCGTGCTGTGGTTGACATGTCTGTGTGGACACATGATAAAGATTTCATGTTCTTCTTCGCAAAGAGTTAGGGGCTACCCCTGGGACATGGCTCCTCTCTTACCTCTCTTCCTCTCTTCGTGATATGACCAGAAGTGGTTAAAGAGTCCTGAATAAACAATTGTTACGAGTTGATGCTCGTGTTAACCGCCTAGTGGCCTAGCTACGCGTGCCGTTTCTTGGTCACCATATATGGATATATATATATATCCTACTTGTATGGTGTAAAGAAGGCGACTGGCTCACAAAATGTGGGAAGTCCTGCAAACGCTAAACATTTTACTTTGTATGCGAATTAAACCAAAGAGGCAAGGAATCATGTTGACGCCCATTACATGATATCAGGTAAACTAGAACTTTAATTCAACTGTTAATAATATTAATAGCGCGAGTTTTGCATGGCGTTAGACATTTTATTGGCCCTTCATCAACCTGTAGCAGCCCTTCATTTTTATTATCCGGATAATGAAAATTGACGGGCTGCTACAGCTTGATGTCGGGCCAGTAAAATTGCCTAACGCCCCGCAAACTCGCGCTATTTTTATATTAACCAACTATCCCCATTTAGTTGTCACGGGAGGTTTTCTGGCCCAATTTAGCTTTTCGTGTGCGCACCAGTGGCCCATCACACCGTTATCAGATCGCTGGCGGTTTCAGTAGCATACACTGGTCGGTTAAGCATTCTCTTCCTGTCGAAATGGCAACCCATCCCCATCTCAGTGTGCGCACAGGCTTGAAAAGTGCTTGAATTTTGACTGATGCCTGGAAAATGTCATAAAAACCGAAATGGGCCTTGAGGTCGATCCAATGTATTTGAATTTGCTTGAAAATAGGGCAGTTACAATGAAAAGTGCTTGATTTCAAACTGAACTGGACACTGGCAAAGACCCACGAAAAAAATCGAACAAAAGCTGGCTGAATTGAAGAAGTAGGAATTAATAAAAGTAAAGTGATTAACACCAATAAATGCTGTTGGTTGGTAACGTGGACACTGCCTTCTTGTTGTCATTCCTTATTTCCTCATACCAAAGATTGTATGCATAAAATTTAGTCCCAGGTTTTGCAATTTGTATGCGTCAAATAGACCAGAGAAGGTAAAAATTGTCCTTGAAAAGTCCTTGAATTTTTCTAGTGCTTGCCTTAAAAAGGCTTGAATTTGATAGAACCTTGCCTATATGAACCCTGCCATCCCCACCCACACCACAACCACCTCTCTGCCTCCGACTGACACACGCGCTCAGTCTTAAAACATCAATTCCTTTCATTCTACTACTTTCCTCCTGTCCCATTCTCTGTATATGTATTGAACTTCATGGCGTAAATACACGCGGAGAAACTTATTCAGTGGGTACACTGGCTGGTACGATAACCCGAAATCCCCTAAACATCCATTCATCATTGAGCGGTGAGTGAACCTTTAACTGGCTGGTACGATAGGATCAATTCGTCATTGAACGGTGGGTGAACCTTTCACTGGCTGGTACGATAACCCGAAATCCCCTAAACATCCATTCATCATTGAGCGGTGGGTGAACCTTTCACTGGCTGGTACGATAACCCGAAATCCCCTAAACATCCATTCATCATTGAGCGGTGGGTGAACCTTTCACTGGCTGGTACGATAACCCGAAATCCCCTAAACATCCATTCATCATTGAGCGGTGGGTGAACCCTTCGCTGGCTGGTAAGATAACCCGAAATCCCCTAAACATCCATTCGTCATTGAGCGGTAGGTGAACCTTTCACTGGCTGGTACGATAACCCGAAATCCCCTAAACATCCATTCATCATTGAGCGGTGGGTGAACCTTTCACTGGCTGGTACGATAACCCGAAATCCGCTAAACATCCATTCATCATTGAGCGGTGGGTGAACCTTTCACTGGCTGGTACGATAACCCGAAATCCCCTAAACATCCATTCATCATTGAGCGGTGGGTGAACCTTTCGCTTGTCTGTCGTGGTTGGTCCGGAATAGAAAAAGGTTTAGAATGCAGCGGTAGCCAGCAGGCATGAATGGGTGTGTGCATATTGTATCAATCTCCAGTACTCAGGTGTCGCTGATGATGCTCTGCAAGTAGATCCCGGTTACTATGACGACGTTGTCCTGCCCAAGCTAGTCCATAGAATACCCGTTTTTGCCAAGGCAAAGGTACAGTATCTAGTACAGCTCTGATCTAAAGGCAAATATGACGTGTTTAAGATACCATATCTACATCTAGCTGTTTGGTCTTCGTTATGGACAGCATTGTTGTCTTCCACCCAGGTGTCTTTGTGTTTGACAGCTGTTTTCATGGCATTTTTAACTTATGTTGTAAGTTTGGTGCTTTCGATCGGAATGGAGCTATATCAATTCGTTTCATAGACATCCTCGTGAGCACACCATTTTTACTTGAAATGAAGAGCAAATTTGGTGGAATCTTGACATCGGAGATTTCATCAGTATCGATGACCGTTATATACAAACAGATATCTTATCGACAAGCGCGATACCAAGTGGCCATACTATTTCTTTATGGGCGTGTATTCGCAGCAGTATTTTTACCCTTACTTTAAACACCAGTATGGTTTGAAGTTATAATCTGATCTCGCTCAAACGATATAAACACTAGATATAGTAGTACTTGTATATGCTACATACATGTATTAGAATTACACAAATATGTTGTGTCTAATTTGTGTATTTGCTTACTTGCATGTGTGTGTCCACAGTTGAAGAGCGCCTGGGCTGGCTACTACGATTACAACTACTTCGACGAGAACCTGATCATCGGCAACCACCCGTACCACCGTAACTTCCTGATTGCGGCCGGCGCCAGCGGCCACGGGATTCAGCACTCCCCGGCCGTGGGGCGCGCCGTCATGGAGCTCATTCTCGACAACGAGTTCACCACCATCGACCTCAGCCGCCTCAGCTTCGACCGCATCCTCAACAACGAGCCGGTCTTCGAGGATAACATCATCTAGGTCATCGCGATGGAAATGCATTTCATTGTCAGCTTTGACGTCTTTGGGCTGCGCCGTATTTCTGTGTGTGTGTGTGTGAAGACCTCGCTCGCTCGGGGAATAGGAAGTCCTGTTTGGTGTGAAGGGCCTAATTTATGATAATATCAACAGGATCGTCGCCCATTATTGTGTCATCCTTGGCGCGTTTAAGTTAGGCTGTGTATCTGAATATGTTTAAGCGGACAACCAGGTCACTTTTTGTGTGAAGTGTTCATATTTGGTATGTATAAGGATGGTACCACCGAGGTTGTGCGTTACTTATGGCTCGCGTATGTGTTTGGGGAATGTTTCAACAAGACGTTTTTCATCATCCAAAAAGGGACTCTTTGGACTGTTTGCCCCAGAGAGGCACGGGTGTGGCCTATGTAGCCTATGATGCCACGCGAGCCATCGGTATTAAAGTCACCTGTCATCGCTATATCGCGTTACTGATTTGTTTTACATATAATGGGGAGTAAATGTGTCTGAGGAATTTGTCTAAGCAGCCTTGGCAATCGCCTCGGCGCGCGACTGACGTCATGGTCAGTCTTTATTCCACGTAACACTATGGTCACATGGGAACACTGGTTCTGATAATGTGTAGTCTTTCACTAGCATAGGTTTGATCGGTACTGGTTGAAAGTACCTCAAACATATTGAGTCGAATTGTATACAAAAGTGCATCGAGCGCATGTTACACTTATAAAATCTCATGTCACACTTATAAAAGCTCATGTTGCACTTATAAAAGCCCATATGACACTTATAAAATAGATATAGGCTCATATGTAGGAACAAGTTCATTGGTACTGACTGTTAAAAAGTGCCGCATATAATTGTGAGTTAATTTGCAAATCCAGGCCAAAGAGGACATGTTACACTTATAAAATACCTAACCTCATACTGCGTAGCTGGTGTATGTTTCATGCCAATCAACTTTTTTTTTAGCGATTTTATTGGTCCCTGGAGTTTCCAATTAGTTATGAAGTAAATGTGTATTATTTAGACTGGTGCTGTACGGTTTGTACCATAGTCGAAAGGCTTACTATAGGCCAATTATGCAAGAAAATATAAGTATTGAATATAGGTTAATCGTGTCTTATAGAACTTGATTTTTAGGACATATATAGTTAATTAATTTTGAAGAAGATATTTTTTATTCTACTCTTTATTTTAACAGCGCCGTTAACCATGAGAAAGTAACGAGGTATAAGTTCTGTAAAGCGATGAGTATAAGTTAAAGCGATATGACGTGATGCGATATATAACATGAAATTCTGCCAAGGTGAATGAAATGAATAAATTGATTTTTTACCGAAGTCAAATTTTAGTTGTGTATTCTTGGACTTATTTGACAAACACGCGCTGATTGATACTTCGTGAAAGAGGATGGCTTCATAACCTGATAACTATAAAAAAAAAAAGAGTCTTATATGTGGGCATATGTCTGTCAATACCATTATACTAATATGATGTTCCTTGAAAACCTCTAATGACTTATTTTTCTCACCCTGCAAGTGCTCTTCACTATCATAAGATATTTACATCAGTTCTTACATTAATGTAAACTTACTTATTTCTCACAAGGGCATTTCCAACGTGTGGGGCACACAGGCTGCACGTGTTTAGATCCAAAACGTGCTTTTAGCCCACGAGTAACTTCGGTTGCCCGACCGGTGAATGTTCAAACACAATTGAACACTTTTTTTTTTTTTTTAAAGGAAGCAGTTTTCCCAATTAACTCACTTGACTTTCATCTAACGGGGTCAGAACAAAACTCAACTGAAAAAAGGAAGTACCAGCACTACAAAACATATATCCAGTTTTACATTAATAACCCGATTTGTTATCTGCCAGTCACGTGCGGATATAAGCTTATATCTCTGTAGGGCTTGACTGCGCACGAAACATTTCCGATAACAACTTTGGCTTTGGCCATTTACTATCATTACAGGCTCAGTCCCTTTGCAGATGTGGCTCTTTGGTGCAAGAAACAAATAGAGATCTATTAGACACAGTTCAATACCCTAAGCTGTAATAAAATGTAGACCCAAGGTAAGGAAGGAGGGTTAGCGTTTAGGATATTCGGAGTGAGCCCAGGTGGTCAGTCGACAAGCGTTGCAACGGTTGTAGTTTGGGATAGAGGTACATTCTGCTCTGAGGCACGTCTTTCTTTCCTAATTGACCAATATGACAAGGCAGATAGAGGAACCTCTGAGACGAGAGTCGAGAGAGACAGTGACTGTTATGTTCATCTGGTGATTATGTCTCTTGGTTCTCGTGTTGGATGAGGAAAGTTGTATCGCAGCACGATGAAGGACGGTAAATGCGTGTAGTTAGCTTGATGAATATGCTTTGCAACGATACATTTCTGTAACTGCTTTCTACAGGCTAGCAGTGACAGAACGGCCGTACAGTCCTAGTCCTACCGTACACCGTACAGTCCTACGGCCGTTCTGGTAGTAGGACTACCAGAACGGCCGTACAGTCCTACTACCAGGCCGTATCACTATCAGGCGTATGGTCTCCCCACCCTTAGTATGGGTGGGGGGAGGAGGTGGGGGGGGCTGAGAGCTTTAATCCAACTCATTCAGTTACACCAGAATTTATGTCTGATAATGAATATGTCAGATTAACGAATTTAGAAATCTTAGGTATTTGTGTGACTTGCATGACCCTTCGACAATAGCTGATTATTCATGCGGCAATGGCAATTATCTGTAACAGTGAAAACGTGTGGATAAATTTCAATTGTTAAGAAAGTATCCAAAGTACATTACATATAGGTATTAGCAGAATAGTTCTGTAAGTCTTTTAATAAATCTGCAATATACATCAGGTGTTTGGCACACAAGTTGGCATTACATTTCACACCCACTTCACAAACTCTGTTGAACGCATAAAGGTTTTTCGTGAGTTGGTGACTGTTCAGTTGGCGAAGAAGAGAGTAGATCTATTAGAATGTCTGAATGTTAAAACATCACTGATTCAGTGATTCTGATCTAGAATCTCTTTAAAATCATGGGACATTACTGCATAGTCTAAATGCTATTTCATTTGAAGGAAATCCATTACATTATTAAAGTCAGTCATAAATGCTGTAGACTCACGTTTCGGCCTATATTTTCCGTGAATTTTGCGCGATTGCTCTAAAAATCACTGACCTGACAAAGCAACCCTGTGTAATTTTAGTGATACCAAACTTACGTGCGTACTGCAAGGATATCCTTTTTTCAGATACAAACAATATTTCTCCATGCTGATACTCCATTAGCACGAAATGCAGTTGCGCAAACATACTAAAGCACACGTCATAAGATGACATAGTTGCCATGGCGCCGAATGTGCTCTGAGCTATATTTGCACCAGCCACGCGCGCCATGGCAACCTAATTAGTTTGTCTGCAAAAAAATGCTAAACTTTAACATAGGACCCTACGAGAGCTATTAACTATTAAGAACAGCTGGTCCATCTCTATCGCCTGGTGACTTGTCCAGGGCCCCACACCATGGCATGCCTTATATCATAACAAATCGCAACGAGGTGGTGGGATAATTAAGTTGACTGTCGCGAGCTGTGACAGCGACCGCGGTGCCAGTGTAGGCACACTGTTGTGGGGGACGGGGGAGGGGGAGGGGGGTCAAGCTGGGGTGCTGGGATGATTCAGTTGGTTGCTATGAAACTAATGTATATGGTAGGGATGCAGAAACTAGAAATGTAGACCGAAACTAAATAAATGGGCAGTTTGGTTTTAGCTGTCCACCGAGTGAGATCATTGAGCCTGGGAGAAACTAAAGAATGATTTTACTTTTGGGATGGGGCCAACAATTGAGAGGATGCTCACTATAGCGACAGTTTTAGAGCTGCCGGATCTGAGGGGTCAATATGGATCTGAGGTATCAAATATGCCAAATATAGATCTGAGGGGTCAATTTGTATCTAAGGTGTCAAATCTGGATCTGAGGGGCTTAATACGTCACAAATAAAGTCAGTCAAGTCACTTCTTAAGGTCAAGGCCATTGTAGTGGACCGAAGACATAATCCGAATTTTACATTTTATGTCATTTTCACCCTACGGGTGACACAATCTTGTTTTGTCTTTTATCTCTGAGTATAACAACAGTATAATCTCTTGAACTTTTTTTAACTCTTTAATTTTTAAATTGCAATATGCAGTGATACGTACTATGTGTCTAACCTTGAAACATTAGATGTCATTCTGGATATGAATCGTTATTCCTTGGTATTTCAGAATATGAATTAGACAACAGTATGTCCCAGAAAACGAGCCTTTGTCCCCATGTGGTCTGTGTGGGGGAAAACACATGGGATGATATTTTCAAAAAAAGAAAGGTATGTAAAAAATACATGTATTTTAAGTTGATGGCATTAAGTTACCATCAGACCATCTGGGTGTGGGTTCAGACCTCTGTTACCTCCGGCACTGTTCCATCCTTACTGCCCCTGCGGTTGTGTGACTGAGTTAAACCCATATGTATGTGTATGTAAGTGACCTGAGACTTATATTATATATTGTATATATTATATAATATATATTCTGTAATTGATGTCACGACTTTGAAACAGATGTTGTGTAGTAAGTGACTAACAATTGACAATTTATATTAATGTATGTGCATAAATCATGTGCTTCTTATTATTTTGACCAGCAGAACAACATATTTCCAATATAAACTTGATCTGTAAGGCTATTTGTCCTTCAGCACAACTTGAATTTAGTCTTATCAGAAGTAAATGTAATTTCTCCCGGTAGTGATGTTCTTGTAACATGTACAGCCTGAGCATGGGGTGACCTACATTCGTGTGGTGTACGTTTGCAGGTGCAGGGGAGCTGCGATTCCTGCGATGTTCGCGGGATGAACCTCTGGTTGTGTCTCTACTCTGGCTGTCTATACGTGGGTTGTGGCGAGGCGGCGGAGGACCACAGCTCTTTTCATGCACAGGTACGACAGGCTGGTATCTTGGTATGTCCCAACATGCATTTTAGTATGGTAATTGCGTTTGTGTGCTTCGCGATGCTGTGATATAAGTAGCGGTGCCGCGACAGAGTTCTGTGGTTTCCTGGGATAGACACGTATGCCACATCACAGCCGAAACGGCGATGATGTATTAGGTTTTTGAATTTATAGAATGAAACAATCAAGTTTTCTGTAAAAATTGTGATATATATATGTCGCCTGGGCTTAGTTTGTGCGGGAAAAACCTCGATATGCAACTTTAATATATTTTATAATTCTGGATTAGGGCCGGCGCTCTCTTAGGCATATGTAGCGACTGCATTTTGTCCAAAAAATCTATTGCTATTAGAGACCGACAGCAAGCCGACCGTGTTGGTAACCTTCATTTCAGCTAGATAATTATACAGTTAGTTGAGTGGAGTGTCACGAAGCTGACATTGTCCTGGGTAAATGTGATTACCGGTATATTAAATGTCCAAGACATGCAGGAACTTTCCCAGTGACAGTAAATCATGTCATTATAGGTGTTTCATGCGGAATTGGATACCGGTACATCATATATTTACTCTTCCCTTGAAGTATCTGCAAAGAGTATTTTTGAAACACCCAAATTGCCAAACATCAGGGATCAGTTCTGCTTTACATTGTTGACATTCACTTGAATCCTGGAATGGGCGAAACTCGCATTTAAAA
This sequence comes from Arenicola marina, assembly GCA_964019135.1. Taxonomy (NCBI): domain Eukaryota; kingdom Metazoa; phylum Annelida; class Polychaeta; family Arenicolidae; genus Arenicola; species Arenicola marina. The sequence continues at coordinate 21,454,009 of OZ025264.1, forward strand.
CGTTGATGAGAACTTTTTCTTGACCTTCATCCGATAGCTGATGGCAATCGTAATCTTTGCCCTCATATTGATCTTACTTTGAATCTTTTCTTTTGTCTTCCTCCAGGAGAGGCAGCATTGCCTGACGCTCAACATGACCACCCTACGGATCTGGTGTTACGAGTGTGAGACGGAGGTGTATCGCGATGGGAACGACCCCCCTCTAGTGTAAGTGCCACGTGCCCCGACAATCCGCCTACAGAGGACGCCCTCACTGTCAATCCTCTAGTGTCAGTGCCACGTGCCCCGACAATCCGCCTACAGAGGACGCCCTCACTGTCAATCCTCTAGTGTAAGTGCCACGTGCCCCGATTATCCGCCTACAGAGGACGCCCTCACTGTCAATCCTCTAGTGTCAGTGCTGCGTGCCCCGACAATCCGCCTACAGAGGACGCCCTCACTGTCAGTCCTCTAATGTAAGAGCCACGTGCCCCGACTATCCGCCTACAGAGGACGCCCTCACTGTCAGTCCTCTAATGTAAGAGCCACGTGCCCCGACTATCCGCCTACAGAGGACGCCCTCACTGTCAGTCCTCTAATGTAAGAGCCACGTGCCCCGACAATCCGCCTACAGAGGACGCTATCACTGTCAATCCTCTAATGTAAGAGCCACGTGCCCCGACTATCCGCTTACAGAGGACGCCCTCACTGTCAGTCCTCTAATGTAAGTGCCACGTGCCCCGACAATCCGCCTACAGAGGACGCCCTCACTGTCAGTCCTCTAATGTCAGCGCCACGTGCCCCGACTATCCGCTTACAGAGGACGCCCTCACTGTCAATCCTCTAATGTAAAAGCCACGTGCTCCGACAATCCGCCTACAGAGGACGCCCTCACTGTCAGTCCTCTAATGTCAGCGCCACGTGCCCCGACTATCCGCTTACAGAGTACGCTATCACTGTCAGTCCTCTAATGTAAGTGCTGCGTGCCCCGACATTCCGCCTACAGAGGTCGCCCTCACTGTCAGTCCTCTAATGTAAGAGCCACGTGCCCCGACTATCCGCCTACAGAGGACGCCCTCACTGTCAGTCCTCTAATGTAAGAGCCACGTGCCCCGACAATCCGCCTACAGAGGACGCCCTCACTGTCAGTCCACTAATGTCAGCGCCACGTGCCCCGACTATCCGCTTACAGAGTACGCTATCACTGTCAGTCCTCTAATGTAAGTGCTGCGTGCCCCGACATTCCGCCTACAGAGGTCGCCCTCACTGTCAGTCCTCTAATGTAAGAGCCACGTGCCCCGACTATCCGCCTACAGAGGACGCCCTCACTGTCAGTCCTCTAATGTAAGAGCCACGTGCCCCGACAATCCGCCTACAGAGGACGCTATCACTGTCAATCCTCTAATGTAAGAGCCACGTGCCCCGACAATCCGCCTACAGAGGACGCCCTCACTGTCAGTCCTCTAATGTCAGCGCCACGTGCCCCGACTATCCGCTTACAGAGGACGCTATCACTGTCAGTCCTCTAATGTAAGTGCTGCGTGCCCCGACATTCCGCCTACAGAGGACGCCCTCACTGTCAGTCCTCTAATGTCAGCGCCACGTGCCCCGACTATCCGCTTACAGAGGACGCCCTCACTGTCAGTCTTCTAATGTAAGTGCCACGTGCCCCGACAATCCGCCTACAGAGGACGCCCTCACTGTCAATCCGCTAGTGTAAGTGCCGCGTGCCCCGACATTCCGCCTACAGAGGACGCCCTCACTGTCAGTCCTCTAATGTAAGAGCCACGTGCCCCGACTATCCGCTTACAGAGGACGCTATCACTGTCAATCCTCTAGTGTAAGTGCCACGTGCCCCGACTATCCGCCTACAGAGGACGCACTCACTGTCAGTCCTCTAATGTAAGAGCCACGTGCCCCGACTATCCGCTTACAGAGGACGCTATCACTGTCAATCCTCTAGTGTAAGTGCCACGTGCCCCGACTATCCGCTTACAGAGGACGCCCTCACTGTCAGTCCTCTAATGTAAGAGCCACGTGCCCCGACTATCCGCTTACAGAGGACGCCCTCACTGTCAGTCCTCTAATGTAAGAGCCCCGTGCCCCGACTATCCGCTTACAGAGGACGCCCTCACTGTCAGTCCTATAATGTAAGTGCCACGTGCCCCGACTATCCGCCTACAGAGGACGCCCTCACTGTCAGTCCTCTAATGTAAGAGCCACGTGCCCCGACAATCCGCCTACAGAGGACGCTATCACTGTCAATCCTGTAATGTAAGAGCCACGTTGTAATAGTAAATTCATGAATGTGTCGAAGTCAGATTGAAACATGTTTCAGGACCAAGGGAATGACTCATTTATATTTTATGGTCTTACTGCTTCGACTTTTGTCGTATTTAGACTTACACCTCAGCCCCCTCAAAAAGAATAACAAACATCATACATCACGCACGTCAATATATTTACATTTCATATTGAACTGAATAGAATACAAATTCGTGTATAATTACGACTAGAGCTTTTGCAAAATATACGTAATATATATATGTATATGTAACCTGAATGTGACTCTTGTTATCATATACCTAATACGATATTGCGTTTGCAGCATGCGCGACAGAAGCCTCTCCTTGACCCCGCTGAACTACGCCCTGTCACCCGAGCGACCCGCCCCCCTACGGACAACCTACGTGGCCCCACCCCGCAGCCACACCCCCCCGCCCGAAGATTCCGAGTCCGATGACGAGGACGAGAATCACAAGCCACGAGGTGAGTACGTCACCGGAAACACGCCTTCGGTACTAACACCGTTCCACATCCGGAGCTAAGCTTTTTCGTTAGATGTGAGTACGAAATTGGCAATCAAAGCTGATGGTAGGTACAAGTGAGAAGTACTTATGTCTCTAACTGACAAGAATATGACATGCTGCTTTGTTTGTCGGACTTGTTTGTCAGACTTGTTGGTCAGACTTGTTTGTCGGACATTACGCACGTGGAATAAAAAAATTTCGACACATGATTGGATAAAAGGAACAATGACGTCAATGAATGATTGACAGTCTGGATGGGACTATTGCGTCAAACCTTAAGAAATAGCCACCCCAACTCAGGTGGTAAGCAGGCTGAGCTGCAGATCCACATGCGCCCCCCCCCCCTCCTTCCCCCGGCCTTATATGCAGCACGTTCGGCTATTGTGGACTGTGCCCTGCGAAGTCAGGCCAGGCCATTGTAAGCGGCCGGTGCGTGGTTTGTATCCCACATATGCAAATGTGTATTTCGTTGCAGGATAGGAGATTCCATGTCTTTCCTCGCTAAGTATAGGGAGGTCACACCCGGTAACCTAGCTCCTGTCCGGTTTGACCCTTTATTCCCGTCGCCGCGATTTTACGTGCACGGCTGAAAGCGCCCAACTTTAACCCGCCAACCGAGGCTCCCTCTCAGGATAGATGATTGGTATTTGTCTCGGAATATTAAAGAAGATGATTACGCTTAGAATATCTGCGAGGTGCTAGAGTGAAATATTATTGTTGAGGATATGGTCTTATACGGCGAGTTAATTCTTTGCTTAATGTTTTCCAGTGTTCGAATCCGCCGATATTTGAGATTTTATAAAAAAAATGTCGAAAAAAACGTTTTTGCGTACTTTACTTCTTACTTTGACCGTGACATAGCACTATTAGGGGGTGTGTTTTTTTTTAATCTGGAATGACCTCCAATATTTGCTTTCTAAATAGCTGACTGTTAAATATAATACGTATACAGCCACTTATTGGATATGGATCAGTGTTTTTTGTTTTAATAATAATTGCTAGAATGCCACTGGAACCTTAAAAACAACGAAACTTCGATTTGTTTCGATACATTTATATAAATCATGTTTCTTATGGTCACAGGGCTGACTGGACTGCAGAACATTGGCAACACTTGTTACATGAACGCCGCTATCCAGACTTTATCAAACTGGTAAGTTTATTGTTGCTGGGTTGCTTCAGACGTACTAAACGACTCGTCCCTATGAGTGTCTATTTATAGAGACGCTTTTGCACGCACTGGCGGTTCTAGGGTCTAGGGCCGGCGGTTTAAAAAAAATATATATATGAAGCTTTGTCGTGTGCCACGCGCCCTGAGAATCCACTTACAGAATAGTCTATTACTTTAAACCATAGTAGTAACGTCACGTGGCGCTCTGACGTCACTCGATCGCCAGGGCGGAGCCCCATTTGCGCCTCATCCACTGCCACTGTGAGTGTCTTCGTGAGTCTGGGACGTTGCTGCTATAGTTTAAATACGATAACAACGGACGTGGTGAATTCCCTCAACCAATTTACGCAGACTGCCGTCTTCGTAGATTTGCCTTTTCACGAATTCCCCCACGTTGTGTTGTTTGCCGGGGTTCACCCCCCCCCCACCCCCAGCCTAGTCGGTGACTCGTTTGGCCATTGTCGAGCGCACTCCACCCGACGTGGTTCAAATCGCGCGTGTGCAAATCTCTATGTTTTTCCCAATCTTTTCTCGCAAGGAGTAGGGCGTTAGTTCCGGAGACATGCCTCCTCTCTATACCTTGGCCCGACACCGTTGTCGCGATATGACCTACAGAGGTTAACTCGTCCTAGTTAAGCCAAGTATCGAAACGTTTATGTGATACATTGGCGTCATATGATCATTTTTGTTTGGCCTTTCCTCACTATTTGACTTTGTTCATCAGCCCGCCGCTGACGAAGTTCTTCCTGGACTGCCCTGGCTATGTGCCGGACCGGAAGCCGCTGTTGTCATGGAGCTACATGAAGCTAATGACAGAGATGTGGCATCGAAAGAGGTGGGTCGTCTCAGCTAGCGAACGGAGGATCGTTCACAAAGACCTCATTTGATGTTTCGTTGTGAGAAGAGGAGCTGTTTGTGCCAGAAATATATTTGATCATCAATGTGACGTCAGGAAACAAATGGCATTAAGATGGTTGCTTTACTAGTAATCGCTGTAAGAAAGTAATTTTCGTTGCACGTCGGAAAGGTCGTAAAGGAACAGTCGTAAAGTGTAACACGTGAAAGATAAACTATTCACTATTAGTGAAATGCTCCCCTTGGTGTCAGAAACAGCTCGGTTGGTTGGCAAGTTAAAATGCGGATCCGCGACTTTACATGCCGCTCTACCAGTAGATGGCAGCACTGTAATATACGGATTTCGGCAATGAAATGAAATGAGCATCTGCTATGGCATCGCACAGATCAATTTATGGTCAAGAATTTTGATGTATGCTGTTTAAGATATGTATATACATGTTAATTTATGAACTCTTCGTATACTATGTTATTTTATCACCATGTTTTGCCTCTTCCAGACCCAGCTACCTTGTTCCTTCGTCCGTTGCCCATGGTATCAAACTAATCTACCCCATGTTTAGGGGATACTCACAGCAGGTAGGCGTTCAGTGCTCTAAGTATGCAGTATGCTAACCCCAATAGTCTTGCTTGTATTATGATTATGAAACTTTAATGTTGAAACGTGCACATGCTGAAAATAGCCGTTTCGTTTAGTAATAGGTTCATATTTAGGTCTAAGTTTTCATGGAATTGCCTCGACAGTTCTGTATTAATTAAGCGTGAGTGTTAGGTGCCAATATATATATATATATACACATATATATATATATATATATATATATATATATACATATACTTTCTATTTTTAATATATATAAACACGCACAGGTGCCAATATCCCACATGTGAGTAGAATTCGTTGCTTCATCTTTACCTGTATTTATGGATATACCCATATACCCCCCCCCCTCCTGTGTAGGCCCCTGGTTCGATACCGGGTCTGGTCGATCCATCAATTCTGGGACATATTTGATCCAAATCGTCCCCAGAGTTTATTGGCCTCATTTTACCCGCCTGTGTGCACTGGGACTGATTTCACGAACGCAGTTGCGACTACAGGGCTTAGTCGACTAAAGTTGCTATGTAAATGATGGGCGGTTTTAGCAGACTAAGCCCCGTGGCCGGCTAAACTATGGGGGCGAGCCCGGTAGCCCACTGGGTTAGAGCGCTCGCATTGAGTGCTCTGGCCACCTGAGAGCCTAACGGCACGTGGATCGGTGGTTCGCGCCCCGCTGTGGCCATGTCTTTGTGGTCGCTGAATAAAGATTACATGTCTTTCTTCGCAAAGAGTAGGGGGTTACCCCCGGGGACATGGCTCCACTCTCCCTTTCTTCTCCCATTAACGCGATATGGCCAAATGTGGTTAACGCGTCCTGAATATACGACCAACCAACGACTACGGGGCTTAGTCGACTAAAGTTACCATGGTAATGATGGCCGGCATAACTATTTTCATGAAATAGACCCCACTAATAAAACTAATCCCCCGCTTCGGTGTCGCACAGGACTCACAGGAGTTCCTGCGCTGCTTCATGGACCAGCTTCACGAGGAGCTCAAGATCCCTATAGTGAGTGACTCCTCCGAGGACGAGGAGGACGAGGATGGGACGCTGTCGGACGCCGGGGACGCTGACGCCATCGACGCCAGGCCGGACCCGGGGGAGGGTCTGGCGCGGCGGCCCGGGGCCAAGGTGTGCGGCGGGGCGGGGCCCGGTACAGCCACGGCCACCGCCATGGCCGGTACTGCCGCTGTGGTAACCATGACGGCGGCGGCGGCGGCGACGACGCAGCTGCCTTTGGCCGAGGTCGGCAACCAATCGGACGGGGAGTACGAGACATGTGACTCCGGCCTGAGCAGCGAGCGCAACTCCGTGGAGCACAGTTCGGTGAGCGGCGACGAAGGTCGTGACGAAGGCCGGGACAGTGGTGAGGACACGGCGCCTGCGCGGGGCGACTCCGCCGCTATTGCGGAGTCAGCGGCCGCCGAGTCCGGCCCCCGGGGGCGGCCCAGGCAGCAGCCCGCTCCCATAGAGTGCGAGGACCCCGCGGGCGACGGCGGCCCGCCACAGACCATGGAGGTAGACGCCGACACGGACGCCGACGTTGGCGTCCCGGAAGTGGACGCAGGCGATGTCCCCGGCAAACACGTGACCGACCTGCACCCCGTGACCGCGGATTCCGACGACGTCGCGCAGGTGCTATTACCCGCGGGTTCGAACCCCAAACTCTTGAAAGACTCCTCCAACCTGGCCAGCAAGAAACAATCGAAGCGCGAGCACACGCCGACGGACCGCGCATGCGCCACGCTCGAGTCGGGGACCCAGCCACTAGGCGGCCCGAACCCCTTGGATACGGCCCCCGGGGAGGCGGTGCCCGACCCGGAGGAGAAGCACGTGGAGGCGGTGCCCGGGGGCTGCGCGGCAGCGGGGGCGGCGGGGGCCAAGTACGGGGAGGGGTCCCAGTGGAACGCCCCCTCATGGGGGGCCTGTATGGGTGGCCCCGGCGCCCGATCCCGCAGGAACACCGACCGGAACATGTCGCGGGAAGTGCCCAAGAAAGGTGAGGAAGTACAAGTAGAAGGTCGTATTTCTATTAAATACCATATATGTTCTGATATATACCATATATTTACTGATATTTTCAGTATATTTACTGATATATTGAATATATTTACTGATATTTTCAGTATATTTACTGATATATTGAATATATTTACTGATATTTTCACTATATTTACTGATATTTTTCAGTATATTTACTGATATAAGCTTATATACCATGTTATTTTTTATATATACACCATATATTTTACTATCTGCAAGGTATATTTTCTGCCATGTACACAATATTTTCTGGTACTTTTTCTGATTTATTCCAATCCTTTGATAGAGATGCAGAATGTATCTGTTGTAACGGGTGGATGATCAATTACTTGTTTAAGCTCAAACTAACTACGCTTAATATCTTAAAGTAATTTAATTGTCCTTTTAATGTGTCATTGCAGGAAACAAGCGACGCTCTCCAAAATATCGCAGTGTAATATCGGATACGTTTGACGGGAAGTTGCTCAGCTCTGTACAATGCATGACTTGCGAGAGGGTAAGCCATTGGCACTGGGTTCGCGCCGCCCAGGCCTATTTCATTGTCCAGGGACGTTAGTTGACGCTAAAAAGTGGTCCAAACACCCAACACGTGAAATTAATATTTTTCTTTTGGCAATGAATTTCATACTAGAATACTAGACATAGCACTAGAATACTAGACATAGTACTAGAATACTAGACATAATACTAGAATACTAGACATGATACTAGAATACTAGACATAGTACTAGAATACTAGACATAATACTAGAATACTAGACATGATACTAGAATACTAGACTTAATGCTAACAAGACGTGCCCTGTTGTCTCTCTGGATCCAGATCTCCTCGCGGAAGGAGACGTTCCAGGACCTGTCGCTGCCGATTCCGGGCAAGGACCACCTGAACATGTTGAACAAGCCGCCCGGACGTCCGCCCCACAAGGGGTCCTGTGGCGAGGTCAACCTGCACCAGGGGTGGCTCTCCTGGATGGTGGGCTGGGTCAAAAGGTCAGCCCCCACCCACTCCCCTCCCTTCCGCACCCACTACACTCCCCTCCGCCCTCTCACCTCCCCGCCGCATCCACTCCCCTCCCCGCCGCATCCACTCCCCTCCCTTCCGCACCCACTCCCCTCCTCGCCCCATCCACTTTCCTCCCCGCCCCACCCACTCCCCTCCCAACCACCCTCCTGGGGCCGTATTCATAAACCCCACTAGCTTACGCAAATCAACTAAGCGCTAGTTTGTCGAGCGATTACCGGGTTTAAATTAGAATGTGTCCACCCAAGAAGTGGATAAGCTGAATCATGGATGTGCTAAAAATATTATTGAATATCTGTTCTTGATGATCAGCACCGCCACAACGAGCTGGTGAGGCTACGCCAAAAATGCACTTTTGTGGAGTGTGGAGTATGAATACCACCCCAGGTTACCAGGCCACGTGAGAGCCTAACGGCACGTGGGTCGGTGGTTCGAGCCGTGCTGTGGTTGGTTGGTTATTTAGGACGCTTTAACCACTTTTTGTCATATCGCGTCAATGGGAGAAGGAAGGGAGAGTGGAGCCATGTCCCCGGGGGTAACCCCCTACTCTTACGAAGAAAGACATTGGATCTTTATCCTGCGACCACACAGACATGGCCACAGCAGGGCTCGAACCACCGACCCACGTGCCGTTAGGCTCTCAGGTGACCAGAGCACTCAATGACAGCGCTCTAACCCACTGAGCTATCGCGCCGGCCCCGAGCCGTCCTGTGGTCATGTCCTGTCCTTCGCAAAGAGTAGGGTGTATCCCCGGGGACCTTCCTTCTCCCATTGACGCGATATGACCAGAATTGGTTAACGTGTCCTGAATATACAACCAACAACCAACCAACCTAACGGTGTATTGGGTCAAGAAGAAAAGTTATGTTCAGATTGAAATATCTTAGGCAGCTGCCCAGGTAGTAACATTAAGAGACTTGGAGTTGTCCTGTAATGGATTTCAGTTGGTTTCGGGTTGATACTATCACCACTGTTTCAGTTGGTTTCGGGTTGATACTATCACCGCTGTTTCAGTTGGTTTCGGGTTGATACTATCACCGCTGTTTCAGTTGGTTTTGGGTTGATACTATCACCGCTGTTTCAGTTGGTTTTGGGTTGATACTATCACCGCTGTTTCAGTTGGTTTCGGGTTGATACTATCACCGCTGTTTCAGTTGGTTTCGGGTTGATACTATCACCGCTGTTTCAGTTGGTTTCGGGTTGATACTATCACCGCTGTTTCAGTTGGTTTCGTGTTGATACTATCACCGCTGTTTTTTAGCTGGTTTCGAATTGACACTATCACCGAGATTTCAGTTGGTTTCGGGTTGATACTATCGCCGCTGTTTCAGTTGGTTTTGGGGTCAGAACTGTCTGATTTAGCATTGATTTATGATGTGATTGGTATGGTTTCAGTTGGTTTTGGGGTCCCACCATCACGCTACAGAACTGTTTGGCAGCGTTTTTCTCTGCCGATGAGCTGAAGGGCGACAATATGTACAGCTGCGAGAAGTGTAAAAAGTAAGTGGCGTCCGCATAATGAATTTACCAGGGTGTAGGTATAGAGCTGTTTTATTCTGTCCTTATTTTAAACCTGAATGTACTTGCAACCTCTTAGTGATAGAGATTCATTTCATTACAAATTATATTTAAAAAAAAAACATTGATTAAAAGTATTTAGTAAAATTATTTAGTAAAATTATTTATGAGAAAATATTTATTATAAATATTTATTACAAATTTATTAAACATTTATTAAAATAAAACGAATAACATGGTACGGGAGTAACCTTGATGGCAGGAGGCCACACGAATGGTCTAGTGGTTAGCGCTATCGACTTTGTCGAGTGGTGTATGCCAGGCCAGCCATCGTGCCGGAGTTCGGGGGCTCGCGCACCTCTCCGCGAATGTCTTAGGTTCGGTCCATGCAGGCTATCTCGTCTCATATCATTTCATATCATTTATCTCGTCTCCTCAGGTTACTTGGCCCGGTAGCCGAAAACACCAATGCAATAATCTTATTTAATCTGTTTCAGATTACGGAATGGAGTTAAGTATTCAAAAGTTTTAAAGTTGCCAGAGGTGAGTGTTTTTATCTCTCAATAGTCTATTTGAGTTAGAGGTCGAGTTAGAAGTCTCTAGGTAGACATTCTCCGTAAAAAGAAGGACTACATTGATACTGTAATCCGTCTCCTTGACATGTTCTCTTTTAAGATTAATGAATGCACTCCATCCATAATAACATTAAAGCGTTTGGGGTTTCGTATTAATGATATGAAATTTTGCTTTATTTGTAAAACAGCTTCAGTGGATCATGTATTCTTTCTGATAAAACTCATGTGATAAATGACCATAATAATTTATTTCTGGAACTGTGTTAAGCTGTAATTAATAACGGTCATATCGAGTCATTGACTATAAGCGCTAGAACCTATCTATGTTATATTGGAAAATAAATGACTATAAACAACATGTATTGTGCTTTTGCAGATACTGTGCATTCACCTCAAGAGATTCCGACATGAGTTCATGTTTTCATCCAAGATCAACACTTACGTGTCCTTCCCTCTTGAGGGACTGGACGTATCCTACTATCTGCATAAAGGTAGGACTCCTGGCTCGGTGCATCATACGGGGGTATAGCCCTTACCCTCACCCTCGCCCTCACTCTTACCTTCGCTCTAACCATAATCCCTAACCCTAAACTATACTAAACTCCTAACCCTAAACCCCTAACCATAAGCCCCTAACCCTAAACCCATAACCCTAAACCCATGACCCTAAACCCTAACCCTAAACCCATGAACCATGACCCTAACCCTAAATCCATAACCCTAAACCCATAACCCTAAACCCATGACCCTAAACCCTAACCCTAAACCCATGAACCATGACCCTAACACTAAATCCATACCCTAAACCCATAACCCTAAACCACATGAATCTCTATGCACTGGTGTAGTGGTTAGCGCACTAGACCGCAGATCAATAGGTCCTGGGGGCCTCCCTGGTGTAGTGGTTAGCTCACTAGACCGCAGATCAATAGGTCCTGGGGGCCTCCCTGGTGCAGTGGTTAGCTCACTAGACCGCAGATCAATAGGTCCTGGGTTCGAATCCGGGCCAGGGGACCTAATCTTTGGGCGTGTTCATGCATGCTTCGTCGTCCCGGGAGATTCTGTGGCCCAGGTTACCCCTTGTGTGCAGGCCCAAAAGCGGTGTAAAACGCTCAATTCGTTTAATTTTATTTTAATTGGTAAATTGGTTTTAAATTGATCGTATTCCAGGAAAATGATCGCGGTAAGAGGGTTACACGTTTTAAATAACTAGTGCAAGCTGCGTGCGCGAGATATTTCAGGGTGAGGGGTGGGATGGGGAAGGGGTGGGGGGTGGCGGCTCCATATCTCAATCGGTAGCACATGGACCTTCAGACTGACCTTGAGACATATCGCCATCCATGTTTAATTCCATTATGCTTGGATGTTACTTGTTTCTTGTTTTTATGTTTCTTTAATCATTATTGACGATATATTCGATCCTCTGTTTTAGATTACAAGGACCAAGTGACATTGTACGACCTGGTGGGCGTCATCTGTCACCATGGCACCGCTGGGGGTAAGCTTGAAAAGCGTCATTTTCAATGCCAAAGCGAATCTTTCATTGACTTAATTAGTATTATTTTTTTTGTTCCCTGTTTGCTTTTTTTAGAAAAATATGTATATAGTAATAAGTGTGTAACTGAGCGGTGTGGGTGCGGTTGCAGGCGGCCACTACACGGGTTACGGCCTGAACTACGTCAACGAGCAGTGGTACGAGTTTGACGACCAGTACGTGACGGAGGTCGACTGGCAACAGGTGGAGAACTGCGAAGCCTACGTCTTGTTCTACAGGTCAGCCACCGGGGTCAACTGGGGTCACAGGGTCAGCTGGGCTCACAGGGTTAACTGGGTCAGTCACTGGGGTCACAGGGTTAACTGGGTCAGTCACTGGGGTCACAGGGTTAACTGGGTCAGTCACTGGGGTCACATGTTTAACTGGGTCAGTCACTGGGGTCATATGTTTAACTGGGTCAGCCACCGGGGTCATCTGGGGTCACATAGTTAACTGGGTCAGTCAACAAGGTCAGATGGGGGTCAAATTTATCTGGGTCAGCTATGGGAGTCAAATAGGGGTCACATGGCTAACTATGGCATCCACGAAATTAGATAATCCCATGCGTTAGGTTCCATATAGTTATGGCACCGTTTACCGACATTCTGGGGCTTGATCGTCCTGACTGTCTCAGTGCTCTGACAACTTCTCCTGTTTCGTCTCGCTCTATCACCTGCGTTCTCTGACAATTACTATTGACAATTCCTATCAACAATCCGCGTTCGTGTCACTGAGTTTTCTTCAACCCTAACCCTAACCCTAACCCTAACCCTAACTCTAACCCTAACCTGCTGTGTCTGGCAGGAAGAAGAACGACCAGATGATTCCGATCCGACAGAAGGCCCAACAGACCCGAGAGTCCTGCGAGAACACCTTCATGAAGTTCTTCATCTCCAAACAGTGGATCAACAAGTTCAACACGTTCGCCGAGCCCGGGCCAATCACGAACCACGACTTCCTCTGCCGGCATGGAGGTACGTAAGCTAAGCGCTGTGGGTGGGGTCTGTACGTTCAGCACAAGTAACTTCTAGCAAATAAAATAAGCGTATCCATCTATTATTCAGTTCGCATGTTTGCACTTCATTTTCATTTCTATGCCACCAGTTGAAGTTATGCATATGTACATGACGCGAACATAAGTATGTGCCAATGCCAGTCCATTGGGTGGGAGCGACGTCATGGAAATCTGACCCAAAATGTCTTTTTCTGGAGGTACATGCGCGCATCTTGTTTTATAATGTACATGCTCTATTCCTGCTGTTACTCCTCCCGCGTTGATGATATCTGTCTTCGAGGCAATGTTAAGATTTGTTTTGATGCGCTTTATTTATTTCATCGTAAAACTTTTGAATGAGGGAATTCTGTGTAGTCCGTAGTTTTGTAAGTTTGCTTGGTTTGCCTTCCTCTCCAGGAGTTCACCCCAATAGATGGGAACGAGTGAACGACATGGTGATCGAAGTCCCGCAGAGTCTCTGGGAGCTGCTGCACGAAAAGTACGTCTGGCCCTCCTCGCCCCTCGACAGCTTGGGAATATCGTGCCATGAGTCTTGCTATAGTTCTTTCTTTTCTTTGCCCAATTCCGTATGCCGTACAGTACAGTGCTGCTCTCTAGTGGCCGAGCCATTTAGAGTTTTCGATGCGTAGAGGACAGACCTCTGTACGTCTTTCGTATGAGTGGTTCCTTTACGAGAGAGCAGCGTTGTGCCATATGGTTTCTACGGAAGTTGGCGCCGAAATGCTTTCCGATGTAGCACCACTCTGATCTGTCGTTTCTACGGAATTAGGCGGCGAAATGCTTTACCATATACCACCACTAAGCCGTGTGGTTTCTACGGAATTAGGGGGCAAAACGCTTTCCCATATAGCACCACTCTGATCTGTGGTTTCTGCGGAATTTGGCGGCGAAATGCTTTACCATATACCACCACTAAGCCATGTGGTTTCTACAGAATTTGGCTAAATCCAAGATGGCGCACATAGATACCCCAGCATGGTCGGAGTATGCCACAGAGAACTCATTACTTTGGTTAAAATGAATTTTGGATACCTTTGCCTGATGTGTAGTCACTGTAGTTAGGAGCTTAGGCCCCTTTACAATCCAGAAAAAGGTCAATACATGAGACAGCAGGCGTGAGCGGAATTGTACTTTTGCATAGTAACAGTTATTATGACATTTTGTATGCTTGGCCTGTGTTATTAGGTTCGGAGGCGGTCCGGCAGTGAACCACCTGTACCCGTGCACCACCTGCCAAGTGGAGCTGGAGCGTCTCAAATACCGACAGGGACACGAGAAGGACAGTTTCCTGGAGGTCAGTGACGCCAAAGGAGGTCAGGGGGGGGGGGGCGGCGCCCCGTGGCCTAGTGGGTAGCGCGTCTGGCTATGGTCGAGCGGGCTCTGCTAGGCCAGCCCAGCGCAAGCAGCCCGTGCGTGGCTCGAGTCCAGCCCGTGCAAAATGTCTTTATGTTTGTGCAGGGTAAAGGTCTTTTTTCACAAAGAGTAGGGGATTTCTCCGGGAGACGTGGCTCCTCTCTACCTTGAGTCTTTTCTCATTGTCTCGATATGACTGACAGAAGTTAAAACCTTCCTGCGTTAACCACGCAAGCTAAGGAATTCATCGGTACCTCCATGCACCAAGGTTCTGGACATGTCGCCAGAGGTCATTGGTACCTCCTTGGAGGGCATTGGCACCTCCGCAGATTCCAACGCCAACCATCTATATCCTAGCACTGTGTTATCTCTGGTATTTCTTCGGCCCGGTTTAGCCCATGCGTGCACAAAAGTGGCCAAAAACGTAAATCCATCATCATCGTCACCCGTCATTGCGGCCATAATGTTGATGTTATATACTGCCCCAAAAGCCCCCAGAGCTCTGCACCACCACTACACCCAGTGAGGTGTGAGTGTAGGTATGTTATATTCTGCCCCAAAAGCCCCCAGAGCTCTGCACCACCACTACACTCAGTGAGGTGTGGGTGTAGGTATATTATATACTGCCCCAAAAGCCCCCACAGCTCTGCACCACCACTACACTCAGTGAGGTGTGGGTGTAGGTATATTATATACTGCCTCAAAAGCCGCCACAGCTCTGCACCACCACTACACTCAGTGAGGTGTGGGTGTAAGTATGTTATATACTGCCCCAAAAGCCCCCAGAGCTCTGCACCACCACTACACTCAGTGAGGTGTGGGTGTAAGTATGTTATATACTGCCCCAAAAGCCCCCAGAGCTCTGCACCACCACTACACTCAGTGAGGTGTGGGTGTAAGTATGTTATATACTGTCCCAAAAGCCCCCAGAGCTCTGCACCACCACTACACTCAGTGAGGTGTGGGTGAACGTATGACGGTAGCTTGAGCCTTGTTTGTTGTTGCAGTTCCATGACAAGTTCCAGAGCCAAGACTTCCCCGGTAAGATCATGGCCATCAGCATGGTCTGGTTCAAGGACTGGGAGAACTTCGTCCGCGCCAGGGTCGATGGTGAGTATAGGACAATGCGTTATATCAGGTTATAATAATGTATGAAAAGTGATTAAAATATCATTATATATATGATATCATTATATATATATCATTATATACATGATATCATTATATATATGATCTTATATATATGATATCATTATATATATGATATCATTATATATATGATATCATTATATATATGATATCATTATATATATGATCTTATATATATGAGATCATTATATATATATGATATCATTATATATATGATACCATTATATATATGATATCATTATATACATGATATCATTATATATATGATCTTATATATATGATATCATTATATATATGATCTTATATATATGATATCATTGTATATATGATGTCATTATATATATGATATCATTATATATATGATATCATTATATATATGATATCATTATATATGATCTTATATATATATCATTATATATTTGATATCATTATATATGTGATATCATTATATATATGATATCATTATATATATGATCTTATATATATGATATTATTATTTATGAGATATCATTATTTATAAGATATGATTTATATAAGGTCTTAACTAGATTAAGATCATTATTTTTGATCGTACCGTGTAAACCCGGCATTACACCCACTGAAATCGTAATTGCATTTAATGCAATTAATCATTATTTACATAAGATAGTAACTTAAATTAACTAGATAATATTATATTAATTAATGATTAATATTGCCTATTTTCCAGAGCCCCCGGGACCAATCGACAACAGTAAGATCGCCGTGACGCGGGGCAATCTGGTACAGCTGCGCACGCACTCGGACCACGGCCAGCTCTCCCAGGAGACCTGGCAGTTCCTGCACACCATCTACGGCGGCGGCCCTGAGATCGTCATCAAGGATGACGGCGGGCCCCCCTCCACCTCCTCCGGGCCCGGTCAAGGCCCCGGCCCCGGCCCCGGCGGCCCGCCGTCGCCCCAGCCGGCGTCCTGCGCCGCGGAGGAATACGGGGCAGGTGACGCGGCCAGCGGCGTCTCCGCGGACCACGTGGAGTAGTAATTCGGCCAAGTTGACTGGAATGCATCCGCGATCTCCAACAGTGAGCAAATACCAAGTCATGTCAGAGGACCTCGGAGAGAAAGCGGTCGCCACTATGAGTAGTCAGTCCAGCACCGGCATCCTGGCGGTGGGGGGAGTTGGACGATGGCGGAATCAACATACAAATCAACACCGTTATAGGATCAAAAACACACGGTTCTCCTCGCACCTCGTGGAAAGTCCTCAAAATATGGGCGTTTGTCTCGCAAGGGACCCCGAACGCTACAAGCTTCAACTCATAATTTAATACTTCGGATTATTTATGTGACGGAGCCTATAGATTCTTCTCTTGATCCGTGAGTGATTGATTTGTTTTTTTTCTCGATGTACCAGTGCCATTAATATGAATGTTGTGTAGATAGCGAGAGGCGTTGGTTGGTGCAAGTTTACCGAGAACCCCTCAAATTCCCGGTGTGTTCGTCTAACTGGCTGCGCATGTTTGTATGTCAGTGATTTACACATGTATAGGAAGTTTCTTTTATCGAGTTCGGTAAAAGTACGCAATACTTCAGGCTGTTTTAAGTCCGGTTATATATAAGAAATCGATAATCGTTGGAAATAATCGTTAGAAAGAATTACAAAATTTGTTTGAGAAAATAATTTTAACAGAGCGAATTGATGAAACAATATGACCGTAACATGCCCGTGGATGCTATCTTGGTGCAATAAATCATTTGATCTCATTTGTTGGGGAAAAATAATTTTAGCAGCAACGATGGAACAAATACCGAATACTATCCTTTGTCCGTGGATGCTACATTTTAGGTATGAAAATCGTAATTGATGGAATGAATCATATGACATCCGTTTTTTAGGGAACATCATTTTATCAGAGGGAAGTGATATAACAACTTACCAGCAACTCTTCAACATGTTATCTTTGTCACTTCGTAACGTAATCTAGAATTATATCTTCAAGTCCAAGGTTCGTTTATTTTCCTAAATGTACTGTACAACAACGGTTGATGTAAACTTTACTTAAGTTCGACATTTAAGATGGTTGACCCTGGCTGAGACCATAGGGTCGCTGTCACCAGGGCTATTCCTCTATAGGAAAATATCTTGTAAGCGGACTTCCACTTTACATGCACCAATATGTATATAATATAGGGCGGTTCACGTTACTACGTGTTAGTAAGTGACGTCACAAACTAAAAATTCCTTAGTCGTGGCGAGCGTGTGGTTTCTGAGGCATACGCTGGACGGCGCCACAGTTGCGCGTGCCAGATCAGTTAATATTCTGAAATATACAGACTTGCTGCTTTTTTGTCCCTCTCGCAATTCCAATGAAACATTTGATACTTATTGTAAAGATAATATTCGCCTCATGGATGTTTTTTTTTAAATTTTTTGTGCGCAAAAACGGGCAAGGTTGCAGGATAGGTACAACAGTGTGAAGCTGGTGCCCGCACAAATCTCGCCTTGGGTTACAAGGAATGGTTCAGTATCTATATGGACGGACGGATAGCGCCCCTAGCGTATGTCTGGAATACCACTCGCCCACATCCCTCTCCGTCTTGGGTCCTTCTTCCATGTTAGATCCAGAGACCTGGATTACTGTAGTCAATGGTAGGCGTGAGTAATACGCGAGCAATGCGGAAACAATTATTCGCCCTAACATGGCATAACGTGAGATTCCTGTCATAACTGATATCAGTGAAAGACTGCATAATCTCCGTCTACTCATGTCGGTAAAGCACAGTTCTATCAATATTGATATAGGTAACATACGCCACGGTTGT
Source organism: Arenicola marina (assembly GCA_964019135.1). Lineage (NCBI taxonomy): Eukaryota > Metazoa > Annelida > Polychaeta > Arenicolidae > Arenicola > Arenicola marina. Next base: position 21,472,435 of record OZ025264.1, read on the forward strand.
ATACCCATGTCGGTAAAATACTCCACGGTTGTATATCCATGTCGGTAAAAATAATTCCTGTCGAGAGTTATAACTGCGAACCGAGCCTACTTTTGTCTTGTGTATCGCATGTTAAAACTTACTATAAGCAGAAAATCATTCAGTAATGAATGCTTCATGAACAACACTATCGATGTAGGTTTCACGTAAACATTTTACTTTGTAAGTGGTGTGAATTCCGTAATTAAACATTCCCTTCTCCGCTATCTAAACACTAGAGTGGTTGATTTTCTTACCTTACGATACATTAAATGTCGTTGTAGATGAATATTTCTTCGGCGATGTGATGTGTGGTATTTATTGTCTGGTGCATGTAGAGTAGCCTACAGCTTGCAGATACGCGTACCTGTAACCTGGAATATTACAGTGTTAGCGGGAATACTGTACCTGTACAGTGTGAGCGGGAATACTGTACCTGTACAGTGTGAGCGGGAATACTGTACCTGTACAGTGTGAGCGGGAATACTGTACCTGTACAGTGTGAGCGGGAATACTTACATGTACAGTGTGAGCGGGAATACTGTACCTGTACACTGTAACCGGGAATACTGTACCTGTACACTGTAACCGGGAATACTGTACCTGTACTGTGTGAGCGGGAATACTATACCTGTACAGTGTGAGCGGGAATACTGTACCTGTACAGCGTGAGCGGGAATACTGTACCTGTACAGTGTGAGCGGGAATACTGTACCCGTACAGTGTAACCGGGAATACTTCCATGTACAGTGTAACCGGGAAAGAAGAAACTGGGATGACTGTACCTAAGTTGGAAGTTAGACTACATTCCAGTATAACGTGGAAGACTACATGTACAGTGTAACGTGCAAGACTACACGTGGAAGACTACATGTACAGTGTAACGTGGAAGACTGTACATGTACAGTGTAACGTGGAAGACTGTACATGTACAGTGTAACCGGGAAGGCTGTACATGTACAGTGTAACGTGGAAAACTGTACATGTACAGTGTAACGTGGAAGACTATACATGTACAGTGTAACCGGGAAGGCTGTACATGTACAGTGTAACGTGGAAGACTATATGTACAGTGTAACCGGGAAGGCTGTACATGTACAGTGTAACGTGGAAGACTACATGTACAGTGTAACCGGGAAGGCTGTACATGTACAGTGTAACGTGGAAGACTACATGTACAGTGTAACCGTGAAGGCTGTACATGTACATTATAACGTGGAAGGCTGTATCTTGCAGTGCAACCTTCGCGATGGAACCGCACAAGAAGTCTCTCAACCCGAGCCTTCTGCCTACGGTAATGCACGATTAGAGACCACATTATTGCAATGCTAAGTCGTATAGACGCGGCTATCTGTATATTGAGAAGATAAGTAATATGTATAAACGTCTGTGGTTCTGGATTAAATAACTTATTGTCGTGACAAAGACTTCGATGCGGTTCATAGCACAAAAGTCATTGCTATATGGTGCGCGAAGAACTGTTGGTTTCAGTGATGTTCAAACAGATATGCAAATGTTTAATACACACCTACATCTGTGGGGTATATTTGTGAATGCAAAGGGCGAATGGAGATATTGACGTATTTATAGCATTACTTCGACATCTAATAAATGTTTGCACCCTGGATAATGGATTGTTTGTTTGCTGTGTTCACTATCTTTTCGATGTGCGAGGCAGTTGGTTCTCTTCTAAAAGAGTCACAAAAACATCACTAAACAGATCGTATTTTATTTGTTTATTCGTAACAAAATAGATGTAAACTTTCATATTCTTCCATATACATGTGTATCGACAAGTAACCAGCTATCCCAGATTGGCATGATACATGATTTGGATTAATATAATGGACAATTACTTCCATATGTGATTAAAATGAAGTACGCCTGTGACGTCACCATTCATACAACTGTAGATTATGTTTAGGGCAGTGGCTGTATACAGGGTGCACTCTTCAAAAAATATATCTTTTCTTTGCAAGAATGAATCATTAAAAATGTTTTCAGGTTAGAAAATCGCCACTAATTCACAGCTAATGAGTTACCATTAGTTATCATCGTCACAGGCCACCATCGAAATAATGGTCTATTTCACCATATCTGGGGATCCTGTGAAAACAGTACCTTCTTAACCAATAAAACAAGCTGAAAAACGTTAACGAAACGAACCCGTACGATCCAAATCACAAAATCCTTATCAGTGTCAGATAACGTGATCACAGTCGAACTGTGAAGAGAAATGTCATTTGACTGTAATAAAACAAGTGACCAGTCATATTAATTAACAACAAATACAGCTGAGCAGACATGAAATGAATAATAATTTAGGCCTCTTGCGTACACACGAAGACTACGTTGGGCCTAGAAACCTCCCGGGGCAATGGAACGAGGCCGCATTTAACAGACATCAGACGCAGACCAGGTGCAATTCGAATCCATGTCACGCGCTGCCTTCAGCTTATACACGTACCGCTTATCATCGGAGCCACGAAGGCACCGCGAATTCATAAAAATGAGTACACAGAAGTACAGTAGAATGCTTATCGGGTTATCAATGTTACAATTTTATAATGGGATTGATCGGGATCAATCAGCGACGTAGAATCAGTCTACACGTTGACGAGTAACGGAGAACGACCGCTGCATTAATAACTTCGATCCGGAGATCGGTAACAAGCGACGTCAAAGTGATCAATGCATTGAGCCGGTTCGAACAGTACAAAAAGCATTTCAACGCCAAATTGCAAAATACTAATGAAAGGTATAGTTCCAGACCCGGGAGCACTTTAAAACTGTTTAGATGCCAAATTATATATATATATATACCTTTATTATATAAAAGGAAAATACAAGGTATAGTTCCAGACCCGGGGGCACTTTAAAACTGTTTAGATGCAAAATTATATATATATATACCTTTATCATATTAAAGGAAAATACAATATGTGGCAGAAATCTTGGTTGGTTTATTCGGACGCTGTAACCTCTGTAGGTCAAATCGCGACAATGGATTAAGGTAGCGAGGAGCCATGTTTGCGGGTGTAACCCCTTCTCTTTGCGAAGTCTTCATCCTGCACAAACATCCCGACATTTGCACAGGTTTGGACTCGAACCACGCACCAGCCGCTTGGGCTAGCCTGGCAAAGCACACTCGACAAAAGCCAAGCGTGCTACCCACTAGACCACGGGGTGACACACAGCTGACGCGTGACATTCAGGGCTCCATACACCTTCAACCTTGTGACGTAAAACGACCAGCCATGGACGTCACAGGTGAGACTCTGCAGTCCGCTCTCCCGCTGTAGAATGCGGTCATACATGCATCAGCTAATTTTGTTCCTGAAAGGAGAGATAACGAGATAAATACATGTACCACAATCTCTCGCTCAGCTACTCGTATTTAAACTGTAAGAATTTGATATCGTGTTTATGTCGACAAACGCAATATTTTTGCCTATTATCAGAGGTCTGGAAGGGGTAAATGGCGACATGCGACACAGGCATATTTGAAAAAAAATATCGGTAACCACCGTTTATCATTGAAAGAGTTTTATAAGGGGTTGTCCCACCGCATTATATTAGTGACTCACTGACCTCCGTTTGGCTTCGGCCAGCTGGTACTGCTCCTTCCACACCTTGTAGAGGAGCTCCACGTCGTCGAAGCCGTGGACGGCCAGGACCTGCTCGTAGCGGAAGGGACTGTAGGGCAGCGGGGTGAAGTGCAGCTCCCCGTTGTGTAGCAGCCGCATCCTCAACTTGCGCGACACGATTCCCAGGAAAACGTCGTCGAAGCGGAGGTATTGCGTGTACCGCGAGGCGATGTGGACTCGCTGCGCCGCGCTGAAGTGCATGATAAAGGACCCGGCGGTCGGGTAGGGCGGGAAGTAGCGATAGGGGTACTCCTGCCGCGTCAACGCCCAGTCATTGGACGCGCGCGCGCCCCGCAGCACGGCGGCGTTCTTCCACACGGACGTCACCATGGTGTTGGTGTATTCGATGGGCGGCATGGCCTGCAGGTAGCGGACCAGCTGGATGGTGTTCACGTAGTAATCGTCGTCGAAGAAGGCGATGAACTGGGCCGCTTGGCAATGCGCCATGGCCCACTGCAGCCCCATCATGATCTTCAGCGTGTTGTTGAAGTAGGCGTCGGCGAAGTACTGCTGGAGGACGTCGTTGTTATCCTGGTGCTCCATGCCCACGCGGTGCTGCACCGTCCGGTCCCCGGGCTTCACCCCGAGCAGGAAGACCCGCTTGACGCTGACGTAGGGCACGCCCGTCTCCAGGGCCCAGGTCCGGCGTACCATCTGCCGCTGCTCGAAGTGGCTCACTCGCGACTTGATCAGCAGCAAGAGGAAGACATTCTCGTCGGCGCCGTCCTCCGACCGGCACTTGGTGTCCGGGTTGAGCACGAAGGGGTGCTTGGGTTGGTTGACGGGCTGGGCCCAGGGGTTCTGGCCCTTCAGCACGGCGTCCACCACCACCGGCATGCTCACTTCCAGCGGATAGCGGAAGCGGGAAAAAGGCTCCGACAGCAGGTAGTCCCTGATGTTGTGCTTGGACAGCTGCATCATCAGCAGAAGAGAGAGGATGACGATGATGACCTGGCCCTGGTTGACCTTGGCGAGAGCCGTGCTCGGGCCGCCATCGCCATTCTGAGCCATAGCGGCTGGTGATCAAAGCGTTAGTCGGCAGCTTGCATCTCATAAACGTTGGCTCTTCTTGTAAGCGTACCTGCAATATCAAAGATATATTTGATAGCCAATGACCATATACATATCTAAAAGAAATTTACAGCTTATACGGATAATATCATGCACCTTCCTTTGGAGTAATTGCTTATTTAGAAGAAATAACTATAGCAATAATTTTTGCAGGTCACCTTAACATTATTACTATAAATGGCAGGATCAAAAGTTATAATAAATTATAAACCAATTAGTGCAAGATTGTTCTATTTTTGGGATCAAAATCCATTGCCTGAAGCCTGTTCAATACCTCTAAACATATAAGCTAAATCACTAATTATATATAAAATGTAATATAGAAAATATAGTTTCCAACTTATGATATTAGCTATTTACTAGTACATTTGAACTTAAGAAACCAATGACACAGTCTTATAGCATAAGATTATCACTTTTTCATAGCAGCACACAGGCTACACAGATTTTTTTTTTCATTTTTTTTTTATCTGCACAATCTGTATAGATCTAGATCTAGATTTGGCGCAAGTGCCCCCAGGCAAGCCCGCTTCTCTAGGGGCACAACGGTAACAATGTTAAAATCCTTCAACGTTAGTAGGGAATCGACTGTAGCTTTTATTATAATGTGTGCTCGAAAAATCATAGTGTTTACATATTCCATATACCTTGTTCTATCATCTGACATCAATAAAGTGTGTCAACACTAGGTCGTTTCGGTTATATTTTCGCGAAGAAATGTTGGAGCACATAACTGTTCCCGACCAGCCGTCCACCATTTTTGTTTTGGGCGGATGCCGGTACCTGTGAATGCGACTCGGTTCCTCCTCTCCATTATCATATGACTCTCCGCTAGAGGACCTTGTCAGTCGCTCACTTTGAAGTTAAGGACAACAGCAGCGCCCTCTTTCATAGGTCATTGACTGTTACAAAGTTTGGGACCCAGGCTACAAATGGTTCAAATGGTGGCGGGATTCGCCAGGTGGCGCTGCATACGCATGGCAGGTGGTAGGGAAAAGTCGCATGCTCCAACATTTGTTCGCAAAAATATGACTGCAACAATCTAGTGTTGACACACTTTTTTGATCTCAGATGATAGAACAAGGTATATAGAATACTTAAGCACTATTATTGTACGCGCCCACCTTATAATAAAAGCTACAGTCGATTCCCTACTAACGTCGAAGGATTTTAACATTGTTACCGTTGTGCCCCTAGAGAAGCGAGCTTGCCTGGGGGCACTTGCGCCAAGATCTAGATAAGCTTATTCACACATTATCAGCAAATAAATACAAAGCTGTTCTTTATTTCCAAATTATGCACATGGGCACAGAAGTAAAGTATACTTTATTCCTCAAATTTGTATTGCGAGTAGATTGAACATCAGCGTCTTTACAACGTTGTATGTCTACTTGTAAACAGGTAAACCCTGTCCGAATGAGTTTACAGTACACTTCCCCAATTATCGCCCGCAGAAATAAAATGCGACGAACACTGTAACAATTTCGGATGTAAGAAATTATTGTCAAGTTGAATTTGAAATCCACATTGAGTGATATTGTCACCAGGATCAATTTCACTAGGGTTTCTAATATCATGGAATGACTTACAACATTTATATATCTATAATCAAGATACACAAGCTGATTATGCGATGGACTGTCTAGCGCCTTGGCCTCGGCCGAACCACGATACGTGATATACGCATCTTACGCCGCACACTTTGCACATGCAAACACTGAGACATGTATGGCCCAAGTAATTATGCTGAACTTCCACTCTCCCGTTCTCTGTTTGCTATTAACAATATTGAAAAGTGTCATTAGTGTCGTTTGCACTGACAACCATATTCGCAGACGTGGATAAAAGCTACAGAAAGAGCCGTATGATCAATGGTAGCTCTGTGCATAAAGTCTACTACAGATGCATGTGATGTTTTTAATGGGTTGGGTTATAGCTAGTCAGTGGCGAATTGACTGCACTTACCAAAACTGGCAGAGTAACACCGACCTGATGAATTATGAAGAGTATAAGAAGTTACTTATACGAGAACCATACTTGTATCTTCTTGAAAACAACGAAAGTCGAGTTAAAACAAGGGAGAAGAAACAAGTGGGAAGAAACTTTGCACGCGACAATGGATAACTCGTTGTGGGAAAGGATCAATACCTACTGCCATTTAGGGTAAACATGGAAACAAGGCCTAGAAGTTTCCAATACAGATTTCTACAACGTATTTTACCTACAAAAAAGTACCTGAAAATGTGTGGTACAGCTTAAAGCGACTTGTGTGTGCTCGTGTAGAAACCGTCGACCCTTTGTTCTGGCACTGTAAGCATATTAAAGAATTTTAGCAGAAAATTGTGGCAGTCATGCAGCTTGGACTAGAATTTGATTCAAAGCGTTTAATTTCGGAATAAAATGTCTTGCTGGGGGTCTTCTTGAGGACTTCAGACCACGGCAGATCTTAGCCAGACCTAGGTGTAGGGTGCTAGCTCATACTGCAACGGGGGGCGGGGGGTGGGGGGGGAATCCATTTTGTACATATTGCCTAGGACGTGAAAATACATCCTCTCTTGACGAGTTCCATATTTGAATGAAATGCCCTTTGCAATGATAATATCCGAAAAATTACTTTGCTGTATGTTTTGTCCAGTCAATGCAATGAACACTTTAGTAATAACTCCCGGGGGTGGGGGGGAGGGGGGGGGGGGCACTACCTTAGTAGCGTGGTGGGGTTGTGCCGCCCAGGCTATGAAGGGCATATGGAGAGCGAGAGAAAAGTGCGAGATTTTGTGGTCATTCACGAGAGAGAAAGTTTGGTTAAAAGGGCATCCAAAATAGACAAATGACAGTCATGTTAATGTATATGGCGGTTAAGCATTTGAACAATTTCGATATCAACAGAAATATATGGTCAAGAGCTGCAATATTGATAAAACTTTAGTCTCAGATGGGCACAATGAGAGAAATTATAGGTTTGTGCTCTGAGGACTGCAGTAATGGCTATTACAGGTGTGATACATTCTGATCATTTTTGAGTCAGTAACGGCTGCAGTCGGACAAATTTACTTTTTCGCCTCTTCCCTGTCTGGTGTTGCGAACAATTTCCTCGCAACTTCGAAGGATTTGTCATTTATTTCCCAGCGATTTGGTCTTTCAAGTGTGTTCCCGAAGCTGCAGGAGGCACAGTCCGGTAAAGTGGAGAAATTACATTCTGAACCTTTGAAATTTAGACACAGGCACCGCAGATCGACTGGCCTAGCCTGAATGTTCAGACGTTACAGTCTTGACACTTGTTCTTGTGACTGTAACACAAGAACAAGTGTCAAGACTGTAACGTCTGAACATTCAGGCTACGACTGGCCCAGCTAGGCCGGGGGGGGGTGGGGGGCGGGCGGTGCACGACCCCGCCCCCCCCCCGACCTCTCTCTTACATCTCCCCACCCCTTACATGGGTGTGGAGGGGTTGGAAGTAGCTGCCAATAGGGGGAAGCAGTTGGCAGAAGCGCGGCTGATAATAGAGGGGGGGTGGGGGGTAGAGGCGCCGATGCTTCGTGGCTGTGGGCGAGGTGTGAATTGCATGGACAGGAGATTATGCCTGATATCTAAACAGAGTGAGGCTTTGTCAGTTGTTATACCAGCCATGATTTCAGATTTTTATGAAATCCAGAAATCTTTAATTGTCACCACCCCCTGCACTCTGACCGCAGGCCGAGATCAGTACTCCATTGCCCTGCAGCCGGAGGGCCATGTTACACGGCTGGGGGGCCTACCTTCCGTGGCTACACAGAGTATAGTGTCGCTGGACTATAGGTACCTCAATCGCAGGTAGGTCGGGTCGGAGCAGAGGTGGCAGCAATACTCATATGTCTTATATGACACAGAATATTGCCACCCCTTCCCCTAGCCCTGGTACATGCCTCTCTTACCACACCCGTAAACGGAGCATAGTGGGGGGGGAGCATGCTGCTGACACGGCCGAAAACAAGAAATCGCGGACCGGTGGCTCAAGTTAAAGTTCATGACAGAATAAATATACAGTGCCTACCCGCCAATGTGCGCCACGACGTTCCTAAAGCTTTTTTGACTTTTGTCAGACTTTCATTTCTTTGGTCGGTAGTGTATTTTCTTGTAATCCGTGTGATTTGTGTCCTCTCTCACTTCGTTTTGAATGCTCCGCCTCTAGCCGGAAGTAAACAAACTTAGCGTGAGCACTCGCTGCCAGGTGGCATTTGTTGACGTCCGACAAATGGCGGAGCATTCAAAATGAAGCGAGAGGTGACAAAAATCTCCCGGATTACAAGAAAATACACTATCGACCAAAGAAATGATTGTCCGACGAAAGTCATGAAAGCTTCAGGAATCTAATGGAGCAACTTGACGGGTAGGCTGCATATTTATTCTGTTATGAACTTCAACTTGAACCACCAGTTCCTTCGAAGTTGCAAGTTATGAACTTCAACTTGAGCCACTGGTCCACGATTTCTTGTTTTCAGCCGTCTCTCATCCTCGCTCCGTTTACGGGCATGGTAAGAGAGGCATGTACCAGGGCTACCCTTCCCCCACCCACCAGCAATTGAAGTTCTTGTGGCTAGACTAGCCCAATCAGAGATAATGTGATATGCAGAGATTCACTTTGCTTTGATGCCCAGTATAGCCACATTTGATCATATTAATTTTGATCAGCAGCTTCCAGTTTGACTTAAACTTATCCCTAATCATCAAAAACATGGTTGGTTGTAATGACACTTCTGCAATATGGTACATTATTGCTTTCATTTGTAGTTATATATCATCAGGTGACCTGCCCCTGAGAGCATCCCTTTCAGGGTATTTCCGAAAAGTATTCTGTTTAAAAAAAAGGATGGAGATAAAGATTGTGACTCACACTTGAACAGCATTTCTCTTTTCATATCAATTTGATGCTGCATGCGCAAAAATTAGTGAATCATAAAATGATATTTTTTGTTATGCATCTTTTTCAGTCATTGGACAAGATGAAGAAGCAGCGAGGTGCACGGAGAAACCGAGACCTGGGCGGAGGGGATGGTGCTGGTGATGGGGCCAGACTCTCTGAGAATGACCCTCTGTATGGCTCAGTGCAGTGTGAAGTCAACAAAGTCTTCAGCAAGATTTTTCACTTTCCGGCTAACTGTAACAACCTTTGGACTCTGCCTAGTAGCACATCGCAGCTGGGCCAAACTGCCACTGGCCATGAACAACACCCTGATCTGGCTAAACTGCAGGGTGACCTGAACAAAATGAAAGGCTTTCTCAGCAATCTGGATATTTGCAGATGGCATGAACATACAGGAAACCTCCATCAAGGAGGTAAAATACTGAGCCACGTCAGGAATACCATCAAACCAGAGCTGTGCACTCAGGCCTGGTGCAAATTTTACGAAATCGTGACCAGGTTCGATATGGTTCAAGGCTCGGTTGACGATGATGGACTGAAGAGCTTTAACAGCGTCCACCTGTGTGAGGCTCCCGGGGCCTTTGTCACTGGGTTAAACCACTTCCTGCATAATGAAGGTGTGTAACGGTAATGGTGTGATCTCGCTGTATGCTATCTGCTACACCTGGCGCTGCGTAAGCAGTGCAACAAAATATTTTACATGTCTCTCCACATGATTGACACATAAGAGTGTCTTTGCCATGAGAGATAGACAAAGTGGGATTCTGCCATAATTAAGAATTTAGCAGCTTTTAGAAATTATCTTTTACACTAAAATACTACCAGGTCTCCCAGATAAAAACAGAAAGCTCTACTGGAGAAAACAATGATATATGCCTTTTCTAGGTAAGAACTATGACATGTCTCTTCCCTCTCTGTGCATAAAATGCTATGCAAATTGAAGCCACTTTCTTAATAAGATTTGAGTACTTGGGATTTACTCTCTTACCGATGTCACTGTAGGGTGTTTTTTTGCGACCAAAGACAAACATTCTCGGTGTAGAGGAGCTTGCGCGGATCATACGGGGAGGAGAGAAATGACACAAGGCACTCTGGGAACGAGACTGAACTTAGCCACGTGGTGATTGCTGTCTCCACTACAGGTCTTGACGTCAGGTGGCGCTGGATGGCCTCCACCCTGAATCCGTACTATGAAGGGAACAAGGTCGGGGAGATGATTCCGGACGATCGGTTGATCGTGGACACCACTGATCGCTGGGACTTCGGGCGCGACAACACGGGATCCATCCTGGAGCCCTCCAACGTCCGGCATCTCATCAAGAAGTGTCGAGGCTTAGGTCACGTCCACCTGGTGAGATTCGCGTTAGGAGACATTTTATCCAATCGTCTCTGTATTCAAGATAGTTACTATTAGCTTTGTCTCTCTTTTTTTCTCTTTTTTAAATCACTGCCCATCCGATTACTTGAAATACGAATTCATCGTCTCGCGGGAATAAGGGGATGCCACGTGACTCGTCACGTGTCATTACTACGTGACTTGCCACGTGTCATTGGTGACAAGTTCTCGCTCATGATCCTTAAGCATGCGTGATTTTGGAGATTAAAACAATTTTGGAAAGCCTAATATAATATAAATATTATATACTAAGGTTAGCCTTCAAAAAGGTGGATTAGTTTATACGCTTGTACACTTTTAAATACCGCAGGTGACGGCAGATGGCAGCATCGACTGCGCTAACACGCCGTCCGAGCAGGAGGCTCTGACGTCACGCCTTCACTTCTGCGAGGTGGCTGCGGCTCTGAACATACTGAGCCCGGGAGGTTCTCTCCTGCTTAAGATGTTCACCATGTTTGAAGCCAGCTCCTGCAGCCTCCTGTACCTCCTCGCCACGGCTTTTCAACAGGTGGGGATTGCCTGATAGCTGCCTCGACCCCATCGACATCATCCTCAGTGTTGCTGGCGAAGCTTAATTTTAGATGATTTACCACCATTTAATGCAAATGTTTTTCCTTTTGATCTCAGTTAAATTACAAAATGCAATGATTCCTGTTTCACGAATTTCCCCACTGAACTCCTACTTTGTTAATTTTGCCCCTGACTTGCTGTTTCAATAATTATTCTCCTAAATTCCTGTTTCATAATCTCTTCTCTAAATCCTTTTTCAAGATTCTCTGCTATAACCTAATTCTGGACTCCCGAGGGCGCTATTGTACATTACGTTTATCACAGCATAAACTGATCTTTGGTCCACAACGGGTAATTACAAGTTAGTATGATCATATGAACTGACCTTTATATTTCAGCTTAGTGTCTTCAAACCCGTGGCGAGTAAACCCGGCAACTCTGAGGTGTACATCGTGGCGACAGGGTACACCGACCTTGACCTTGCGACAAAGACCAACCTCATTGATCTCACCAGTAAGTTCACGACTCTTTAACCATATAAGAACTCATTTCTGCAGAGGAATATAGAATAAGTTCACGTATTATTTTTAAATTTTGCATGGAAACATATATATTGTTTTTGTTGTGTATTTGTCTTGGTTATTATATTGTTTCGTTTTATTCACACTTACATTGTTGACGAAAACTTCCTTACCTGTTAATGAAGACTTCTTTACCTGTTGATGAAGACTTCCTTACCTGTTGATGAAGACTTCCTTACCTGTTGACGAAGACTTCCTTACCTGTTAATGAAGACTTCCTTACTTGTTAGTGAAGACTTCCTTACCTGTTGATGAAGACTTCCTTACCTGTTGATGAAGACTTCCTTACCTGTTGATGAAGACTTCCTTACCTGTTGATGAAGACTTCCTTACCTGTTGACGAAGACATTTTTACCGGTTGACGAAGACTTCCTTACCTGTTAATGAAGACGTCCTTACCTGTTAATGAAGACTTCCTTACCTGTTAATGAAGACTTCCTTACCTGTTGACGAAGATTTCCTTACCTGTTAATGAAGACTTCCTTACCTGTTGATGAAAACTTCCTTACCTGTTGACGAAGACATTTTTACCGGTTGACGAAGACTTCCTTACCTGTTAATGAAGACGTCCTTACCTGTTGATGAAGACTTCCTTACCTGTTGATGAAGACTTCCTTACTTGTTGATGAAGACTTCCTTACCTGTTGATGAAGACTTCCTTACCTGTTGACGAAGACATTTTTACCGGTTGACGAAGACTTCCTTACCTGTTAATGAAGACTTCCTTACATGTTGACGAAGATTTCCTTACCTGTTGACGAAGACTTCCTTACCTTTTGATGAAAACCTCTTTAATTGTTGATGGAAACCTGTTCATGTTCTTCTTTACGTCTTTACTTCTTTACCTCTTAAAGAAGACCTCCTTGATGAGGACTACTGTACCTCGATAGAGCTTTACCTGCTGATGCATATGACACCGTCTCTACAATGTGTGTTCCAGGCGCCCCGGGTCCGGGAGGGATACTCCTACCCCAGGACACTCTCCCGGACTGCTTCCGGATCGCTCACCGCCAGTGTTGCCAGCAGTTCATCCAGTCCCAGATAGAGACCATCGCGCGCAACCTGGAGCTGTACCACGACGGAGACAAGATGGCGGCCACGACCACGTGGCTGGGTCACGTGAAGACTGCCTGTTGTGAGGAGTACGTCTCGCGGTGTCGGCTCCGGCGCATCTCATTCAGCCAGAGGGTGGTCTCTCCTGTAAGTCTTAATACATTACACTCTAGCGCATTCATTGGTTGCAATTGCTTGTTTCATATCCCAATTTTGATGGCCAAAATTGAAGGTATAATTAAACCGTCCCGCCTATTTTAGCAGATATGGTATTGGAATCGAAGTCCCTCCCGTGAGTTTTTTTATGCTGCTCTATTCTGATCACATCACTTCTCATTGCAATTGAAAAAGGCATTAATTAATTATAAATGTTATTTTCTTTTTCCTAGTGGGCCCCGGCTTGAAACTGAGATACATTTAACGCTATTTAACATTACTTTCTCTTGAGACCAGAAGGCGAACGGACCTAAACCCAGCGTTTGGCAGTTCCGTCCATTCAATCTACACGAGGGTAGTTTTGTGGACAGGCTGAGGCAAAGTCAGCTGTCCTGGCAAGATAAGCTACTCCAGATATCTGAGTCATTGTCTGAAGATACGGAACCGTCCCTCATCTGGTTTGAGGTTTGTATCCTGATCTTCTATTGGTCTTATTTTATTTTATTTGCCTTTCATGAATTTATGGTATGCTGACTTTGATTATCGTTAAGATGATAAGCGTCATATATTAACTGTCCTGAAATTAACTAACCGTGATTCCAGCCTGATGTTCAATATTTTATTTGTGTTTTGTTTCATTATTTAGACCTCGTGCATTCATCGATCAAGCCTGCTATGCGATGTATTATTTAGACATGGAACGGTCACGGATAAGATACCTTTCAGTCTGATATATGTAGTATATTATTAAGGTATTCTATGTTACGTGAACGTAGAACACTCATTGATAAAATAAGTTTCAACTTGATATACAATATATATATCATGTAGGGATTTTATATTATTTTGACGTAAAAATTCATTAATTAGATTTACTAATTTCATACCGCTAACGTCTGCACATATTGCTATGGCAACGCGTCCCTTTCTCCCCCAGGAGTACGCGGATGTGACGGAGGAGGAAGTGGACACGTGGCTTCCAGAGACAGGCAAACCGCCGACTCGCATCTACAATTCACAGTTCTGTGACCGTAAACTGCTGGACAGCTACAACTTTGTCATGGACAGGATCGAGGTAAAGTGGGTCGAACACTTGCGTCTCTCGACGGTTGTGGGGTATGATATCAGGGCATTTAGTCTCCTGACAGTTAGTCTTCCGACACTTGGGGCGCACCGCACGATACCGGTTATTTTGGGTGTTCTCAGTCGATTTATATAGGATCTATATATCAGGTGTGACATTGTATATGTCACAGGGACTAGTGTGTCTGTAACAGACAGAGAAGAGCCGGCCTTAGGGCGTCTTTTGAAACCGGTTTCAGAGATTTGCCCGCCTGATAGCGATGGTCGTCGTTTCATTTGTTTACAGATTCCACATGTATGGAATCGGTGGCATGGGTCATGACCATGTCCTTATGCAGGGCCAGCATAAATCTGCCGTTTGTTGCATTTTCTTCTATCCGAGATTGGACGGTCCGTTATAAATTAGTTTCATACATTTGTCCTGAAGTCTTTATTTATGATTCACTATATGTATGTATTGCTCGGAACCGAAAGCGTCAAAGCAGCTATAAGGGTAGTTTCACGATTTTGATGAAACCGGTTTCTGTTCTTCTCGTGCCATGTAAATCGAACACGCCCTTAGAAAACCTCATACGTTCTATGTCCCACAGACCGGAGCTGGGACAGCGGATACCGCCAAGTGTTTACAGAATCTCTCTACAACCTATGGCCAAGTCGACACCACCATTGCCGCCCTCTGCGCATGCGTGGCGCGAATGACCGAGAATAAGGTGACTTTGTATGATGCCAACTTGTGCGCGTTGAATTACACAAGTCGGCTTTCTTTGGAAACTATTGGATTAATGAGTATCTCCGCATAGAAACGTAACCCGGTGAATTAGTTCCATGCTGTGCCAACTTTTTTGTCTTTCTTCAATTAGATAATAATAATTTAATTGTTTGTTTTCAGAAAACTGAATCTTGGATAGATTACATATATATGGTTACTGACAATGTTTTGCAGTATACAGACCAACACTGTACTCCATGTAGATTTCATAAACAAAGGAAACATAGACTTGTGATTCAAATGAAATTATCAGGTTTTTATTTTCATAATTGTATTCAACGACAAGTCTCGTTCTTAGTCTTCCGTAGAACACGTGACCTGTGACATCTGCGACCTGGGCGAGAGCCGCATTCTGTCGATGAACTTCTATGACCCGGATATGAGTGATGCATTATGGGCCACGGATCGTAGGGCGCTCCGCACCCTTCTTGGCAAACTACAGGTTAGTACGGTAACATTACGGTTTTTTAGTACGGCTACTGGCCTGGTTTCTCTTGTGGTCAAGGTCCTCGGTTGGTCAGGTGTCTGTCAGGGTCAAGGTCAGATATCTACCATCATGATAAATTCTCAGATATTCGTCAAGGTCATTAGTTAGGTGTATGTTGTGGTCAAGGTCATTTGGTTATGTATCTACCGTAGTCAAGGTCATTTGGTTATGTATCTATGGTAGTCAAGGTCATTTGGTTATGTACAGGGCTTGAAAAGTGCTTGAATTTTGACTGATGCCTGGAAAAGGTCATGAAAACAGAGGTCATCTAATATACTTGAATTTGCTTGAAAATAGGGCAGTTACAATGAAAAGTGCTTGATTTCAAACTGGACTGGGCATTGGCAAAGACCCACAAAAAATCGAACTAAAGCTGGCTGAATTGAAGAAGTAGGAATTAATAAAAGTAAAGTGATTAACTCCTATAAATGCTGTTGGTTGGTAACGTGGACACTGCCTTCTTGTTGTCATTCCTTATTTTCGCATACCAAAGATTGTATGCGTAAAATTTAGTCCCAAGTTTTGCAATTTGTATGCATAAAATAGACCAGAGAAGGTAAAAATTGTCCTTGAAAAGTCCTTGAATTTTTCTAGTGCTTTCCTTAAAAAGGCTTGAATTTGATGGAACCTTGCCTGTATAAACCCTGAAGGTATCTACCGTAGTCAATGTTATTGGTCAGGTATTAGCATGGGCAGGGTCAAGGTCATTCGTCATTCGCTTATAAACTAACCAAACTGGTATGAATAGTTGCATTATATCGATTAAAGCTATTATTACTATAACTGCAACCATTCGCCAGTGAAATTTAATAACAACATTTGGATGCAGTATGTGGGCAAAGGGCGTGCCGCAAAATGCCATCTTACTAGACTATTGCAACGCCGGGAAGATTTAGCCGCCATGTATGTGAAAGATTTGATATGTTACCGTCTCATCAACCCGACATAAAAGCCTGTATCTATTCAAGCCATCATTGGTATAATATGGACATATTAGTAATCATTTACGTTATACTGGTTTATGTATTTAAATTCGGCGATCGAGACTCGTTTGACAATATTCCCACGTCGCCATACCTCTTGCAGACCTTACCGACTGGGTCTCACGTGGTCTGCACATCCGGTCCTTGTCTGACCCGCCTCCAAGCTGCCTTTGTTTACGTTCTACTCAACTCCTTCCGCCAGGTGAGTCGCATTGCGTGCTCTGGCCACATGAAAGCCTAAAGGCACGTGGATCGGTGGTTCGAGCCCCGCTGTGGCCATGTCTGTGTGGTCGAAGGATAAAGATCCCATGTCTTTCGTCACGAGGAGTAGGGGGTTACGCCGGGGACAGGGCTCCAATCTTCCCTTCTTTCTTTCATTGACGCGATATGGCCAACATTGGTTAAAGCGTCCTGAATATACAACCATCCGACATATGAGTCATGGCGATCCCCTTTCTGATATTAACCCCTTATTTAACGCCTTCAGACAGGTGAGTCATCCTGCACCCCGTATTGCCATTAACCCTTTACTTAACAAAGCAACCGTTTATATGTCATATGCGATGAATAACAAAGAACCCTTTCCGAAACACCACCATTCACACTTACTAAACATCATGCAAGAAATGCATACATTAATGAACATTAGTTCTATATATATGGAATAGAGAATTGTGGTAGGGAGATTAACGTTGCTGTGACGTCACACAGGTCGCCATTGCTGTTCCGGAAACGGCTGAGATTCCAATCTTCGTCGTCTGCGCTCTCAACTTCCGGCGTCTTCCGCACGCGCTGGAACGCTACCTCATGATGGCGGAGGAAGATCTGAAGGTCACCACGCGTGGCCTTGACACAAGCGACCCAGCCGTTGAAACGCTGTCCATCGTTGCTATTCAGGCGCTTCTTGGTGAGATTTACGACTTAATTTTTTTAGTTTGCCACACGTTGCTTTCTAAGGTCCCTTCACGCTTCGAATTACCATTACAATTGCGAACTGGGTGGAAACATTGTTTGTTGGTTTTAACGCAGAGCCGAAGTTGTCTTGAGTTGGCACGGCACTGTGGTGGCAAAATTGTTTAATGGGGGATGATCATAAGTTGCATTTCGGTGCCGAATGCCGTAGAAACCACGTGGGCCAATGGTGCTAACTGATTAAGGAATTACCGCATGGTCTACGAATGGTTAACACGCACTTTAATGGCTGGGACAGTTTTATGGGTGGTATTGTGCTATACAATATGAGAACATCACTAATGCTATGAAGAGGAAAGTATCCACATCTATTACAAAATCACAATATATCCGATATATGGTGGGACGGGGAACTCTCATGTAAGATATTAGGACTGCGTTGCCCGGTGCTATCTAACGGTTTCATGGTTTCAGATTCGCGATTACAACCGGCTTTAAGCCAAGTAAACAATTTGCTGTTGAAAAGGAGGGCGCGGTTCCTGGTCCAGCGAGAGACGGGCCGTCTGCAGGCAGAACAAGAGCCCCACGACTCTTAGCCGTCACTATATAAGACTGACAGTTGTGCAACATCTGACATTATACTGATTATGGTGACTATATTCATAGATATAGTTTGCCAGAATTCGCTTTTGTTCAACTACCGTGACGCATTTCTGGTACCACCGGCCAGTGCTGGATTTCACGAACACAGTTTAGCCGACTACGGGGTTTGGTTGGCTAAAGTGACCATGTTAATAATGGGAGATTTTGGCCGACTGAGTACCGGTTAATAACCGGTACCGTACGGTGCGCCCCAAGTGTCGGAAGACCAAATGTCAGGAGACTAAATGCCCTGATATCATACCCTGTATCCGAGATTCGTGAAACAGGCCACGGACCCAAAAAGCTGCTATTGTGTCTGTGGCTGGTGGGATGGAGGGATGCGTCCCTTTTTAATTGGATTGATTGAAGTACGTTGTGACGTTCACCACGGCCAGACATACGCACTGGACTAGTCTACGCCTGTCTTATGGTAAGGTCTTTTCAGCCTCTCGTTTTACTTAAAGCTACTATTTTAACAAATTAAAGATAAGCGTTGGACGAGTGGGGTTGCACAATTTGGCGGGAAATCCTTCGTGAGTTTAGAAGCAGGCGCAGTCAAGCACCATCTGTCAGTGTGACGCGCGTAGCTTGGATAGATGTCTTATGGTAAGGTCTTTTCAGCCTCTCGTTTTACTTAAAGCTACTATTTTAACAAATTAAAGATAAGCGTTGGACGAGTGGGGTTGCACAATTTGGCGGGAAATCCTTCGTGAGTTTAGAAGCAGGCGCAGTCAAGCACCATCTGTCAGTGTGACGCGCGTAGCTTGGATAGATGTCTTATGGTAAGGTCTTTTCAGCCTCTCGTTTTATTTAAAGCTACTATTTTAACAAATTAAAGATAAGCGTTGGACGAGTGGGGTTGCACAATTTGGCGGGAAATCTTTCGTGAGGATAGAGGCAGGCGCAGTCAAGCGCCATCTGTCAGTGTTACGCGCGTGTAGCTCATTCCGTAGAGCGGTGGCCATCCAATCATATAGTTGTGCGTTCCCGATGGGGCAATTTTTTATTTTTTATTTTTACTGATGGCAGCATCTCTTATTTATTCTAAAATCTGGTAACTTTTGAAGAAAAATCCTTCATCGTCATCAGTCATTCTAAGTCTAACCGGGAATATTGTGCTCAGACGGCCGTGCCGGTTCGCTTATTTATATCTTTTCGTTTAAATTTAAGATTCCGTAATTTACTGTCGGTGTCTGGGAGATTAAGTGGCCCTGGTTGGTCCGGCCCATCGCCATGCCTGCATCAAGTTGCATTGGTGCAGTTTCTCGTACAAGGATGTAATCACAGGTTAATCAACTTCTGAAGATACAACGCTAATGCATGCAGCCAAAGTGAACATTAAGAACGCGTGTGTAAAGATGATCTTAAAATAAAAGCACAGTTTTAGGGACACAGAGTAAGGCTGTAGTCGTGTACAGCGTGCCAGTACCACTTCCGGTCACGGATTCATGGTTTTTCGAGTTATGGTTTTGAGTTATCGATGTCTATGTCAGTTTCATCTGTGTAGAGGGGTGCCAAAGTTGGCCAAGTAATCAAGTTGTGTGAGCGTTCTTGATGTCAGCATCTGGGAAGGTCTAATTGCTTGACTGTCTACGAGTTAATTTTAGTGTCTTTGGTTAATTGCAGTAGAGATGGGAGTGGCAGTAGCCGGTATATATAGAACCGCAGTAAAGAGATAAACAGATGACAGATGAGGTTACTGTGGTGAGGCTGTGTGCCAGCGCGTTGTTAGGCTGTGTGCCAGCGCTTTGTTAGGCTGTGTGCCATTATATCATGCTGCTGTGTGCCATGATATTGTGAGGCTGTGTGCCAACCCCTGTGTACTTCCGAAATAAATGTATGTCACTTGTCTCACTTACTTTATTGTGTTGATATCCGGAATGGAAGTTTGTGGAAGCGAGGATTCGAATTGTAGTGACATTAAAGTTTTGTTCTCGCAAAGGAAATGAACATTTCTCATCTCCTTTAGGGTGCATCGGTTTTTCGAAAGCTGTATATAAATTATCCGATCGAGGCCGGTTGTACATAAATGTTGTCCGTTTTGTCACACTTTTCAGTATTTCTGATTTTAATGGCTAACCATTGTGAGTCTGAAGGAGGCATCACCCATGCGTAACATTACACTTGGTGGGCAGCATTGTGTTCTACAATAGTCTTCGCAGGGCACGTTATACAGTGTCCACATCGGTCACATGACGTCATCGTACTGCCGTCTCTCTGTCTCAGGGGTCCATCTAGATTGCGTTAACGGTGCACTGGCTAATGTAGCGTAGAGTAGTGTGTTTTCTCGGTCCGCAAGCAGGGCCTCCCCGACAGCTCAGTGGGTTCGAGCGCTCGCATTTAGTGCTCTGGCCACCTGAAAGCCTAAGGGCACGCGGATCGGTGGTTCGAGCCCCGCTGTAGCCATGCCTGTGTGGTCGCAGGATAAAGATCCCATATCCTTCTTCGCAAAGAGTAGGGGGTTACCCCGGGGACATGGCTCGGCTCTTACCATCCTTCTCACATTGACGCGATATGACAAGAAATGGTTAAGGCGTCCTGAAGATACAACCATCCACCGTGAACCATCCCGGTCCGGCCAGCGTTTTTTTTCTATGTCCTGTTCAGTTTTGTCCTGTAAAGCCGACATCTTGGATAATGATTAACCCTGGACCGGGCGGCTAGCAGAGGCTTCCTGCTTTAGTCCGTCGAACAAGATTAAAGTGCTGGCCCCACGTTATGTTCTGGTTCCATGTTCACTTCACCAATTGAAGATAAGTGAATAAGAATGCGTTTCAATAACAGGTTACGACTTAGTAGCAACAATGAGGTTCGGCCTGTTTATTTTGGAAAGCATTGCATATGGGCACTATTTGGAAGTTAAAGGAAGCCGCCAGCCTGGCCTCTAACGCTGTATAACGCTGCTTTACCCAAGTTTCTATCCTCCAAATTATAGAATTTACCGTCCTCTCTGTAGCTCCCAATAAAATTTAGAAGTGACCGCCAGCCAAGACTCACCGCTAAACCAGGCGGCAACCCTTTTTGGAGGCGTGTCTGCGATGCTCTAATTATATTCAAACCGGAAATGACGCCCACTGTGTCAGCATAACAAGGGCGTGTGATCATTGCAAATATAAATAGCTGCGATTCTAATTCCAATCATGGCTTATTCACGGAGACAATCGTTGCAAGAGATATATCAATATGTTTGGATGGTATTTTTCCATTAACACTTAAAACATGGTCAGCTCGGCGGCTTAGAACTGCCGCAATTTATCCGTAAATCGTGGCCTTGATCTCTCGTTTCACGCTTTTCCCCTGAAGGCTAGATCCACTGTGAAGAGTTCCCTCCGCGAGATAACTTCCAGTTCTAACGTTAGGCGCGCCACATGTATGGTCACAATATACGTCATTTGCTCCTGCAAAATGGCGCTGCTCGACATGATGGGGGCGGGTTGGCTTAATAGACCGATCCAGGCTGTCAATCATTCACTGACGTCACTGTTGCTTTTACCCGATCATGTGGTGAAATGTGGTGAAAGTTCCTGTTCTGAACTGTTGATTTTCCGATGCCAAAGATATCAGCAAGTTGTTGATTGCTCTTGCCCTCGCGTTCCTTCGTGCTGATGAGCTCTACCTTCCATGAATGTGGAAGCTCCTTCGCATTTTGCCGTGTTGCTGCCATGCCGCTCAGTGAGATAATGATTCACAAGACCAATATCCATACCTTATATAGCCGCTATTTGTATCTTACGTGTGTGTTGTTGTTCAATCACACACATACAATCGCGCGATATTACATGTGAACGGCGTGAGCTTTGATGACCTATGTATTTTTCATATTTGTGTTATTGTAGTTAAGATAAGATACCGGTATGCTCATATATGGGCATCTCCTGATCGACCAGTGCGCCCACATTTTTTTTCCGTTAATACATTCTTTCTCCGTGTTCCTTCACATATTTGCCTGGATCCACTTTTCTTATCATCCATGTTTTTTTTACCCAAGGATGCAATGAATCCGCGTTTGCTTTATAAATAATCCATCGATGTTGTTATCAACGAGAACAACCAAAGCTTCATTACGCAACTATTATCAATGATGGCTGATGAGTAATACCCCGATGTAAATACGTATGACATCCGTACAATCCCAGTCGACGATCAATGGCCAGTACACGTTTGTTAGGACCCAAACCGTCATAGTGACAAAAAACGTCGACCACACGGCCTGCGCAATCTAGGAGCAAATGTACAGTTTCACACTGTGCCTCCATTGCCGTGTCTATTGACGGGTGCAATCGTCTTTTCGTCTTTGGCAAAGCAAGCATATATTAAAATACGTACAAGTATTTTTCTCGAATATGAATCCTGGACCACCAAATTCTAAATATGCTGAACAATATTCGCTAATATTTTGTAACGGTAATAATTTATTGATCTTACTCTATTTATACATACATTTTTGCTTCTGCATTTCTGCAATCGTAATCGATACACATGTATTATAATGGACTCAGCCCTTTCGGAAATAGTTTGTTATTCATGCACATATTTGAATCATTTTACACGTCTTGCGCAGACCTGTAAACTGACGTGTAGAATTGCAAGCGAATCTGAGTTTAATGCCACATTTCTTAAATTTGTGCTTAAAGACGACTGGACGTCAATAGCTTATATTTGCTATATTCTTTTATGTTCGCCAAAATACATTTATACGCGTTTCTGTATGCCAAAATACAATGCATTTATACGCGTTTCTGTACCCCAATATACATTGCATTTATGCGCGTTTCTGCACGCCAAAATACAATGCATTTATACGCGTTTCTGTACGCCAAAATACAATGCATTTATACGCGTTTCTGTACGCCAAAATACAATGCATTTATACGCGTTTCTGTATGCCAAAATACAATGCATTTATACGCGTTTTTGTACGCCGAAATACATTACAGTCATACGCGTTTCTGTACGCCTAAATACAATGCATTTATACGCGTTTCTGTACGCCAAAATACATTGCATTTATACACGTTTCTGTACGCCGCAATCCGCGTTTTCTTTATAAATAATCTATCGATGTTGTTATCACCAAGAACAACCAAAGCTTCATTACGCAACTATTATCAATCTAGGAGCAAATGTACAGTTTCACACTGTGCCTCCATTGCCCTGTCTATTGACAGGTGCAATCGTCTTTGGCGTCTTTGGCAAAGCAAGCATAAATTACAATACGTAAAAGTATTTTTATCGAATATGAATCCTGGACCACCAAATTCCTAACATGCTGAACAATATTCGCTAATATTTGTAACGGTAATAATATATTGATCTTACTCTATTTATATATTTATTCTTTTTTGAGGTGAGTTAGTGCGGTGTACTAGAAATCGTAACAATAATAGATAATTAAAATTTCCCTGCAATCGTAATCGATACACATGTACTATAATGGACTCAGCCCTTTCGGAAATAGTTTGTTATTCATGCACATATTTGAACCATTTTACACGTCTTGCACACCCTGTAAAATGACGTGTAGAATTGCAAGCGAATCTGAGTTTAATGCCATATTTCTTAAATTTGTGCTTAAAGACGACTGGAAGTCAATAGCTTATATTTGCTATATTCTTTTATGTACGCCAAAATACATTTATACGCGTTTCTGTACGCCAAAATACACTACATTCATACGCGTTTCTGTACGCCAAAATACAATGCATTTATACGCGTTTTTGTACGCCGAAATACAATGCATTTATACGCGTTTCCGTACGCCAAAATACAATGCATTTATACACGTTTCTGTACGCCAAAATCCAATGCATTTATACACGTTTCTGTACGCCAAAATACAATGCATTTATACGCGTTTCCGTGCGCCAAAATACAATGCATTTGTACACGTTTCTGTACGCCAAAATACAATGCATTTATACACGTTTCTGTACGCCAAAATACAATGCATTTATACGCATTTCCGTACGCCAAAATACAATGCATTTATACGCGTTTCCGTGCGCCAAAATACAATGCATTTGTACACGTTTCTGTACGCCAAAATACAATGCATTTATACACGTTTCTGTACGCCAAAATACATTTAGACCCTTTGTGACCCATGGAATAACTTCATTTATCCTCGTGGAGGCTTCAGAGGATAGGGGCCACAATGTGGGGGGGGGGGGATTGCATCTAACCCCCTAACCCCACGCCCTCCCCCAGCGGGAGGCCACCCACCCTACCGGGTCGTCCTCTGGGGGGGGGGGTACCCCTCTGAATCGCTAATCCCCAAGAATTAGGGAGAGCAATAGCGAATCCCCAAAAGGGGCTTCGCGCTGAACCAGGAATTGTAAAGATAACGATCCCCAAAACTTGCCCACAGCTAATAGCGAATCTCGAAGAATTCCTGGATGCCAATCGCGGAGATCGGAAAAGGTATTCCCTAACCGCTCCCCTCCCAGGCCCCGGGCACGTGCAAGGAATCTGGCTTGGGCACCCCTCTACATACCGTCAACAGCGAACCCGGCTCTTCTGGAAACAACGACATGGTTTTGGTCGATGTTAACAAAATTTGACGCTGAATCGATGTCGTAACCATGACGTTGGATCGATGTCGTAACCAGGACATTGGATCGATGTCGTAACCATGACGTTTAATCGATGTCGTAACTATGATCAAATACGATTTTGAAAAGAAAGCCGACATGCTGATATTGGATCGACGTCTATTCGGCAGCGGAATGACGTTACAACAACGTTGAACACGTAACGATAAACTAAAAGTCTTATCCGCGCCTCTGACCTATTGGCGCCTGAGATAGTGAGGCAGCCGTCGACTCCTGTGACGCGCCAGCTTGGCGCTTACGGAATTCCAGGCACTCGTGGCAATCTCGAACCTGAAGGGCAGTCCCACTGCAAATGCGCTGCTATGCGGCCATTGCGGGGCTGTATCCTTTGGCGAGCTGTTCTGAAACACTGTGCTGCCACTCGACGAACTCTTGAAGCTGACCCTCGCTGGGCTGCCGTCGTTCTCGTTTGGCGTGGACGGTCTGGGGGAGGCGTCCTCACGCAGGGGCGGGAACATGGGGAAGGGGAGGTCGTTCGGTCTGTTGCAGCTCCCCGCGATGGAGCCTATGATGGCGTACTCCGTCGCACTGGAGTGGCTGGTGCTGTCGCTCTCACACGACCATTCCTCAGACACGGAATCCTCGGGGGGAGAGCTCTGCGTCTTGTCTTTGCCGGCACTGCACCAGGGAAGGTTACATACATTATATTATGTATTATCATATATGTAATGCGCGCGACCGCAAAGCTAAGCCATATATGCATGGGTTTATATTTATACGGAGGCCTGTGGAATAGAACTCAGAACGTTCGTAATTGTATTTCGGCCATTCATCATGCAAGAGGCTACCAGCCTAAACCCCCCCCCCCCCCCACCACCCCCGCACCAACACCGCATCCCGCTCTGAACACACTCATATAAACCTCAAGCTCTTGCCAATTTTTGTGTTTAAAAAACGCAATACGACTTGTTGCTTAATTATTGTTACTCCTAGTCATCGCAATGTTGGCTCACGAATATCTATATATATATTTATATATATATATACGTATATATCCGGGTACTTACCTTTTGCGTCGAACAAAGATGGCGGCGACCAGGGCTGCCACCGTGATGGCTGCCACCACCCCGCCCACAATGGCGCCGATCAGTATTCCTTGGTTGTTCTCACCTGATTCAAGCGCAAACATAAGAAGATTAGATTAGATCGTGGGACGTAATTTTAAGATAATTGGGAATACATTGTAATATGAACGCTAAATGATGCAAGAGGAGGGTGCATGGGGGCCTGGGTGAAAGTGGGTCATTGTTAAGATGACTTCTTGGTTCATCAGTGGGTTGGTAAGTTGCAGTTTTGACTGACCCGCAGTTTGCTATGAACGACTCCCGATCTCCCATCTCTCAAATGTTAACATGCTTACTGATCTTTGTGATCTGTCGTGCTGACCGTGATGACTTCAACAAAGCACATTTATTAAGAGGGCAGTTCACCCACATCTCTGTTAAAATTAAAACAATTTGCCCACCCGACCACGACTACTCAATAATCTTGTGCTAATCGATGGCAAGTACAGCCTCTAGTCTTCTACTAAAATGACACTACCAATTCCCTTTTTTTTAAGATGGCAATTCCACTCAATCCATTAAATTAAGATGCTGATATCACCCACCCATCAGCTAGGTCTGAAGCCACACCCACCTGTACTCTCCTCCACCACGTCGTACTGTAGCGAGTACGATGCGTTCATTCTACTCCGAATAAAGCCGATCTCGGGCGATTGTATCTCGTCTTCACCATCCTTAGTTGCCTGACCCGCCGCCCTCCTCCTCCTCCTCATCCCCCTCCGACTGGCGCCATCTTCTTCCGGTGAATCGTCCTCCCCTTCCGGTGCCGCGCCCGAGTCATCCGCCAAAAATCCGAAATTCAATTCCCATGTTGAAACGTTCTTGTCCAAGGCGATGGAGGGTATTGGGCAAGGCTCCCCCAATGGTGACATGATCCCAAAGAAGGTCTTGTCCCGTTCGACGGCAACTTCCTCGCCCATAGGTATCTGCAACCAGATATTACTTATTCACTTACTTCAGGGAATTAATAGCAAAAAATATATATATACATACTGAAGGTATGTTGAAATTTACTGAACCTTCTTCGGAATGAAATCTCTTACATAAATTCATTTCTTACAAACCTTTTCGGTCGTACACAGAATAATCATATCCTAATGCCAAGATAGATATAATCTATACATTATGACAGACAAACATTAAGTATAATCACTATTAAGTAAAGAATAAAAAAAAAACGACACTATGAGTGCATTTAGACAAAATTCAACTTATCATCTATATAGAACAGGACAAATGTATATTAACGCATATTTTCTACGTTAAAAAAAGCACCACAGCACCATGCAATGTTCTTTTTGCTGAGTTATAAACGCTATATAAATATACAGAAAATAAACAATATAATAACTGTTATAACTGTAATATACAATTATATTATATACAAAGACACTGACAAAACACGTTATCATATTTAAGGGAAGGTATATACTTTTGTTCAAGAAACGACGAGATGACTGTGGCAAGCTCTGCCGGATAGACGCCAACTATACAAAAACACATCTTCTGAGTTAAGATAGACAAAACATTATTGTGTATTATTTTTCCAATGAGTGTTATATAAATCTAAAAGCCACATCTTCTTAGTTACGAGGCAAAGTTAAAGTTACTCATACAGCAATATTTTTCCTGAGAAACTGAGTAAATTGGTTTAAATGAAAATGTGTATTTAGGTTCTTAGTGTATAAGAAGACATTTATTGTATGCAATAGATAACAAGGCATGTTGTAAAGCCCTTTTTTTTCAAACTGGTACATATCTTGTGGCAAAGTGGCTTTCTCGTGTACTACGTCATTAAAAGGTGGGTATCGCAGCCGTTGTTTGCCTTGTCAAATATGATAACATGTCTATGTCGTACATTGTGAGTTAACATTCACACAGTCAAATAATGCATCCAAGTCACTCCAAAAGATTTTGAAAATAATAATGTAGGTCGAAAATTGATGTATGAGCAGCTTTAATTAAGTTCCTCGTATGACACGCGCTCAACCCATCTTCATATGGACCTGCTTTATGTGATGGTCTCACCTGATGAACATCTCCAGACGTGTTTGTTGGCTTGTACCACACCTGCCACTTCAGCTGGAAGCTTGCGAGGGAGCCCATGCCATAGTTGAGTTGCCACACCTGTACGGCCACGGTGGCATCGCTAGCGAAGTGTGCCCGGATGGCTGTCAGATTGCCTGACTTTTCGACCTTGTGGATGAGGCGCACGAACCCCGTACCTTTCTCATGTATATACATGGTCTTGTCATAATGGAGTTCCCCGTATGATTTGGTACCTGCAACACACGTGGCATGTGTAAGTAATATTGAATAACTAAAGGGCTATTTACTGCAATACCAGGGACGGATCAAGAAATTTGCAAAGGCTGGGGGATTTCTCTCTGAAAACTTGCGACCGGGCGGGGTGGGGGTGGGGGGGGGGGGAGGGGGTGCTGCTCGGAAAACACTACTTTTACAGTGTATGTTCAAGTTCCCAAGAAGGGGGGGGCGTTGCAACCCCCCTACCCCCCCCCCCCCCCCCGCCGCTAGATCCGTCCCTCAATACATTGACACTAAATGAGTCAAAGTCAGAGGTATATTATGTACTTGGACTTTTTCTTAATAGATACAACATTAGTGAAAATGTAACATTATATTTCTGAAGTCAAATAGACAATGGCATATACAACTATAATACAAATGGCAACAGGATATCGTAGAATTTTCAGTCAGGACATAAATAAATATGACACGGGGGGGGGGGTCAGTAATAGACACATGATATGTTAAAAACCGATTTATCTCTCGTATCCATTTGTGCAGATTGCAACCAACCGTTTGTCGGTGAGGTTGGCGCTGTCGTCGGTGACGATGTCGTTGTCGTCTCTGCCATCGACGAAGCGGTTGTCGCTGACGTCGCTGGCATCGGTGACGTTGTCGCTGTCGTCTGTGACGTTGTCGCTGTCGTCGGTGACTTTGTCGCTGGCGTCGGTGATGTTGTCGCTGACGTCGCTGGCGTCGGTGACGTTGTCGCTGACGTCGCTGGCATCGGTGACGTTGTCGCTGTCGTCGGTGACGTTGTCGCTGGCGTCGGTGACGTTGTCGCTGTCGTCGGTGACGTTGTCGCTGACGTCGCTGTCGTCGGTGACGTCGCTGTCGTCGGTGACTTTGTCGCTGGCGTCGGTGGCGTTGTCGCTGTCGTCACTGGCGTCGGTAACGTTGTCGCTGTCGTCGCTGGCGCCGGTGACGTTGTCGCTGGCGTCGGTGACGTTGTCGCTGTCGTCGCTGTCGTCGGTGACGTTGTCGCTGGCGTCGGCGTCGTTGTCGTTGTCGTCACTGGCGTCGGTGACGTTGTCGCTGGCGTTGTCGTTGTCGTCACTGGCGTCGGTGACGTTGTCGCTGGCGTTGTCGTTGTCGTCACTGGCGTCGGTGACGTTGTCGCTGGCGTTGTCGTTGTCGTCAATGGCGTCGGTGACGTTGTCGCTGTCGTCGGTGACGTTGTCGCTGACGTCGGTGACGTTGTCGCTGACGTCGCTGTCGTCGGTGACGTCGCTGTCGTCGGTGACTTTGTCGCTGGCGTCGGTGGCGTTGTCCCTGTCGTCACTGGCGTCGGTAACGTTGTCGCTGTCGTCGCTGGCGCCGGTGACGTTGTCGCTGGCGTCGGTGACGTTGTCGCTGTCGTCGCTGTCGTCGGTGACGTTATCGCTGGCGTCGGCGTCGTTGTCGTTGTCGTCACTGGCGTCGGTGACGTTGTCGCTGGCGTTGTCGTTGTCGTCACTGGCGTCGGTGACGTTGTCGCTGGCGTTGTCGTTGTCGTCAATGGCGTCGGTGACGTTGTCGCTGGCGTTTTCGTTGTTGTCACTGGCGCCGGTGACGTTGTCGCTGTCGTTGTTGGCGTCGATGACGTCCCTGTCGTCGCTGGCGTCGGTGACGTTGTCGCTGGCGTCTGTGACGTTGTCGCTGTCATCGCTGGCGTCGGTGACGTTGTCGTTGGCGTCGGTGACGGTGTCGTTGTCGTCACTGGAGTCGGTGACGTTGTCGCTGGCGTCGGTGACGTTGTCGCTGGCGTCGGTGACGTCGCTGTCATCACTGGCGTCGGTGACGTTGTCGCTGTCGTCACTGGTGTCGGTGACGTCGCTGTCGTCGGTGACGTTGTCGGTGACGTCGCTGCCGTCGCTGGCGTCGCTGACGTTGCTGGTGCCGTGGATGACGTCGTTGATGACGTCATGGATGGCGCCGTGGATGACGTCTTGGATGACGTCATGTATGGCGCCGTGGATGACGCCGTTGATGGCGTCGTTGATGGCGTCGTGGATGACGTCGTTGATGGCGTCGTGGATGACGCCGTGGATGACGTCGTGGATGACGCAGTGGATGACGTCGTTGATGGCGTCGTGGATGACGCCGTGGATGACGTCGTTGATGGCGTCGTGGATGGCGCTGTGGGTGACGTCGTGGATGACGTCGTGGATGGCGTCGTGGATGACGTCGTGGATGACGCCGTTGATGGCGTCGTTGATGGCGTCGTGGATGACGTCGTTGATGGCGTCGTGGATGACGCCGTGGATGACGTCGTGGATGACGCAGTGGATGACGTCGTTGATGGCGTCGTGGATGACGCCGTGGATGACGTCGTGGATGACGCAGTGGATGACGTCGTTGATGGCGTCGTGGATGACGCCGTGGATGACGTCGTTGATGGCGTCGTGGATGACGCCGTGGATGACGTCGTTGATGGCGTCGTGGATGACGCCGTGGATGACGTCGTTGATGGCGTCGTGGATGGCGCCGTGGGTGACGTCGTGGATGACGTCGTGGATGGCGTCGTGGATGACGTCGTGGATGACGTCGAGGCAGAAGTCTGGTTTGGACGACAACCACATTAAATTCGTGTCAATATCATTAGAGGCAGCAAGTACAATCTTAGATGTATGAATGAACATTTAAGCATTTATTTTGTGTTATATCCACAAATGTATCTGCAGGACTCAAATGTTCTTTCCGGCCGAAATAAATTATTACACTCGAAAACTACTGCTCACGGCTAACCACTTTTCAGAAATAAGTTTCTACTTACTGTGCTCTCATGACATCCCATAGGTGCACTCCCTGCAACATTCAATGGTACACATTTATATTTATGCAGTAATACACGTCAATACTTCTTATTAGCTTTATATGTATTGATCTTCACATCATACATGTTTCAAAGCCCGTCGTATTTAAAATACCTTTCAAAGCACGACGGGCTTTGGTTTGTAAAATTGGACTTGAAACGCCAATCTAAGCGTCCACCAGCGACCACAAACCAGGATCTAACGACAGGTCACCGTTGCGATGACTGCGGTAAGCTCTGTCGATCACAGATAGGCTTATTCAGTCATAAGCGTAAATGCCGCGTTACGAATCGTATAACTTAAACCAAACAAAGCTGCAAATCTATCGTCTTTCGCAGACGGACGGATGCCAACAACATGTTTCAACTGCATCTCTCCGTAATTCCGTTAATTAATGTATAAAGAACGCTTAATATGTACCGCCAGAAAGCGTACCCTAATATTTTAAACGTTTATTTTCATTTTTGACATATGACGACATGCATTCCATTGATTTAGCATTTTGAATTGTAGATTGTTGATATCATTTTTATAAAAAAAAACGTGTGTCAAATTCAAGTCTATATACTAAATTATAGTTCATACCATAATTTAAATACGACAAAACACAAGAGATGCCTATGTCTATGTGTATTTGTTTCTTCATCACTAAAACACTATTTTAATGCTACATGTATACTGCAAAGTACCACAAGTACAAAGAAGGCGTGGGGTTCAGCACACTTTAAAGTCCCATCCGCTGCTGGAGCTACGTAACAAGAAAGCCATGTTCTTGGGGTCACTATTTATTGTTAACAGACCCGATATCCTTAACCAAAGAACGAAGTCTTACGAGGTATGCTGTTGAAGAAATGTAATGTTGAACCACGCCCCTCTCTGTTCGTAAGAAACTTGTTGGATCCCCCGGTCGCAATTTTGTTCAGAGCCTGCCCCCCCCCCCCCATCCGGTCGCAAATTTAGACCCCCCCCCTTCTTCAAATTCTGGATCCGCCCCTGTCAGAGACATACTATAGATGGAGTGCCTCGTGGAGAATACTTCTAGGGGTCTGGAATGAGGGATCCAGTGCCCAGTGTCAATTTTTGAAAATTCTCAGTGTCGAATGTGGATTTTTCACGACGTTCCGTGTCGCTTTTTGGCTAAATTCAGTGTCGTTTTTTTTTCTCACAAATCGGTGTCGATGTCGCTTTTTCAGATCCTCAGTGTCGGAAGTTGGGGGTCAATATCGAATGTCGATTGTTCAAATATGCCTGTGTCGCGTGTCACCATTTACCCCTTCCAGATCCCTACTTCTGATTATTTCCGTCGTACCTTTGTCGACTCTGTAGACGATGGAGAGCCAAGCAGTGGCCCAGAATCCTGTGAACGCCTTCGAGTTGCCCACGACCGCGTCCAGCTCGGGTGAATACCACGTGGTGTAGTTCCTGGCTGCACTCTCAACAGGGGGCCGGGCGCCTCCCGGTATCTTAACCGCCATGGACGTGTTGACGTCAACGGCATGACAGCCGTCAACCTTTAACTACAGGGAGAAAGCAAATTCATTCTGTGTAATCTAATCCCGTGTATATTCTCAATATTTCGATCACTGCTTTAGTCCATATGGACGTCGGTGTGAAGTAGGTGATCAACATTATCTGTTGTATTAATTCCATATGTAGCGTTATGCATGTATATTCCTTTTATCCTGAACATCTACATCTGTTTCTGCATTAGCTTACCTTAGCGTTAAATGTTTGTATTGTTATTATCATAAACATTGCTTATCAATAATCGTTTAATATATGTCATATTGTAGTTACAACGTATCTTTGATATATGCAGTAATTCTATTAATCGTAAGTATAATATTAACGCCATATTCCGTGCAATTTGCTCAAGCCAAAGGGATGTATCCCCACAAAGAAAACGCAAATCGTATCTCACTATATACACTTTTCTTTATCGATTCGGCTTTTGCACACAGATAAGCCCAGCTTACCGTTTGTCTCCCGGTTGTGTTAGGCGTCAGAACCCACTGTCTCTCCAACATAAACATCCCGCAGTCAGTCTCCCGCCAAGCCTGGACTGTGATTGGCTGGTTTGCCGCCGTGACATCAGCCTCAATGTCGGACAGCTTTCCGTTGGTGAAAATGTCATGCAGGAGGTAGACACCAGCTTGGAGAGGGAGGCCGGGGTTGGGGGAGCCATGTGGTAGCTCGCCATAAGGGACGTAGGCCGCCGATACTGAAGAATAATGATAATTATAGTAGTTAGCCTATCTAATAGTCATAATTTGAATTATCGATAGTATACTGTGTATATAGTCAGTGCAGGGACGGATCTAGGGGGGGGGGGTTAGAGGGGTCGCACCCCCCGCCCTTGGGAAGCTGAACATACACTGTAAAAGTCGGGTTCTTCGAGCACCCCCCCCCCCCCCGGTCGCAAGTTTTCAGAGAGCAAGCCCGCCCCCCCCCCCGCACCTTGGCAAGTTCCTAGATCCGCCCCTGCAGTGCATACATTATAACTGGGGGATGGGCTATAGCAAATTTCCACTGTCCAATCGTCGGGCACAGCATAACGACACAATGGAAGCAAAGTAACTCAATCTGTAATCTATATTGTGTAATCTCACGGCGTGCGTCACTCCACAGGGGTATTTGCGTTCCTTGGGATTGGGCTTTTCATTTTCAATAATCGTGAACTGGGAATTTTAATATTAAATAACCGTGAATCGGGAAATCATGAATTTAGCATCGTGTATCCGCTCTTCCATTGCCTGCCGATAGTTCTGCTTTTAATTCATCTTTAATTCATCGTGACCTGGGAATAAAAAAAAAAATCTTCGTGATCTGGGAACACAACCCCCCCCCCCCCCCCCCCTCCTCTCTGCAGACTATGTCTTCTTAAAGCCAGCTTTGGGGTATATTAATTCGTAACGATCCAATATTGAAACAATCTGTGCGCTCGTACAAACTATGTGGCCCATACTGGGATAAGTGTGGCACGTTTTAGTCACGAAATCTATACAAACTCGGGTGTCAACTTTAAACGATCAAAGCCGTAATTTTCGTAGATGCAGGTTACATGTTAATTGCCGTGTATAATCAGGTGAAGGGTTTGCATAAATATTCAGATGAATCGGTATTTTTGAGAAAGGAGGTAACCATGCAGTAGGTGTTCGATGTGTTGAATTCATAATATCTGAAATAGTATTTTAACCTGCCATGCTTTGTTTTTAACGCGTTTTATTTAGCTACTCGTCTCATGAGTATGCCTACAGTCATTTACGTCACGAAACGCCAAATAATTTGTCTCTGACTATTTCTTGATTGTTTTAACGCGTCATATGAGATAATGGCCAATAGGGTCTGTAAGTGACGTCACAGACAGCGCGCGCTCACCTCTAGAAACAACCATTCTGGGTACAACGCGTCAGCGGGTCCCTATACTTTACTATGGGCCTCGAACTAACCTCACTGATCTTTGAGATTTGAATGCAATGTTAGATTTGAAAACCATATGGAATAAATTTTTGGGGGTGTACCTTCATACTCGTACTAGCTTTAAATTGCAAGACGCTGGTTTTCTGTGCGTTTCACGCCATTACAAAGAGCTCCCTATGCTTTGTATATGGGGCGGTGAAGCGTCATGTACCCAAAACCGGATTCGCTGGAGGTGAACGCGCGCTGTCTGTGATGTCACTTACAGACCCTATAGTTGTACTAGTGCTCCCGAATAAAAAAACAGGTATCCGGCCTCTATTGGTGGCGTAATATACTGAATTTAATATTTGGAAAGTCCCTTTCTATTTAGAGGAGCTGGACCTTAACCTCTTAGCCAACTCCGCCCAAACACTCACGGTACACGTGGCTCTTCAGGGAACCCTCGACAAGGATTGCTTTATTTACTGCCCCTCATTACCATCTCCTCGATCGCCGCCGGTGTTGTAACGCCTGAAATATAGTGTGCACCTCTGTACGGCCTGTAAACAGCTGTGCCCACGTGTGTGCCTAAATTGGGACTGTGCATAATTATGGGTCCGTATTTTGGCGTTTGTAAGGTACGAACTTCCTTGTTGGCTTGCGTCTGAGGATGGTACGGCACGGAATAGACTAGTACAATTTCACAATTCCGACAAAAACAAAAGGAGTTTCAAAGCGGTTTTTTCTCTTCAAAATGCGGGACAAATTGTTTGATCTTACATGCGTATAATCTTTAATGTATATATGTGCATTGGACGGTGACTGTTAAGCCTCAAGTCTCATCTAAGAACCAGGCGAATATAACGGGCCATTGGTCAAAGTCCATGGTTACCCCATAATATAGGGAATTCTACCCTTGGTGATCCCATGTAGAGTTTAATATACAAATAAAACTCTGTTATTAATTATAATTAGCGTACTGTAACCATTATTATACTCTTATACTGTGCACTTTATATGTTATGTCAGACTATTCTTCGAATGCATGCATTTTTATTTAAACCAATAAACTATTAAAAAAAATCGTTGCTATCAGCCCGTTATTTATCAATATATTGTTAATTGACCGTTTAGGGCCAAAATATCGCTATGTATCTTAACATCAAATAATCGAATTGCATGTGTCTTCAGCATATGTATATTAAAAGACGAAAAAGGCAGCAAAATGTGTGTAGAATGTAAAGCACACTTTTCCACCCGTGATGCCCCAGTCAAAGTCATAAATGTGTTTTTAAGTGCATTCTCCTTTATTTATCGCACGCTGCGTCTGTGTATTTATACAGTAGGTATCAGTTTACCTAATTGCAATGCAAGGGGATACAATAAGATAACATAATTATCAGCTGTAGCAGGTCTATCGTTCGACCCATTATCCTTCGTCGATCCGTATACATTTATGCGTTTCCTCACCTTGAAGTAGGGCTATAGCGATGAGTATTCCTCTTATAACAATTCCATACATGGCTGCTACCATGGCGACTGTTGCCCAGGACACACACGCAGACGCAGGGTGAGCTAGTCCGCCGCCAATCCAGGCGACTACATATGTGGCCCAGTACTCAACAGAGGAAGCCCCGGTCACATCGTTGACGTCACAACCACCATCTTGGAAATACCTTTATGCATATCCAATCCAATCTCAGTTAACTTGGACCCGCCCCCGGCTTGAGAGCTATGACATCAGCTTATCTGGAGGACTTCCGCATTGAAACTGTAAACTTGTTATGTGTCTTCAATTTTCAACCCCACTAGAAAAACAGAAAAGGTTGTAATACTAAGGGTCAGTCGCGCTCTGGTGATTGTTACAGCGCTAGCCTACATGAAGGCTTGGACACATCAGCATTGTTGAGACAGCAAGTTTGAGACAATTGGTCCATCCTTTTCGTGAGCTCCTTCTAGTCCTTCTAAATCGTGATGGGAGGCATGAACTTTAGCTGTTATTTATTACCGCCCCAGAGGGGGTGGAAGGGCTATTGTTGGTTGAAAATTGACCACTTCTTGGAAACCAATTACCATGCATGCACCCCCCCCCCCCACCCCCTCGCATCTCTCCGCTCCTTGAAAAGGTTAAAAATTAACCCCTCTTTGGAAATCAATTACCAAGCATACACCCCCCCCCCCCCACTCGTAAAGTACTTCAATTCATGCCACAAATAACTCTTGTTTTTGATTCTCTAACAGCCAGGGGTTGGTTAACCCCACCAAGACACTTACTCGGAGGTAGTCTAGAGGCGGACACAACATGACACGGGCACACACACACAAGTATTTGTGTAGATGTTTAAGAACTTAAAGTGCTATATTTTAATATTTTCTCTATGTAAAGTGTTCCTTGTTGAATTCCTAAAGGAGAACCGCGCCACTCTGTGTCGCACATCCGGGACCTCCCCTCACCCGCCCCCCTCCCCCCATCGCCCCCACCTTGTATATTGCGTCAAGATAGATAAGATAAATCAAGATAAGATATGAGGCCTTGTATCACAAAATCCGGGAACAGACTTCGGCCAAAGTTCGCTGCCAGATGCCAGATGCCAGACTTTCAGAGACTTTCCTCTGCGCAGGATAGAGATCCCAGATCTTTCTTCGGGATTAAAAATTGACACCGTCTTGGGGTATACGTTCGAAATATAGGAGGTGGTGGGGGAAGGCGGAGGGAAATTCTTTCGCCAAAAGATCCCTCAGGGTACCCCCGTCAAAATCGCTTACACAAGCCCGATAAAGACACGCTAGAAGAGGATACTAAACTCCCGTTGCGAAGACGCCAAAGAGAGCCTGTACCTCTGTGCCTTGGCTCTTTGCATTGCCAGTTGGAACACTTCTTTAGAACGTTAGAACTAGAATAAACATTTTTACCGATATGCTTTCCCGCCAAAGTTAAAGAGGTAACAATACAAACAAGAATCAGTCCTTGAATGCTTCACGAAATAAGAACTTCGTCTATATTCCACGCATGCCGGACTGCCAAATGTCTCTTAGTCTTGCCCGTGATATGAATTAACAACAGGTTTGCAACTTAGTGGTAAACGTCATCAGTTTGTGCGCTTTGTTATAAGAAGCAGTACCGCGACAGAGTTCTGGGGTGTCCCGGGATACACACGTTTGCCAGATCACAGCCGAAACGGCGATGTTTATTAGGTTTCTGAATTAGAGAATGAAACAATCGAGTTTTCTGCAATTGTTATATATATAGCCTGGGCTTAGATTTTGGCGCGAACAGCTCGACAAGCAACTTTAAAGAAAAACCGAAAAAAAACACAAAAAACTCACGCCATTTCATTGTATTCTCCAGTTGGCGCTAGGAGAACACATTCCCTTATATTGTTAAAGTACAATTATAACTACGTATACAGCATTTTCTTTCTGAATGACAAATTTCAGATTGTTTCATAGACATACATGCAAAATCCATTTTGGCCCTGGTAAACTCTTAACAAATGCATAAATTATCATATCTAACCTGTAAGCGTCAACGATGCCCATAGTTGGATAATGCAATACACAAAACCGCAAGTTTATCGGCATATCTACCAGTCTCACAGAGAATACATCTAAAAGCATATCAGTTTTGTTGCTGTACACTATACCACTGTCTTTATGCATTAATGACCTCAATAAATGATTCCACTCGAAACATTTTAAAGGTTTCTTACAGGAACAGTCACTGCATGAACAGCTTTAGGTAATAACTTACTTGTGTGTATGCGAGTCGTGTTGGAATAAGACAGGACCGAAGCTAGTTTAATGGGGGGGGGGGGGAGGGGGCAAGAATTACAAGCATGTGTGGTAGGAAAGGCCAATAAAATATTTATTAACGGTTAAAAATTAAATTGACCCCATCAACGGGGGGTTCAAAAGGCCGCGCACAGCATGGCAAGCAAAAGGCAAGCAAAAGGCAACAAACAAGATACACGTCAACAAGCAGATTTCATGGACAAATAGTGAATATGAAATCGCGATGACAGGGACGGTGGGTGGGCAAAAGAAGGACACTGATTATCACAGATTGAAATGAAATAAGGAAATAAAAACGTCCACTTTGTTCTGACCGGAAACCGGAAGAGCTAGTCCCCGATTGGTTCATATAGGACTAAAAACCGTGAAACATATAGTTCGATCGCACAAATGATGAGCGATAATCGACTACCCCTCATAATACGTTTAACGTTGCAAACATTTCTTATCTTATTACGGCATATATTACTGTACTGCATATTAAATAAAATTGGACATAAAAATGCTGATATATCATTTCTGATTGTGACAAGAGGCATCTCGCAGGGAATATGGCGGCATATCTTACAGTGGATAACATTTTCTAGCCTTCACACTGAGAATGGACGTCCCCGCGGGAGACAGAACACACACAATCTGCGTGTTAACGGCATCAACAGCGAACCAAAACACGACTTTCTCTTCCGGCGCCCCGACTAGTGTGATTCTGACGTCATCAACTTCGACGCTGATGGACCGCACACGTTTTGATGACATGGGCACCCATTTGGACAGCTCTCCGAACAGCACAACACGCTGCTTGGGGGGACTGAAAAAGAAAGTAATGGCACAGTTAAATGCGCTACCTGATTATCATATGGATTCTATGATTTGTTGGGTATGCAGATCTATGCATATCCCACTTTCAGGCCGATATGTCACGCAGATGAACTTAATGTTACATATATACATATATGTATATATGTATCATTAAGTTCATCTACGCGACATATATATATATATGATATGTGTATTTAAAAGGGCAAGATCAAGAACAATATATGCAAGTGGAAGTAATCAGAATATCATGTAATAGAGTATGTAATAGAGTATGTAACGCGTATATGCTTAAATCTGTATATTGGCTGAGCCATGCGAGTGATAGGTAAGCGTCGTATTTTTGAAGAGCGTAAATCACAAGGAAAGTTCTAGACCTCAGGAATACAACGTACAGGTAGCAGCCAAAGAGCCTTTATGTAAATAAAACGCTGAGAGTCGTCAAGGGCTACCAATAACGGTGAAGCCTTGGCAGACATGCATAGATACCATTACGAAAAATGGCAATCGAAATCAGGTCACGCAGCTCACAAATCACATACGCCTGTTGAGATCGGTGAGGGCCCCTCAAGGGAGGAGAGAGAGAGGGGGGTGGGGGGGTACGGCAATGCATTACCGGGTTTGGGTGAGGGGGTCTGCGGTAAAGCCCCCCACCCCCACCCACATCCCCCACCTTCCTTCGCCCCCTTTCGCAAGTTTTCAAATATCGGTTCTATCTCTTTCATCACAAATGTCCGCTCTCGCAGGTATCAAGGGGGACTCCCGGAATGCGTGTGACGCCAGGTGTGTCGTGAGATCAAATGACGCATGACGAAAACATTCAAGTGGGAAGGGCTCATGATATATGTCGACCGGCTCGCTACGATTTTAGACACACGCTTTGCTTGGTAATTGCTACTTTAAACGTCAAGCCTAGGCTTGGCTGCTTGCCACGTGCGGACTGGTGGCGGCCCACCTGAGCGCGTGCACCTCTTGAGGAGGCATTGCGTGTATTATGTCATGCCGTCTGGGTCTACGTGTAAGTTAATGTCCGAGGAACACGACATTACCGGATAACGGCCATTATGTAAAATCCACGTCCTTATGACTCAAACCCACTACATTACAGAAAAATAATGTCGTGAGAGAACAATAGAGTGATGATCGCGATCTCTGTGAAGGATATGTGTAAGTGCAGGAATGTTCAAATGCACTTATGGCAATGAAACTAAACAAGTCTCCGGGAAACGACGGGCTCACCGTGGAGTTTTATCAAGCATTATGGCCGTACATAAAAGATTTGTTAGTTGAATCATACAAGAAATGCTATGAAGAGGAAATGTTGCAACTCTCGTGGATTACTTAAAAACTACAGACCAATCACGCTATCTAATATTGATTATAAGATCCTGGCACAAGCGCTGGCCCGGCGTCTTAAATCAGTCATATCTAGTATCATAAACCCAGATCAAACTGGTTATATACCAAAACGGTTTATAGGTTGCAATGTCCGTATGATGCAAGACGTTATCGATTATGCAAATCGTAAACATGTCAGTGGTATTTTTCTATTTTTGGACTTCGAGAAAGCTTTTGACAATTTAGAATGGGATTTTCTACACCAGTCGCTAAAAAAATTTGAGTTCGGAAAATCATTCATTCAATGGGTCCGACTGTTATATAAAGATTCATCTGCACGGGTAAAAAACAACGGTCACTTTTCAAATCCTGTTAACTTGTCTCGCGGTATAAAGCAGGGCTGTCCACTCTCGGCGATGCTGTTCGGCATAGCTATTGAATTGCTGGCCATTAATTTAAAAAACAATAAGGGTATAAAGGGTTTCAAGGTTCAAATCAGACAGCAAGAGCACGAGCTAAAGGTATCCCGATATGCTGACGACTTGACACTACTCCTACAAAACGCCGAACAAACTACAGAGGTGCTCGATGAATTAAATGAGTTTGAAAAAGTGGCAGGACTAAAACTAAACCTTGCAAAAACCATGTGTATGAACGTCGGTCCCAGCGGGAATAAAAAAGAGGTAACCCCCCACGGTATAGCAATATTGGAAGAGCCTGTGAAGTGTCTCGGCGTGTATATCGGAAATGATAGTGAAGAGTGTAATAATCTAAACTGGACTAACAAACTACTATCCATAGAGAAAGTCTTAAGTACCTGGAAAAAAAGGAAGTTAACACTCTTTGGCAAGCTAACTGTAATAAAAGCCTTAATTATCCCAAAGATATCGTTTATTGCAACCTGCGTTATAGTGCCACCCGACATAGTTAAGAAACTTAACAAGCTACTGTATAATTTTATCTGGAATAGAACGGAACGTATTAAACGTAATGTATTGATGTCACCAAAAGCGTATGGCGGAGTGGCAATGATAGACTTAGACTCGTATATTGACTCCTTGAAAGCCAAGTGGCTGATACGACTACTTGCAGATGAAAATAATGCAAATTAGGCTGTCCTAGGTAAAGGATATTGCGAGCAGTTTCAAACACCAATCGTTGATATGTGCTTCAGTGAAAAAAGTGCATTGCCTGAGTTATCCAAGTTGCCCACCTTCTATTCAAATATCATAAGTGCGTACGCGAAAGCAAATGTTCGACCGAAGCCACAAGATATCGAGAGTTTACTTACTGAGTCTTTATGGGGAAACCAAAACGTAAGCGTAATGTTAGGTAACAGG
Organism: Arenicola marina; assembly: GCA_964019135.1. Classification (NCBI taxonomy): domain Eukaryota; kingdom Metazoa; phylum Annelida; class Polychaeta; family Arenicolidae; genus Arenicola; species Arenicola marina. The sequence goes on from OZ025264.1 coordinate 21,514,105, forward strand.
AATGTAAAAACATGCCTACTCTTTAATTCGTTTATTAAGGTTGGTATCACTAAAGTACACCATTTGAAATTCACAAATGGAAGTGTCGATGAAACCTACCTGTACCATATGATAAATGACCAGAGAGATGTACTGCGTCAAATCAAGTTACTAAAGAAAGCTCTATATCCATATAGAGATATTATGTTAAAGCTAAGCGATGTCATGACTATTTTACCTTGTGTAACTACAGGCTCTATTACATGTTTAAACAATAATATCAAATCTAAAGGCATATATAAAGCGTTAGTAAGCTGTAAGTACGAGGTTAAAAAACCTCTGAAGGCGTTAGGCAATTGGTGTCTGCTACCTGCTGAGGAAGATTCATTGGCAGCTTTTAGTCGAAAAGTATTTGACATCACAGACTCTAAATTGTCAGAATTTAACTATAAGATTTTGCACAATATTTTAACTTGTAACTACAATCTGAAGAAAATGAAACTAAGAGAAAATGACTATTGTCCTTACTGTCGCGTTTCTCATACCATACCTCACATGTTATTCTGGTGTGATTATATCAATAACATTTGGAAAGCTGTTTCATTCGTAATGTGTAGAACTGTCACACCAGCCGACATCGTAACTGGTTGCAACAGCTATATAGATAACTTTGGAATAACTGTATGCAGCTATATAATATACAAAATCTACCTGATACTTAACCAAAGAGAAACTAGATGTGTTCACTCCGATATCAATAAATTATTTCTGGCTGAATTAAAACAAAAAATTAACATATACAGGGTAACCAGGGTAACTGTCGATATTCGTCACAAAGATAAACTGTTAAAGTCGAGATCCGATGGAAACATACACTGTAAATACGAGATCCATAGGAAAGATCCAGCGTTAGAGTCGAGATTCGTAGGTAAGATCCACTGTTAAAGTCGAGATTGTCAAAATCCCCCGTTGCAAATTTCTGGGAAACGCCCTTGCCTATTCAAAGTATTGTTGTAGTTTTATCGTTTTACTCGGGATATAAAATTTGAAGAAATGTCAAGAGGTTTGCCTGAAAATTTTCCAATATATGCATCTATGCCTTCTGCATCTGTTTGAGTCTCTGAGTGTTCCTCATGTGTCACAAATGCGAAATAGGCAGGGCGGTAAGGAAGAAAAGAACAAGTCGGCAGAGATGTAATAATAGATCATGTCGTTGTCGAAAAGAGGGCATGGTGAATGAAGTAGATATGCTGCCAGAAGAGCGCTGAATATGTAGGATGTCGAAAGCAAAATGAAGTTGGGAGGTCGGACAAATGAAGAAGCGAAGAAATGGTGTCAGCGTTGATTTGATGAAAGAGACGCAAACACTTACGAAGAGAAGAATGAGTTGCCACCGGAGTCACAATCGGAGATTAAGAAATGGTGAGTTAACTATGTTGTCATGGCCGGATTGAAAAAATAAAATAAAATAACTGGTTTCACCCATGGGAATAACCGCTATGACTGAACAATGCCCTCTAGTGGGCCACGACCTTTGACTTCATATAGAACCTTAGAAAATGGTGTTCGCCTTTCTCTTAACGATAACGCCAAACGACGTTGAGTGTCCGCCAAATGGGTCATTGAGACCCTGGTTTAATGGCCTTGCCCCCCCCCCCTCCACGGCTCCACCAACCCCCATTTCCGCCCCAACCTCCTCGGCCATTCTCGACTCTTCCTGCACCCTCCAGCCACAGTTTACTACCCCCTCCTGGATTGCATAGGTCAAAGGGCTATTTATTTATCACTCATCGTGACTCACCTTGCGCCACTTTCAGAGGAGCTGCTTTAGTAAGGTTATATATATATATAGACACACTTCCTGAACAAACCGGGATCCGTCCGAATACACACTAGAATATGGCTCCATGGCAGGTGATACTTTTTGTCAAGAAAAGTCACTGAACTAGCCTTTTATTCTTATCAAATTAGAAAACAAACAAGACCTGTCAATCAAGCACTCTTTGTTCTCGGCGTTTCCTCTTGGCCGCATCGTAAAGAGCGCATTTCCGATTTTCCGTGCGAGCCTATGAGAGGCAGTGGGTCGGCATCTATCGTCGAGTGGGGGCACGTGCTGCATTCTTGATTGAGTGTCTTTGGTTTTAGACAAGAAACCTCGATTCATGGAAAGAACGCTCTTCGAAGATATCGTAGATGTGATTTTCTGATCATCAATCTCCGACTTAATGGGCATATCGGTTTGAAGATGCTTGACGTTCTTTCAGCTCAAATTGGGCACTTAATTATTTTGTAACACAGTAGATGCGTAATAATCTTACTAATAATATATATATTAAAAATGTATATTGTAACCGTGATTGTAACGCTATTATGGTGACTGCATCAAATAATCTAGACAATCTTTGGTTGCATGACGCTTGTTGTGACGTCTTTGTAAATACCCACGATGTTGACGTCATTGTTAGGGTCTGGCCAATGTTGTGACGTCATAGCTGATGATATCAAAACTGGTGCTGAGCCATGGTGGCTAAGCGTCATTATTGTATTTGGCCGTGATGTCACTCACCCGATGTGGATGACGGGCGCGGTGTGAAGGAGGCAGAAGTTGTCCGTGGAGCATGACTCCAAACTGATCGGCTGTGTCGCGGAGAAGGGGAGCGGCCTGGGTTCCCGACCCGGATTATCCGGGAAGATCACCAGGGACTCGTTAGCCTAGAAGACAGGGCCCATATCATGATATCCCTGTCCCATCAAAGCACGATTACGCCATGTCCTGTGATTGAATAAGTTCAATGATTTTAACTCTTGGTGATTAGTTTATTTTAAAGATGAGGTTTATATTCAATTTGAGTAAATTATATTTTGATCGAGCGACGCTTTTATGTTTAGCAAAAAATCTGATCCTTTCAACGGACGTTGAGCGACACATGAATTTGGTCACGTGCACGTAAAGATACGTTTATTTACAGACTTAATGACGCCAATAGTTACCGATGTGAGGAACCCAGCGCTTTCCGGGGTCAATTTAAAGCGGTCATCAGGCGATATGTCAGCCGCCAACACCAAGCCAAACTCTAGACCGGAAACACGCGAGTAGGTCGACCAAACCTCTCCATCTGGACCCGATCCGTCCCGGAACGCCGCCTGGCAAAGTCAAGGTCATGGTCATGGTCAGGTTCAAGGTCACAGTAACAAATGACATGTATTATTATTGTTATCAATACATTGATCACAATAGTCCGACATAATTTTACATTTATGTTTGATTAAACTTTACGAGTTATCTATTCGTGTTCATGGTTGTATCCTCATTGATCACAACAGTCCGACATAATGTTTATGTTTGATTAACCTTTACCAATTATCTATTCGTGTTCATAGTTATATCCTAATGCAGCTTGCACCAGGAGACTTTAACTCTATGATTACCAACCTGTATGATTTGTGAGTCAATGGCCGTGACTGGTTTATTTGGCTTTAGGATGAGACCCTCAGCATTGCAGCATCTACACGGGCCGGGATGACAAAGGTAAATAACCTCAGTTCGTGGCTCGCCAATACAAATCACCGTTTGGACAGGATCATTGTCAAGTGCTGACAAGGATCGTAAGAATATTGTACAAGCCGAGGAAGAAAAAAAAATCCCAATTGAAGGAATATTTGACAACTACGGTTTTTAGGTTTTAATCATCAGCATTATATAATGATATAACTTCAGTTACTGATGGTAAAATGCCAATACTGACCATGCACAATTCAAGTATTAAGAAGAAATTAAATGAATTGGTGATGTTTTAGACCAATAATGTGCATAGAAGTGTTAATTTAGACCGTACTAAGAAATGGCCGTGAACGGATTCGAGCCACGCATCAGACTGACCTCATGAGCAGGGACACATTGGTCATACCGATACCATCAGCTGGTCCCACCGGTCCCGTGCTGAGGGTGGAGGCCACAGCGTGCAGGGCGGGGTGGGTCTCCCTCAGGCCTGGCGGGGGAGGAGGGGGAGGGGGCGGGCGGGAAGAGAGGGCGTCGGGAGGAGGGGGAGTAAGAGGCAGGGAGGGAGGGGGAAGGGGGTAGTAGTGAGGGGTAAATCGAGACGTTATCATCTAGATTCAGCATCCCCAAAAGATGTAAAATAGTACCAACTGATCTGTGATTATGTGCACGAATGTGGTTACAAAAACCATTATGGTATAAGCCAACTATGTGCAATTTCTAATGTATTAGCTAATTTATGTGACACAAAATTAAGTCTTGACGCCTCACCATAGGGATTACCGGGCTGATCCTGACGCCTCACCATAGGGATTGCCAGGCTGATCCTGACGCCTCACCGTGGGGATTGCCAGGCTGACCCTGACGCCTCACCATAGGGATTGCCAGGCTGACCCTGACGCCTCACCATAGGGATTGCTAGGCTGACCCTGACGCCTCACCATAGGGATTGCCAGGCTGACCCTGACGCCTCACCGTAGGGGTTCCCAGGCTGATCCTGACGCCTCACCATAGGGAATGCCAGGCTGATCCTGACCCCTCACCATAGGGATTTCCAGGCTGATTCTGACACCTCACCATAGGGATGGCCAGGCTGACCCTGACGCCTCATCATAAGGATTGCCAGGCTGACCCTGACGCCTCACCATAGGGATTGCCAGGCTGATCCTGACGCCTCACCCACCATAAGGATTGCCAGGCTGATCCACCGTCGTCCAGAAGCTGTCCTTGTAGGGAGCCAGACGCAGTGCGTGAGCGAAGATCGAAGATAACCCGATCCGCCAGTCGTCCTTACCGGGGGAGTAGTCGTCACTGACCCGCGCCTGTGGGGCGGGGGGAGAGGGTTCGGGTCAGGGTCAGGGTCAGGGTCAGGGTTAGGGTCAGGGTCAGGGTTAGGGTCAGGGTCAGGTCAGGGTCAGGGTCAGGGTCAGGGTCAGGGTCGAGAGCGGGGGAGATCAAGGAGACATGGGAAAGGCCAGTAACCTTATCAAGTCAGCGTATGGAATTATTCTACGACGCCAGCTTATGACACCAGCTAATAACTTCAGTGTTTCAAGGCTTGTGATCTTGACAATCCCATGAGTTCCTTTTTTTTGTAATACTATTATCTACTTATTATCACTTTAGTCGCCAACACGCACGGCATAATACAAGCGTAATATATCGATTGTTTTCTATCCAGTTAAATTTGTCGACTGCAGTACACTGATACTGTCCATCTTGTGACATGTACATACTTGTGTGACGGCCGGTAGCTCGAGGGCCTGCAATGCATGCCGGGACCAGGCCATGCAGTATTGTACTGTCAACCCCGTCTTGGCCGCCGCCTCTCCCATCAGCATCAACCACGTGCGTGCTGACGTCACATCCGTCAGGAACGCTTTGATTCCGAGGAATTCGGCCGTCAACCAGTCCTGGGTACGTCAACCGGAAGTAAGATCTTAGTGTCAACATGAACTCGCAGATCAATTGAGAGACTGATATAATCGAATATAGGTAACTTCAAATATACCAGGTATATAACCTGACGGAATTAAAAAGTACCGATGCATTTATATTCATAAGTAAATACAGATATATTTCAAAATGTATGGTAAACATATGACAGGTATATTATTGGTGGATACACGTACAGGCGTTAGCTCGATACGCAGGACGGTTATGATTTTGGTGGCATTTGGCGGGTGTATACACAGGTATAAGATTAACTTTATATAGTTTCTTACCCACCTGTTCATAGGTTATTAGTCCCCACTTCTTCGACGCGATGAAAAGGTCTTCCCAGAATTTCTGAAAAGCAATTAAAACGTGCATAGTTGCAAATGGTGGAACTGTAGACGGTGCTATGTATCATATATGTATTATATAATAGTAACAAGTCGAGTGTACTACTTCTACAATGTCATAAAACTACATTTGGTTTGCATAGTTCCATATATTAGGTTACAGCCGTTGACACGACTGAATATATCTGGGCGTGAGAACGAAGCGCCACCTATAGTGAATAGAGCCTGATCAACTTGTGAGGCCCTGTTCCTCGGAAGACAACAATTTTCAGCCTTCTTCCGTCACATGTACGATATGGCTTCCCTTATAGCACACGTGAATGATTATACTTTAGCGAGAGAACCTGGCAGGTTATTAGACGGCAAGTGTGCACTTGCTGAACGTTTAAATATAATGTTACAACTATAATGACGTATCGTACATTTATTTCCTTATGCTGCTATCGCTGTCCATCAACCATGCCGTCCATTAACAGGCGCTTTGCCTACCTTATCCATTGGCGCTGATTTCAGTGGTTCCACGATGAAGTTATATTTGCCACCATTCTTCTTGGCATACGGAGTCTTACTGGACCTGAAATTAAATTAAATGATTATTGCTTTAAGCACGTTTGTGCGCACTAAATTAGGCCTTTATTGGGTCTGAACAAAGCAGATAAGAGTGACATTGAAGCTCAAGTATCTAACAAAACGAGTAAGGATTGGACATGCACTAGATGCTACTAGAGGCATGCCATCGCTGTTGCGTGAAGTAATAAAAAAATACCCACTACGGTATATGCAAGACAGCACTGTTGTCAGACACATGATACACATACGCAGAGTGGACTTTAATGCATAGTCTGGACTAAATCGTATTCATGGCAAGGTGTTTTTTATCAGACTTCACCAATACTACAAAACGTAAATACCCTATTTTATGTTCTCATTATTTCATACTTAGTACCTACCACCATCGATTGTGTGCCACGACGGGCCACCCAGTCTTGTTGTACACGTACCTGGAAATAAACACAAAGTGTCATTCATTCTGCCCAGAAAACCTGGTACAAATCTCAGTCATGTCGCTCGCTCTACATATCGTTCTTGTTCCATGTTTTTATAAAATAATTTATTCAGCAAATCAGCAATTTACAAACAATACATGTTACAAATGATTATCACAGAAATGGTATATAAATTTAAGCGAAAAGAGAGATAATAAATTGTGACAGGATGGTGTCGAATTTTGTAAATATTCCAAATTTGCTGACTACATTATACACAATACGGAAGTTGCGTCTGGGGATAACCATGTTTTAGTTGCTTACTTGACAAATTTATCATGAATAATATCATGTATTGAATGGATCATAAAATCATGCAAATTTCAGTCAACAATGCCGCACCCCACCCCTCTTAAATGTGCTTCATAATCCTACGCATAATAAATTCATTGTAGTTATTTTATGCGAGTGAGCTTTCCCTTATTGACGTTGGTGATCTGCGGTCTAGTGTGCGCAAAACTTCACCACGGATGGTATCGAGGTAGAATTCCGCATCCCTAGTCTACCATACCCTGGCATATACGGAGGAAGTCGATTCCTTACGCCATGCCATGTGGGAAAATCTGTGGACGAGCTTCCCACTTGGTCACACCGGCTGTGTAATCCTGGTAGTACCACCACGAGTCGTATTGGACGTATCTAGAGAGAGTGTCAGGGACAGATACATGGTCAGACATGTTATATGTAACGAGATATACATAGAAATTTATGCGTAAATTGCGCATACAAGGACAAACAGTACACAACAATGTGCTTACAAATCATTGTCATAAATATAATATGTTTTTCTATACGAATTATGGGTCAGTTCTCTCTCATACCTGTAAGGAATATGTTCTTTCCTTGCATATTCCTGAACATCAAAGATGGTCTCTTCATAGGTTTTCCCTTTCTCCGTGAGGAAGTAATAGTACGCCCCTACAGTGACACAGCCAAACAAATACGCCATTGCTAAAACAGACCATGTATATAACTTGACTTTTTTATACTCATGAAGAAAATGCCTCTTTTCATATAATATGTGACCATATCCTCAATTTGAGGATTGGTAACGTAAACAATTATTATTTCATATATTTATATTTTACGTACATATATGGTGTGGCATATGATTTTAGTATTGAAAAGTACCATATTAATTGGCGCCGATTATCGTGCTTTATTAAATTAATCATGCATGAATGCACATTTAATACATACACAATTTCATAAAACATGGCCAAAAATGGCCAGAGAAATTTCGATATTTTAGAATAATTTACCCTTATATATAGTTTGATAAAAAAATATATATGCGATTATCGTGTAATGTCTTCGGTGAAAAGGAATACAGATCGAGAACGCCTGATGTCATCGATTTGAATTGATCGGATTGACCGATCAGTCATGAATTATGATTGAGATAAAGATCGAAAAGCGATAAATTATAGCTTGTGATAAGTAGCCCACCGTTATCCGTCCAATATCCAAGGTAATTGACGGCAAATTCGGATTTGACAAATTCATCATGTCGATTATATTCCTTCCGCAGCCTGGCGCCCCACATCTCAAAGCCCTTTCAATGAAACAATAATATTCACAAGGCAAGAAACCCAACAACGAATGCAAGTACACAAGAACGCGTACAAACCAAAACGGGACCAAAGAACCGGATACCAAATCGGTTTGTAATTATTGCCTCAAAAACAAAAATCAGAGGGATTTCGTTATTTTAGAACGGCGTTTAAACCGTACACAATAAATAAAAGCAAGTTTGCGTCTAACACAGTATTATTGGCCTGACGCAATTTTTTTTTATTAAATTACCAAAAATATATAAAAAATAATTTAAAAAACAATATTCCCCAAAATGTGTTCACCTGGTTAATTCCGCCATCGGCAATAGAAATGATGGTTTTGTACGCAAAGCCTGCTGGGATAGATAGGACGCTTCCCATGATGCCCCAGCTGAGCGTTCCACCAATCAGATCCTCGTGTTCGCTGACGGACGCCATGAAGTGATTGAAGGGCGACACGATGACCACGTGACCAGTCTTGTCGAATAGCGCGATGGGACCCCCCGCCACGCCGTCACGCAGGTTGGCAGTGTGATTGTTCCACCTACAGAGGCAGAGGCCAGGGCAGTCATCATTAAGCTATACTCATACAGTAACTGTACACCTGTAAAATATCCTCTTGTAACGTTCTACTGGTCTACGATATGATATTGGTGATGTTAACTCTTTACGAAACGGCCAGGAAGAGATTGATCAAAATTAAGGTGATTTCACTGTTGTAGAGCTAATATTTGGGTATATATTTCAGCATTAGAAAATTAAACTATTAATACATTTAGCTCAATTATATTGTACGGACCATAATGTGTAATCCCGTAACGATAAATTAAAAAAGAACAGCATTCGCCTTTGTGTAAAATTGTAGACAAATGATCAACCTATTCCCCAAAAGTCATCACATGTCTCGCAGTAGTCTCCCATGTACAATGTTCGAGTGATAAAGGATTGTTGCTTGCAATGTAGACTTACATAGACAGGGTAACTGAAAGGTCATAGGTGCGATCGACACAGAAATGAAATGTTGGTGTTTTAGGCCGTTTTTGTGCACATGAAGGATAAATTGGGCCAAGGAACCTCCCGGGACGATGAAGGATGACGGAATGAAACATGCCCTAGATTAGGAGCCCGAGCCCGGATTCGAACCCAGGACCTATTGATAGTGCGCTAACCACTACACCAGCAGGAAGACCCCCCTTGATCGACATGAAACGTACATCACCGATTGTACCAGTATGTAATATATTTTCATATTCTGCGTGTATAATGGCACGATACAGTCGTCACTGTTGGGAACGTTACATACGAGTGTTTACGACGCACAGTGTCTGTCTCAGCTTGATCGAGACTCCGTGTTATAGTGGTATACCAGGACTACGCGTTGCCGAGTCTATATGAATTCGTTTGCTAACAATTTTGTTTTATATTTTTTGTGAAATAGAGCAGATTCTGCTTCCTAATAGGGTGAAACATCCCTGCTTCCAATATTTATACGTCGATGTAATGCGGCATTAATGTTATATATACCCCGTGGCTGATGTATATTATGCCAAACTACTGTCGGCACTATTAATTTAATCCCCATATATAATTTTCCTGATGAACACCAGCCGATTCGAAAAAACAAATCTTAACATTTGTTAGACACCGGATTTTTAAAGCTGTTTGCGATATTCGCCCATGCAGTCCGTGTTATAATGTAGATTTTGGTGTTGATTTAAATGCTTAACCAGATCAATTAATTTATTGTTTTTAATCTGTTTAATGCTCATTGACTGACCTGCCCATCCACTTGGTTGTATCCCCAACCATCATTCCCCCGTAGTTAAGGTATCCCAGATCCACACCGCTCTCTTGACTGCCAAGTCGAAAACGAGGATAGGCGGAAGTGACGTAATTGGGGTTTCCGAGGCTCGTTCCGTTGGCACCGTCAGGAAAGTACTGGAATTTAAAGAAATATCACAAATAGAACCCATATATATCACACCTGGTGTTTTCCTGATACCACCACAACAGACGATTGAAAAAAGCAATTTAACGGACTGTGATGGAAATGGCCTTCACCATGTCTGACCTCATTTACGTTGACTATACGGAATTGCAACTGCCAACTATTTAAAAATATCACGAGCAAATGACTTTTGAAGAACTGTATGCCATAAGTTTTTTCGCATTTAAACGGCATAACGATGCAGCAATTAATGTCCATATCTTTGCGTGACGTAGCCCACCGAAATGCGTGTCGCCGCCATGTCCACCTTTCTGTGGTTTCAAGCGTTGTAAGCATATATCTGGCGGATATATGACATGCCTCACCTGTACACACACTATCATGCCCGTCGGGCTCAAATCACCTGGATGTAGGTACACTTGCGTCCTTGTTTGGAACGCAGTGGTGCCGCCCATGTAGTAGTGGTCCATACCACGCCAGGGGCCGTGAGTGTCGCGCCCCTCGGCGGCCGATTCGCGAACTAACCGAAGGCTGCCATCCGACGCGCGATACCGGCGCCCCCCTGCGGTGATAGCGGGAGGCTCGCTGACGAGCCACAGCTTGCCGCCGACCGTGAGCTTCATGACGTCACCATCGGACCGGAAGTCTAGGAGGGCGGATGTCACGTGATCAGGGCAGACGCACAGGGCGACACCTGTGGAAAGATTGTGCAGCGGATGAGTAACGTCAACATTGGTGCTATACAGAGTGACCGCAGAAAAATTAAGCTAAAACAGTGTCATGGCGCTTAAAAAAATAACCAAGCCGTGGCCGACAATTATAACACGTGAAGAACATTTCTTCACATGTAAAGATCATTGCTTTACACGTGGGGATCATTTCTTTACACTGGAAGATCATTTCTTTACACTTGAAGATCATTTGTTTACACGTGAAGATCATTTCTTTACACGTGAATATCATTTCTTTACACATGAAGATCATTTCTTTACATTTGAAGATCATTTCTTTACACGTGGAGATCCTTTCTTTATACTTGAAGATCATTTCTTTACACATGAAGATCATTTCTTTACACGTGGAGATCATTTCTTTGTACATGAGGATCATTTCTTTGCACATGAGGATCATTTCTTTACACATGAAGATCATTTCTTTAACTTGAAGATCATTTCTTTACACTTGGAGATTATTTCTTTACACGTGAAAATCATTTCTTTGCACTTGCAGATCATTTCTTTACACATGAAGATCATTTCTTTACACTTGCAGATCATTTCTTTACACTTGAAGATCATTTCTTTACACATGAAGATCATTTCTTTACACTTGCAGATCATTTCTTTACACATGAAGATCATTTCTTTACACTTGCAGATCATTTCTTTAAAAATGAAACAATATGATCCTAATGGCGACCCATAGACTAGTTGCGCGATAATTCAACTGCGGGGCGGGGGGGGGGGGGATCAACAACCGAGTGACGGGGTACGTTTCAGAGGATCACATATGAGCAGCCACGACTCCCTGACGTTCGAGGCGCTGGATCTTGAGACGTACTTGATAAGCACATAAAGACGTTAGGACGGTCTGACACTTTTGTGCAGTAACGTGACCTCACATGACGATGTCACAGACGAATCATAACACCTGCATATTCATCTTCATAATATCTTCATACACGATTGGTACCGACACACGGATGCAGCGGATCAAATTCGCGGAGGTTCATATCACAGGCACCGTAAAGCGACGGAGGGGGGTGGAGGGGTGGGGGGTGGGGGTGGATAAGGGGCCATATATGACTATAATAATAGTATTATTATCATAGGCATACATGGGGACCTTACCCCCCCCCCCCCCCTCCACCTCTCCCTCCGTTCCTTCCCATGGTGCCCGGCTGTGGTTTATATAGTTTAAATATGTATAGCTAGGACTCTATCTATGTAACACGCAACAAGACTATAGCTAGGGTCAATAAGTTTAAAATGGGCTCACGTTTTAGCGAACAATTAAGGGGTGTGAGGGGTCGGGGGTGGGCGTTCTTCCATGTTAGAAAGAACCAGTGTTTCAGGTTAGCTCACGTATGACACACGTGCAATAATTATTAACTACGATAATCCATTACGTGGACTCTAATTAACATGGAAGCTGGACGTGGGGTATGTGATGGGCTCACTTTAGCCCTGTCAGAGTTTTGCCCGTCCTGCAGCCATAGAACTGGGGCTGGGCTCACTTCCGAAGTTCTTATTGGGCGCCGGTCAGTCGTAGATTCATCAAAGGTATTAAACCGCAGGTGGGGGTGGCAGGGGGGGTCATCTCTGGGTCGCTTGATCACAATTAGGAATATTACACATATATTTTAGATGCGGTCTGTTGTGCTTAATGTACCTACCGATGAAGACTGGTATCATTAGCTGGGGCACCATGATGTAGTTCTTAGGGGTACGTGCAGTGACTAAACCTCACCTCACCAATACCCGGCCGCGTGTCATTATGTTGGGCCAAGATGTCTTTACAAGTCTCGATACATGTATCAGTAGCACATCGGTCGCATTATACTCGTCGACCTACCTCGTGACAGTGGAGGGGGGTACATGTGCGTGGAGAGGGGTGAGTGGTTGTGGTTTGGTGTGGGGTCACTGATTGTTGAGGCTGTATCAGTCAAGCATCCTTGGGACAGTGGAGTGGGGTACATGTGCGTGGGGAGGGGTGAGTGGTTGTGGTTGGCTGGGGGGGGGGGGGGGGGCGGAGGGGGGTCACTGATTGTTGAGTCTGTATCAGGCAAGATCCTTGACTGACGCTCGGCCCAATTATCTCAGAGAGGCTCAAATCTATGGCAAGCCGAATAATAAAATATTTAGACAATTACTTTTGAATGATATGTCTTTTTTTGGAATTTTTTTCATAACTGAAGTCAGTATTGAGTTCAATGTGCGGGTTCCTCCCGGCCGGATTGGTGGCGTCTATTTCCCACTGATTTTGGTCGGGGTTCCATGTTATGGCGAACCATTGTTACCACATAGGTCACATACGACTCACGCGGGCCATTTACTGCAATAATCCCGTATGTGGATTAAACCACTGATGTCATGTAACGAGTAAAATACAGATTTTCGCCCAGCAGGTCGACATGTTCTGGACACGTGACCAGAGTTAGCCAATCACACGCAAGGCGTACGCAAGGCGTTAACGCCATTGACGACTACCTTCCGCTGAACCAACACTTTGTTTACATGCGAGCGGTGCGTCTTTGGAACAAGCTGTCGGCCTAACACCTCTCATGAATAGTAAAAGCGAATTTGACACATACACTTGAAACATCGATGCATTTAGAACAGAATGGTGTGCTGTTCAGCTGTTGGCTGTAGTTCAAGTGCAAAAAAGGACAGCAAAAATATCTTTCTACCGCTGTCCAGTAGGCGACCAGCAGCTTCTGCGGCAATGGCTACGCAAGATTGCTCGTGTGAGTTTTAAACCCAGCAAACACACCACTTCACTTCACACACCACTCCCCCCCCCCCCCCACCCACCCCTCTGGACCGCCACCTCACCTGCCCTAACCCACACGGCCGTTCGGTAGTTCGGCAGTCCTGTCCACACACCCTTTCAGTGACAGTGAGTTTCTAAGACAGCAGCTGTATCCAGTTACACACTGCCGCCCCCCCCCCGGGGTGGGGGGGGACACTACGTATAGTTAGGTATATACAAATGTGCCGCCCAAATGACCCCTGATTTCGCCTTTTCTCTCCATCCCCGAAGCAGAAATCAACAATTTCTCTCGATATGCCCATCTGAGACTGAATTTTTTTTCAAACTTGCAGCTCTTGACTATATAGTCTAATTGATATCGAAAGTGATCAAAGTTGCATATCGAGCTCTTTTCCGCCACAACTAAAGAGGTCAAAATACAAATAAGAAGCAGTCAAGATTTCTTTTGTCTATACTCCACCCATGCCAGACTGCCAAATAGTGTCTCTTAGCCTTGCTAGTGATATCAATTTACCACGAGTTTTCATTTTTGTGGTAAACGTCATCAGTTTGTGTGCTTCTCGATGCTTTGGTATGAGTAACATTGGTTCTGTGGTGTCCCAGGATAGACACGTTTGCCATACCACACCCGAAACGGCGATGTTTATCAGGTTTCAGAATTTATAGAATGAAACAATCGAGGTTTTTGCAAATTTTGATGTACATTTCGTCTGGGCTTATTTTTGGCGGGAAAGAACTCCATGTGCAACTTCAAATAAGTATCCTCCAGACACTTTGTCATGAGAACTTTATTCTCGCTCTCCAAATCCTCTCTACGGCATGGGCGACACATCCCCACCAATGTAGTAATGTAGTGCCCCCACTGTAGTAATGTAGTGCCCACACCCGGGCTGCCGCTTCCTGAACCATGGCCCGCCACTTTACGAGTCAAAATTGGGCACCCTACCAACAATCACGATGGACCCGTGACTCCACCCCCAACCGGCCCCCAACCGCCCCCACCCTCCCTTCTAATGCAACACGTCAACCCCTACAGGTTCAAACTGGTCCCCGATTAAATCGTCAGTTGTAAATTCGGTGTTTACTTCAACTTCTTCGTCCGACTCGCCAGAAGTTATTAGAGCTTCCGGTGGTAGTAGTCGTCTAAACCCACTGGTCGCTTCATCGCCGGTGACGTCATCATCAGTGCATTGAGGCCGGTGCCCATGGCGAGTTGGGTGGTCGTGCCAAAGTGCTTGGAACTTCACTAATACACGAGTAGAAAAATACATATTCTGTGTAATGTTTAGTTAATTCCCTTTAATTCCACTGGAAATGTAAATGATATGGGCCCGGCAATTCCATTTAAGCGGCCGGGGGTTGTAGTTGCTAGATATAACAAGATCTAACCTTGCACTCATTGTTTAATGAGATAGTACGTCCTACGTTAAAATGAGCTGGTATTATTCTTGCAATACCTAATTATCTGTACATGTATAATAATTCCAACGTTAACACAAATGAGGAGCCTTGATAAATTACAATTCTCCTATGCCAGCCTAATTCTAGTCCCGACTATATAGGCCTATGTTGCTTGGTTGTATATTCAGGACGCTGTAACAATTCTGGTCATATCGCGTGGGATGAAGAAGGAACGAGCGGAGCTTTGTCCCCGGGGGTAGCCCCCTACACTTTGCGAAGGACATGGGATCTTTATCCTGCGACCACACAGACATAGCCACAGCGGGTCGCGAACCACGGATCCACGTGCCGTTAGGCTCTCAGGGGGTCAGAACGCTCAATGCGAGCGCACTAACCCACTGGGCTATAGGAGCAGCCCTGGCTATATATGTATATGTAGGCGGCAAGCTTGGCAAACCAACCATGTGTCCGACATATCACAACCCAGTATCGGATTGTATAGGATCTACACAAAGCTGCCCAGACAGCACTTTTTACCGAAAACCCTTACAATTTCATATATGAAATCCGTTTATGTTGCTCGCTACGAATTCGTAATGACGAGCTGGCTCGCCCGCAGCTTGTTTCCTGGCAAGAAAACAGAACACAATGTATGAAAATGGAAAAGGCAAATTTATTTGCCGCGTGAAAAAGACACTAGGGTACATCCGTCGAATGTCGGCCACCTTTTTTCACCAGTCCCAGTTTGAGAAGTCTCTGAAGGCAAATCACTGTGGCAACTGGAAAAAAATAAGCCTCTGTGCCGGGGGAGACATTTATTGACCTAGATATCTGTTTTTACGTCATTTTTATTTATTCTAAATACAGAAATCGGCGCATGTATGTGATAAACCATGAGTGGGGTAATGCCGTCAGAAGTTGGGGCAATGTCGACCACCCCCTTTATTTAAAAAAAAAGGCATATAGAGAGGCCCACATAAGGCTCATATTGCAATAATAATAATAAAATCAATAATAGTAAATACAATAATGATTCAATTAATAGTAATCATGAGCTAATGCAACAGGACACTTGCATTTATAATGATGCATGCTCATCGCAAGGTTCAGCATATGTACACAAATATTATCACAATCTTTTGAAGATTGATATTATACCTTGTTTTATAAATCCACTCCTGCCAAATAATAATGACTCGTAACATAACAGAAACAATTTCTGGGTGATTCAATCAAGTATTTGATGTGGGGGCATATGTGAACTACAAGTACAATATAGTCATTTCTTTGCACAAAATGTAACAATATAGAGCTGATTAACATATATTGCCAGAAGTAATGTGGTCCATCTTCCATGTAAGCCGTCACGAAAATCGAGGGCACTCCTGCCAGTGAACAGGTATACAAAGTCTACAAACATGTACTCACAATCTGTACAGCGGCATACAGCACTGACATGTGTATGGACAGCACCTTAGTGTACAGATTGTGCAGTCACAGATGAACAGTACAAGAATGACAGCAGGCCAATGAGGTTTGGTGTGAGGGGTGGATGGTTGGAGAGGGGTATGAGGGACAGTTGGAAAGCCAACCCTGGCAAGGAAGCGACATGACGTGACAGGTCAGAAGGCAACCCTGGCAAGGAAGCGACATGACATGACAGGTTGGAAGCCAACCTTTCCCTGCATCTGAAGCGACACGACATGACAGTTCGAAAGCCAACCCTGGCAAGGACACAACAGCTCGAAACCCAACCCTGGCAAGGAAGCGACATGACGTGACAGGTCAGAAGCCAACCCTGGCAAAGAAGCGACATGACGTGACAGGTTGGAAGCCAACCTTGGTAAGGAAGCGACATGACGTGACAGGTTGGAAGCCAACCTTTCCCTGCATCTGAAGCGACATGACAGTTCGAAAGCCAACCCTGGCAAGGACATGACAGGACACGACAGTTCGAAACCCATCCCTGGCAAGGAAGCGACATGACGTGACAGGTCAGAAGCCAACCCTGGCAAGGAAGCGACATGACGTGACAGGTTGGAAGCCCACCTTGGTAAGGAAGCGACATGACATGACAGTTCAGAACCCAAACTTTTCCTGCATCTGAAGCGACACGACATGACAGTTTGAAAGCCAACCCTGGCAAGGACACAAAGGACACGACAGTTCGAAACCTAACCCTGGCAAGGACACGACAGGACACGACAGTTCGAAAGCCAACCCTGGCAAGGAAGCGAATGATGTGACAGTTGGAAGCCCACCGTGGTAAGGAAGCGACATGACATGACAGGTCAGAAGCCAACCCTGGCAAGGAAGCGACATGACGTGACAGGTTGGAAGCCAACCTTGTCAAGGAAGCGACATGACGTGACAGTTCATAACCCAACCTTTCCCTGCATCTGAAGCGACACAACATGACAGTTCAAAACCCAACCCTGGCAAGAACACAACATGACGTGACAGGTGGGAAGCTAACTCTGGCAAGGAAATGACAGGACTCGACAGTTCGAAACCCAACCCTGGCAAGGAAACGACATGACGTGACAGGTGGGAAGCTAACACTGGCAAGAAGATGACAGGACACGACAGTTCAAAACCCAACTGTGGTAAGGAAACGACAGGACACGACAGTTCGAAACCCAACTGTGGTAAGGAAACGACAGGACACGACAGTTCGAAACCCAACCCAGGCAACAAAATGCCAGGACACGACAGTTCGAAACCCAACCCCGGCAAAGAAACGACATGACGTGACGGGTGGGAAGCCAACCCAGGCAAGGAAATGACAGGACCCAACTGTTCTATAGCCGACCCTGGCAACAAAATGACAGGACACGACAGTTCGAAACCCAACCCCGGCAAAGAAACGACATGACGTGACAGGTGGGAAGCCAACCCAGGCAAGGAAATGACAGGACCCAACTGTTCTATAGCCGACCCTGGCAACAAAATGACAGGACACGACAGTTCGAAACCTAACCCCGGCAAAGAAACGACATGACGTGACAGGTCAAAAGCCAACCCAGGCAAGGTAGCAAAGTAGTCCTATTAGAATGCTTGTGATGCATTTTATACTGCTCCTCTCCAACAACACCCGTATCCTAAACTTTAAAGTCATAAATGCCGTAGACACACGTTTCGGCCTATATTTTCCGCGATTGTGCTGCGATCGCTCTACAAATCACTGATATGAAAAAGCAACGGTTTACAGATAACTCGCCACAAAACGAACTCGCCACAAGAGAACTCGCCACACTTTGGAGAACTCACCACAAACGGACCGGTGAACTCGCCACATTTTCGGGTGAACTCGCCAATCTCGCCACATCTCGTGGTGAACTCGCCACACCTCCTGTTTAATCGTCACAGGATTAGTATATTACTATTGAGGCCTTTTTGGTACTATAGTTCTTTCGCTTAGTATACTGGAGATTATCTCATTAAATTCGGCGGGGGTTCCGGCAGATCGGAAGGAGGCGCTTTCGCTGTTGGAATGTCGCCATATTGATTCATTCAGTCAGGCGTGTTTGCTATATTGGGCGAAGTCGCTGTAATTATATATTATGCAGTCATGAGGCTCAGCGACAAATATCAAGAAATAACTGGTCCCTAACCTGGTTCCCCAATAAATATTGTGGATGTTGACATCTTGGTAGGTCGTGAAACTTCATAATTACTGTGACAAATGTAAGATGTTAAGCACTTAATTTAATGGTTTTGGCCATGAACTATTTTGCGCGGTAGAATTGTTGTCAGACGTTCTGGAGCGCGAGAAACAACAACTTTGCACCAGTAACAACCGAAAACGAATCAAGCTCCGCCATGTTTGCAGTTGCACTTCCTGCCGAGAAGCGGTGCGCACTAACGTACAAATTGTGTGCTCGCCGTAACTGAAAGACTCCTCGCTGGCTTCGTGCCGCGGGGTCCCCCTGCGTGATGAATAGTATGGAGGGGGTTGATGGGGAACCCGCCCAAATGTAGCCAACATTTCCAGACGTTCTCTTCTAATGTTGGTTTTCATATGAAATGTGGGTTTTGTGGATTTACTTTTTTTTAGGAATATTTTATTTGTATAAAATCTGTAAAATAAGCTGTATTTCGATGAAAAATAAGCTGTATTTCGATGAAAAATAAGCTGTATTTCGATGAAAAATACCCCGCCCCCCTCCGGCGGGAATAAAGGTAGCTGACGGTCGGAGCGGGATCAATTGCTACTTTTCCGGCATTTTCCAAAGGTGGATGCTCGTCTTCACTGTTCAGCATTCCCCATCCGTTTCCGAGGGAGGGGAATACACCTGATGCCGCCCAAACCCACAAAATTAGTGAGACCAGGGGCTGACACAGGGGCGGGAGTCCTCACCCGCCCGCTTTTCTGAAACATCCCTAAGCAACAATGAATTTGGTGCCCCCCGCCTGTTTGTACTGCATCCCCTACTTTGTTGGTATCAAGCTCGGGAGGTGGGGACGGGGCGGGGGGGGGGGGGGGCAAGACTGACAAGCGTAACTTCGGCGTACGGCGGGAGCTGAAATTACGTACTCCTCGCGTTGAACCAAGAATTGCACAAACAACTTGCCGTTGGCCGTTACCGTTGGCCCGTGCATGCTCCACTGTCACCGGGCCGGGGCCGGGGCCGGGGCCGCCGCTGGGCGCTGGGAGGTTATTTAATTCATTGCTCGGTTTGGGATGGGGGGGGGTCCGCGGTAAAGTCCCCCCCCCCCCGTCCGCTCGGTCGAGGTTTTACCATCGAAATTCGCTCGGTCGGGGCGTTTTAATCTTTTGCGGCAACCCGTCTATGAACGCACATTTTCAGAGCCCCCCCCGCCCCTTCCACCCCGGTCAAAAGTTTTTAAACATCGGCTCTGTAGCTATAGGGATATCTTTTTCATCACAAATATCCACTCTCTCAGGCATCAAGGCACCCCACGGAACCCTCCCACCAACCCCTCCCCCCCCCCCCCCCCCCACTGGCCGCCGAGTTACTGACGGTTTAAAATATTCTGAGATCCACACCCCTCCCGCTGTCATTTGCTCAGTTAGATGGTCTTGAATGCAAATTAAACATCAATGGAACGCTGAAAGAACTTCCACTTAAGTTATGCTTTCAAAGGTTTTAATGCAACGATGTCACTGATCTGGTAAAGTCGGACCATTTGAAACAAACGACCGTTAAAGTCCATCTCTTATGTCCTATGTTACGTTGCATATATTTGATCCATTTGCACTATATTAACGAAATTCCATACGCACTGAATTTATTTGCCACCAATATTACCAATATTAGCCATTTTATCACAGACCTGCCCAAACAAGTAGAAGATAGACAGGGGCAAGTATTTCATTGATTCGTGACGTCACAAGATGAACCGGTTTCGTTGCGCAATACGGTTAGCGCGACTTTTGAGCATGGCGTCTATAGGAGGGCCATTGTCCTTCCTCATCGATCGGGATGCAGCTATGCCAGCAAGATTATTTGGAATTAATCATAGTGAGGGTGAAGAAGAACAAGTGGAGGTATTAGGGCAACCGGAGCATGTGTTCTGCCGCCGTATCTTACGCTTCGAGCCATCTCGACTGGAGATTGCTAAGGAACTGTAATAGTTGAAAACCTCAAAACGCCCTTCGCAAAACAGTAGTGCGAACGCCTCATTCATAAAAAGTGATGCTTATTATATCATGGGATCTAGATTAAAAACCTGCAGATATGTCTTGTAATCAAATAAAATATTAATTGGGCGACCAGCAGGCAAATTGGTGAAAGCTACTTAGTAATTTGTCCCAACCGGACACCATAACGTTCGGGTTTCCACAAGTATTACTATAAAAAGTACGTGATGAAACATATGATTGGATTAGTGCGCTGCGCACTTTTTAGGCTAGGCCGATAAATGCCGACCTCCCTCCCTTCTGATGTGCATAAAGAAGTTCTTTTACTACATACATTTAACCCTGGATCTAGATTGTATGTCTACGATTGGACGTCTACTGTAGCCTAGCCCACCCTTTCCATTTTGGGGAAGAAACGTAGCCCGTAGGCTGGCAACACTGGCAGTGGCTACTGTCCTGAATCTGTTTGTTTTCAGTAACAGTCTGTGAGTCATTGTCACGAATGTTGCTCTAACCAACAAGACCACACCTCTAATGTCATAGATCTAGGTCTATCTAGATCTACATGTGGCAAATATTCATCATGAGATAATGTTAACCGAAATAAACATCTAAGTTAGAGCTTCCCTGCTGCACGTCTACATGCATTCAAACACCGCGGGCAGTCGAAGCGAGCGAGGCGCACTCAAACCGGTTCATCTTGTGACGTCACAAATCTGTACTCTGGGCGGGGGTTTAGAAATGGATCGTTCGCTGCTTGAGTTTATTTTGGTGACTTTAGATATTAATATTTATGGCATAAGAGACATTGTAAAATAATTGCATCTGATAAATGGCTTTAGTAACCACTGGGAAATGTATATTTGGAAGTGGTTTAGTAACAAATACCCCCCCAAGAGATGGACTTTAAACTATAGCCCAGAACCCTAGGCTGTGTGGGCTGAAACACAGCCTAGTCTCATTCCATAGCAAAATTCTGGTCTGGAACAACCCCATTTCAGGGTTGTTTGACTGATATGATATGATACAATTCTTCTTCTATATTTGACTGTTGATCTAAATTGGGCTATAGAAGTGTGGGAATATATATTGGTATAGAATAGACTCAAGAAAGTGTTGGTATATATATATATTGAAAGCATTGCTATGTACACTAGAAGACTTCTGCGAAACAACATGCAATTTAAATAAATATTTAGATGAATCTAGAAAAAATCACTGACACACAAATCGGCACTGCTTTCCACCTCGATCCACTGGGGGGCCAAAAGGGACAAAAGCTGAGGGGTCACTGAGGCCTTGGCAATGACAACCAGGTATCTGAACCCCAATTTTTCAGGAAAAGATACATGGGCCTCATGAACCTTCACAGCAAACCAGGGCCAGGATTCCAGAGCATACTCAGCTGAGTCATGTGAAATACATGTCAAATAAAGCAAAGCTTAACTTGGCATCCTTCCAGAAGAGCTGGCAACTGATATTACTGAAGACATTCTCCACAAAATCCTAAAAAAAGGACTACAGCTATAACTAATACAAATATCTGTAACGTTGTCAGTGTAACAACATTGTAGAAAGCAAAAATCTCAGGAGAATTTAAATACTTAAGCCTGCTCCA
Organism: Arenicola marina; assembly: GCA_964019135.1. Classification (NCBI taxonomy): domain Eukaryota; kingdom Metazoa; phylum Annelida; class Polychaeta; family Arenicolidae; genus Arenicola; species Arenicola marina. Next base: position 21,536,534 of record OZ025264.1, read on the forward strand.
ATGACTTGCTGTGTATGGTGTGGCATATAGATCTATATAGGCAGTTCTATAGTGCCAGACATCTAATTAGAACATATTGTGAATTTAAGAATAACTGCATGGTGCTTTATGACAATAGCAGCCAGAATTCTTTTCTACCAGCGCTGCTTGCCTAGCATTTCTGATATATGATATATATGCATGCAATATGAAGAAATAACATTACATTTTTCACCTTCCCCCCCTTTGCTTTACATATAAGCCTTGTAAATGAACAGTATCAGTACTCATTATCATTTAAAATTGAAACAACTGAATTTTTAGTTGCCATATCAAGTAACTACCTGACCGAAATTTCACCCACAAATTACCTTGCATGCTGTTACCTCCCTTGTGGATAAGGGCCCATTACCATCTTTAGGGTTCAGGCGTAGGGTGTAGATTGCGCTCGGTGTCGGGTTCGGGTCAGGGTTAGGTACCCTCTTCTTCACTCGCCGCCTCACCTGCATTTCGGGTAACGGCCGCCCGCTTTGTCAATGCTACATCAGTACTATCCTTAGTGTTTAGGTACAGGGGGTAGATTGCGCTCGGGGTCGGGTTGGGGTCAGGGTTAGGTACCCTCTTCTTCACCCGCCGCCTCACCTGCATTTCGGGTCACGGCCGCCCGCTCTGTCAATGCCACATCAGTACTATCCTTAGGGTTTAGGTACAGGAGGTAGATTGCGCTCGGGGTCGGGTTGGGGTCAGGGTTAGATACCCTCTTCAACCGCCTCCTCACCTGCATTTCGGGTAACGGCCGCCCGCTCTGTCAAAGCTACATCAGTACTATCCTTAGGGTTTAGATACAGGGGGTATATTGCGCTCGGGGTCGTGTTAGGGTCAGGGTTAGGTACCCTCTTTTTCACCCGCCGTTACACCCGCATTTTGGGTAACGGCCGCCTGCTCTGTCAATGCTACATCAGTACTATCCTTAGGGTTTAGGTACAGGGGGTATATTGCGCTCGGGGTCGGGTTGGGGTCAGGGTTAGGTACCCTCTTTTTCACCCGCCGCTACACCTGCATTTCGGGTAACGGCCGCCCGCTCTGTCAATGCCACATCTGTACTATCCTTAGGGTTTAGGTACAGGGGGTAGATTGCGCTCGGGGTTGCGTTGGGGTCAGGGTTAGATACCCTCTTCAACCGCCGCCTCACCTGCATTTCGGGTAACGGCCGCCCGCTCTGTCAATACTACATCAGTACTATCCTTAGGGTTTAGGTACAGGGGGTAGATTGCGCTCGGGGTCGGGTTGGGCTCAGGGTTAGATACCCTCTTCAACCGCCTCCTCACCTGCATTTCGGGTAACGGCCGCCAGGGTTTAGGTACAGGGGGTATACTGCGCTCGGGGTCGGGTTGGGGTCAGGGTTAGGTACCCTCTTTTTCACCCGCCGCTACACCTGCATTTCGGGTAACGGCCGCCCGCTCTGTCAATGCCACATCTGTACTATCCTTAGGGTTTAGGTACAGGGGGTAGATTGCGCTCGGGGTTGCGTTGGGGTCAGGGTTAGGTACCCTCTTTTTCACCCGCCGCTACACCTGCATTTCGGGTAACGGCCGCCCGCTCTGTCAATGCCACATCTGTACTTTCCTTACGGTTTAGGTACAGGGGCTAGATTGCGCTCGGGGTCGGGTTGGGGTCAGGGTTAGGTACCCTCTTTTTCACCCGCAGCCTAACCAACATTTCGGGTAACCGCCGCCCGCTCTGTCAATGCCACATCTGTACTATCCTTAGGGTTTAGGTACAGGGGGTAGATTGCGCTCGGGGTCGGGTTGGGGTCAGGGTTAGATACCCCCTTTTTCACCCGCAGCTACACCTGCATTTCGGGTAACGGCCGCCCGCCCTGTCAATGCCACATCAGTACTATCCTTAGGGTTAAGGTACAGGGGGTAGATTGCGCTCGGGGTCAGGTTGGGGTCAGGGTTAGATACCCTCTTCAACCGCCGCCTCACCTGCATTTCGGGTAACGGCCGCCCGCTCTGTCAATGCTACATCAGTACTATCCTGAGGGTTTAGGTACAGGGAGTATATTGCGCTCGGGGTCGGGTTGGGGTCAGGGTTAGGTACCCTCTTTTTCACCCGCCGCTGCACCTGCATTTCGGGTAACGGCCGCCCGCTCTGTCAATGCTACATCAGCACTATCCTTAGGGTTTAGATACAGGGGTTATATCGCGCTTGGGGTCGGGTTGGGGTCAGGGTTAGGTACCCTCTTTTTCACCCGCCGGTACATCTGCATTTCGGGTAACGGCCGCCCGCTCTGTCAATGCCACATCTGTTCTATCCTTAGGGTTTAGGTACAAGGGGTAGATTGCGCTCGGGGTCGGGTTGGGGTCAGGGTTAGATACCCTCTTTTTCACCCGCCGCTACACCTGCATTTCGGGTAACGGCCGCCCGCTCTGTCAATGCCACATCTGTACTATCCTTAGGATTTAGGTACAGGGGGTAGCTTGCGCTCGGGGTCTCGTTGTGGTCAGGGTTAGGTACCCTCTTTTTCTCCCACCGCCACTCCTGCATTTCGGGTAACGGCCGCCCGCTTTGTCAATGCCACATCTGTACTATCCTCAGGGTTTATGTACAGGGGGTAGATTGCGCTCGGGGTCGGGTTGGGGTCAGGGTTAGGTACCCTCTTTTTCACCCGCCGCTACACCTGCATTTTGGGTAACGGCCGCCCGCTCTGTCAAAGCCACATCTGTGCTATCCTTAGGGTTTAGGTACAGGGGGTAGATTGCGCTCGGGGTCGGGTTGGGGTCAGGGTTAGGTACCCTCTTTTTCACCCGCAGCTTAACCAACATTTCGGGTAACCGCCGCCCGCTCTGTCAATGCCACATCTGTACTATCCTTAGGGTTTAGGTACAGGGGGTAGATTGCGCTCGGGGTCGGGTTGGGGTCAGGGTTAGATACCCTCTTTTTCACCCGCAGCTACACCTGCATTTCGGGTAACGGCCGCCCGCTCTGTCAATGTTACATCAGTACTATCCTTAGGGTTTAGGTACAGGGGGTACATTGCGCTCGGGGTCGGGTTGGGGTCAGGGTAAAGTACCCTCATTTTCACCCGCCGCTACACCTGCATTTCGGGTAACGGCCGCCCGCTCTGTCAATGCCACATCTGTACTATCCGTAGGGTTTAGGTACAGGGGGTAGATTGCGCTCGGGGTAGGGTTGGGGTCAGGGTTAGGTACCCTCTTTTTCACCCGCCGCTCCACCTGCATTTCGGGTAACGGCCGCCCGCTCTGTCAATGCTACATCAGCACTATCCTTAGGGTTTAGATACAGGGGTTATATTGCGCTTGGGGTCGCGTTGGGGTCAGGGTTAGGTACCCTCTTTTTCACCCGCCGGTACATCTGCATTTCGGGTAACGGCCGCCCGCTCTGTCAATGCCACATCAGTACTATCCTTAGGGTTTAGGTACAGGGGGTAGATTGCGCTCGGGTTCGGGTTGGCGTCAGGGTTAGGTACTCTCTTTTTCACCCGCCGCTACACCTGCATTTCCGGTAACGGCCGCCCGCTCTGTCAATGCCACATCTGTACTATCCTTAGGGTTTAGGTACAGGGGGTAGAACCTGCATTTCGGGTAACGGCCGCCCGCTCTGTCAATGCCACATCTGTACTATCTTTAGGGTTTAGGTACAGGGAGTAGATTGCGGTCGGGGTCGGGTTGGGGTCAGGGTTTGATACCCTCTTCAACCGCCGCATCACCTGCATTTCGGGTAACGGCCGCCGGCTCTGTCAATGCCACATCTCTACTATCCTTAGGGTTCAGGTACAGGGGGTAGATTGCGATCGGGGTCGGGTTGGGGTCAGGGTTAGGTACCCTCTTTTTCACCCGCCGCTCCACCTGCATTTCGGGTAACGGCCGCCCGCTCTGTCAATGCTACATCAGCACTATCCTTAGGGTTTAGGTCCGGGGGGTAGATTGCGCTCGGGGTCGGGTTGGGGGCAGGGTTAGGTGCCCTCTTTTTCACCCGCCGCTACACCTGCATGTCGGGTAACGGCGCCCGCTCTGTCAATGCTACATCAGTACTATCCTTAGGGTTTAGGTACAGGGGGTAGATTGCGCTCGGGGTCGGGTTGGGGTCAGGGTTAGGTACCATCTTCTTCACCCGCCGCCTAACCTGCATTTCGGTTCACGGCCGCCCGCTCTGTCAATGCCACATCAGTACTATCCTTAGGGTTTAGGTACAGGGGATAGATTGCGCTCAGGGTCGGGTTGGGGTCAGGGTTAGGTACCCTCGTCTTCACCCGCCGCCCAACCTGCATTTCCTTTCACGGCCGCCCGCTCTGTCAATGCCACTTCAGCACTATCCTTAGGGTTTAGGTACAGGGGGTAGATTGCGCTCGGGGTCGGGTTGGGGTCAGGGTTAGGTACCCTCTTCTTCACCCGCCGCCCAACCTGCATTTCGGTTCACGGCCGCCCGCTCTGTCAATGCCACATCAGTACTATCCTTTAGGGTTTAGGTACAGGGGGTAGATTGCGCTCGGGGTCGGGTTGGGGTCAGGGTTAGGTACCCTCTTTTTCACCCGCAGCCTAACCTGCATTTCGGTTCACGGCCGCCCCCTCTGGCAATGCCACATCAGTACTATCCCTAGGGTTTAGGTACAGGGGGTAGATTGCGCTTGGGGTCAGGGTTAGGTACCCTCTTTTTCACCCGCAGCCTAACCTGCATTTCGGTTCACGGCCGCCCCCTCTGGCAATGCCACATCAGTACTATCCTTAGTGTTTAGGTACAGGGGGTAGATTGCGCTCGGGGTCGGGTTGGGGTCAGGGTTAGGTACCCTGTTTTTCACCCGCAGCCTAACCTGCATTTCGGTTCACGGCCGCTCGCTCTGTCAATGCCACATCAGTACTATCCTCAGGGTTCAGGTGCAGGGGGTAGATATTGCGGTCAGGGTCGGGTTGGGGTCAGGGTTAGATACCCTCTTCAACCGCCGCCTCACCTCCATTTCGGGTATCGGCCGCCCGCTTTCTTAAGCCACATCATTACCATCTTCAGGGTTCAGGCGTAGGGTGTAGATTGCGCTCGGGGTCGGGTTGGGGTCAGGGTTAGGTACCCTCTTTTTCACCCGCCGCTCCACCTGCATTTCGGGTAATGGCCGCCCACTCTGTCAATGCCACATCTGTACTATCCTTAGGATTTAGGTACAGGGGGTAGATTGCGCTCGGGGCCAGGTTGGGTTCAGGGTTAGGTACCCTCTTTTTCACCCGCCGCTACACCTGCATTTCGGGTACCAGCCGCCCGCTCTGTCAATGCCACATCTGTACTATCCTTAGGGTTTAGGTACAGGGGGTAGATTGCGCTCGGGGTAGGGTTGGGGTCAGGGTTAGGTACCCTCTTTTTCACCCGCCGCTCCACCTGCATTTCGGGTAACGGCCGCCCGCTCTGTCAATGCTACATCAGCACTATCCTTAGGGTTTAGATACAGGGGTTATATTGCGCTTGGGGTCGCGTTGGGGTCAGGGTTAGGTACCCTCTTTTTCACCCGCCGGTACATCTGCATTTCGGGTAACGGCCGCCCGCTCTGTCAATGCCACAGCTGTGCTATCCTTAGGGTTTAGGTACAGGGGGTAGAACCTGCATTTCGGGTAACGGCCGCCCGCTATGTCAATGCCACATCTGTACTATCCTTAGGGTTTAGGCACATGGGGTAGATTACGCTCAGGGTCGGGTTGGGGTCAGGGTTAGGTACCCTCTTTTTCACCCGCCGCCACACCTGCATTTCGGGTAATGGCCGCCCGCTCTGTCAATGCCACATCTGTACTATCCTTAGGGTTTAGGTACAGGGGGTAGCTTGCGCTCGGGGTCTCGTTGTGGTCAGGGTTAGGTACCCTCTTTTTCTCCCGCCGCCACTCCTGCATTTCGGGTAACGGCCGCCCGCTCTGTCAATGCCACATCTGTACTATCCTCATGGTTTAGTTACAGGGGGTAGATTGCGCTCGGGGTTGGGTTGGGGTCAGGGTTAGGTACCGTATTTTTCACCCGCCGCTACACCTGCATTTCGGGTAACGGCCGCCCGCTTTGTCAAGGCCACATCTGTACTATCCTTAGGGTTTAGGTACAGGGGGTAGATTGCGCTCGGTGTCGGGTTGGGGTCAGGGTTAGGTACCCTCTTTTTCACCCGCAGCCTAACCAACATTTCGGGTAACGGCCGCCCGCTCTGTCAATGCCACATCTGTACTATCCTTAGGGTTTAGGTACAGGGGGTAGATTGCGCTCGGGGTCGGGTTGGGGTCAGGGTTAGGTACCCTGTTTTTCTCCCGCCGCTACACCTGCATTTCGGGTAACGGCCTCCCGCTCTGTCAATGCCACATCTGTACTCTTCTTAGGGTTTAGGTACAGGGGGTAGATTGCGCTCGGGGTCGGGTTGGGGTCAGGGTTAGGTACCCTCTTTTTCACCCGCCGCTGCACCTGCATTTCGGGTAACGGCCGCCCGCTCTGTCAAGGCCACATCTGTACTATCCTTAGGGTTTAGGTACAGGGGGTAGATTGCGCTCGGGGTCGGGTTGGGGTCAGGGTTAGGTACCCTCTTTTTCACCCGCAGCCTAACCAACATTTCGGGTAACCGCCGCCCGCTCTGTCAATGCCACATCTGTACTACCCTTAGGGTTTAGGTACAGGGGGCAGATTGCGCTCGGGGTCGGGTTGGGGTCAGGGTTAGGTACCCTCTTTTTCACCCGCCGCCTAACCTGCATTTCCGGTAACGGCCGCCCGCTCTGTCAAGGCCACATCAGTACTATCCTTAGGGTTTAGGTACAGGGGGTAGATTGCGCTCGGGGTCGGGTTGGGGTCAGGGTTAGGTACCCTATTTTTCACCCGCCGCCTCTCCTTTCTTGTGGATTAGGGCCGCCCGCTCTGTCAATGCCACATCTGTACTATCCTTAGGGTTTAGGTACAGGGGGTAGATTGCGCTCGGGGTCGGGTTGGGGTCAGGGTTAGATACCCTCTTTTTCACCCGCAGCCTAACTTGCATTTCGGTTCACGGCCGCCCGCTCTGTCAATGTGTCATCAGTACTATCCTTAGGGTTTAGGTACAGGGGGTACATTGCGCTCGGGGTCGGGTTGGGGTCAGGGTTAAGTACCCTCATTTTCACCCGCCGCTACACCTGCATTTCGGGTAACGGCCGCCCGGTCTGTCAATGCTACATCAGCACTATCCTTAGGGTTTAGGTCCGGGGGGTAGATTCCGCTCGGGGTCGGGTTGGGGTCAGGGTTAGGTACCCTCTTTTTCACCCGCAGCCTAACCTGCATTTCGGTTCACGGCCGCCCCCTCTGGCAATGCCACATCAGTACTATCCTTAGTGTTTAGGTACAGGGGGTAGATTGCGCTCGGGGTCGGGTTGGGGTCAGGGTTAGGTACCCTCTTTTTCACCCGCAGCCTAACCTGCATTTCGGTTCACGGCCGCTCGCTCTGTCAATGCCACATCAGTACTATCCTCAGGGTTCAGGTACAGGGGGTAGATATTGCGGTCAGGGTCGGGTTGGGGTCAGGGTTAGATACCCTCTTCAACCGCCGCCTCACCTCCATTTCGGGTATCGGCCGCCCGCTTTCTTAAGCCACATCATTACCATCTTCAGGGTTCAGGCGTAGGGTGTAGATTGCGCTCGGGGTCGGGTTGGGGTCAGGGTTAGCTACCCTCTTCTTCACCCGCCGCCTCACCTGCATTTCGGATTACGGCCGCCCGCTCTGTCAATGCTACATCAGTACTATCCTTAGGGTTCATGTACAGGGGGTATATTGCGCTTGGGGTCTGGTTGGGGTAAGGGTTAGGTACCCTCTGTTTCACCCGCCGCGTCACTTCCCTTGTGCATAAGGGCCGCCCGCTCTCTTAAGCCACATCGTTACCATGTTTACGGTTCAGGCGTGCGGTGTAGACTACATTCAGGGTTGGGTTGGGATCAGGGTTAGGTACCCTCTTTCTCACCCGCCGCTACACCTCCATTTCGGGTAAGGGCCGCCCGCTCTGGCAAGGCCACATCATGATTATCTTCAGGGTTCTTGCGTACGGTGTAGATGACGCTGAGCGCTGGGTTGGTGGGTCGATTAAATACTGCGTTTTTTAGGTTATTCTGATAAACCACTTGGTTGTTTATAATCGCAGTCGACCGGCCAGCCTAAGGATGGAAATTGTGACCTCATGTCCGACGTTGCACATTGCAATAACGGTATATGTCATTCCTATTACCACTATGTCCTTCGCTCCTCTTTGTGCATTATTGCTGCACTCGGAAAATCGCTCATTTGGATACCTTTCACAAACCTGGACCTCTGTCAGTACAGTTCAGTACTGGACATAGCATCTAACCACACCTGTCGCTCTCTCTCAAACTTTGTTCAACACAGTTAAGCCTATACACATCCGTAAAAGGAACTGAAATGTAGATATCCTGCGACATGTTTTCTTCGCTTCAATTTACGGTTCGCCGACACCAATACGACGTCCGGTTTTCCGTAGTGTGTGTGTGTGGGGGGGGGGGGGGGACGGGTATTTACATTCCTCGGGAATGGACTTTTCATTTCACCGTGAACTGGGAATGAAGGGAATATTTCTTCGTCAACGGGGAAAAGGAGGCGCATGCATTCGCAGTTTGAGCCACTTCCGCAGACAGAAGACAGGGATATCTGCTATTACTGGCAATAAATACAATTAATATTAGACGTATATATATGTGGACTAATGATACATCCAGATCATATGTGTCTTCAACATGCTAGCGACTTGGTTTTGGTATATTTATGCCGGTTTTGGTCGGTTTCGGTCGGTTTTGGTCGGTTTCGGTATAACTATGTACCGGCCTAGAGCTGCTCGCAGCCTACTGTTTCGGACAGGCAGGCTGGTTCCCAGCGAAAGTACAGACTAGACCAGCTCCACGCACGGTGGCGCTACGCCCCGTAGGACGGCGGCGCTACGCAAGCTACTTTTTACATAACGGTGCTCTAGCGGAGTGAGTCGAAGGCAGAGAGTGGAGACCAGATAGCCACTGATAGCCGGTAAGCATTTACAACCAATGAGAACCCTCGAGAATGCTCACTGCGCTACGCCTGGTGATAAACAGAAACGAAATTATGGCGCACAGACTAGGCAAACTCGCGATGGAAATCCCACAGAGCTGCCGGAAAAAACGCCTTCAAGCAGCGATGTCAAAATGTCTTTCCAGTCGATTGCGTGATAATTTGTTGACTGAAGTGTTGCAGCAGTGAAGGTAATGTCTACTGAGGAAACCGCAGTCGTGGCACGACTTGCCAGGGTTGGGTTTCGAACTGTCGAGTGCCGTGTCCTTGCCAGGCCAGGCCAGGGTTGCCGGTTGGCTTTCGAACTGTCATGTCGTGTCGCTTCAGATGCAGGAAAAGGTTGGGTTCTGAACTGTCGTGTCCTGTCATTTCCTTGCCAGAGTTGGCTTCCGGCCTGTCACGTCATGTCGTGTTCTTGCCAGGGTTGGGTTTCGAACTGTCGTGTCCTTGCCAGGGTTAGGTTTCGAACTGTTGTGTCCTGTCGTGTCCTTGCCAGGGTTGGCTTTCGAACTGTCATGTCGTGTCGCTTCAGATGCAGGAAAAGGTTGGGTTCTGAACTGTCGTGTCCTGTCATTTCCTTGCCAGAGTTGGCTTCCGACCTGTCACGTAATGTCGTGTTCTTGCCAGGGCTGGGTTTCGAACTGTCGTGTCCTGTCAGGTCCTTGCCAGGGTTAGGTTTCGAACTGTCGTGTCCTGTCGTGTCCTTGCCAGGGTTAGGTTTCGAACTGTTGTGTCCTAGCCAGGGTTGGCTTTCGAACTGTCATGTCCTGTCGCTTCAGATGCAGGAAAAGGTTGGTTTCTGAACGGTCGTGTCCTGTCATTTTCTTGCCAGAGTTGGCTTCCGACCTGTCACGTCATGTCGTGTTCTTGCCAGGGTTGGGTTTCGAACTGTCGTGTCCTGTCATGTCCTTGCCAGGGTTAGGTTTCGAACTGTCGTATCCTACCCAGGGTTGGCTTTCGAACTGTCATGTCCTGTCGCTTCAGATGCAGGAAAAGGTTGGGTTCTGAACTGTCGTGTCCTGTCATTTCCTTGCCAGAGTTGGCTTCCGACCTGTCACGTCATATCGTGTTCTTGCCAGGGTTGGGTTTTGAACTGTCGTGTCCTGTCGTGTCCTTGCCAGGGTTGGGTTTCGAACTGTCGTGTCCTGTCGTGTCCTTGCCAGGGTTGGCTTTCGAATTGTCATGTTGTGTCGCTTCAGATGCAGGAAAAGGTTGGGTTCTGAACTGTCAGGTCTTGTCATTTCCTTGCCAGAGTTGGCTTCCGACCTGTCACGTCATGTCGTGTTCTTGCCAGGGTTGGGTTTCGAACTGTTGTGTCCGTGCCAGGGTTGGCTTTCGAACTGTCATGTCGTGCCGCTTCAGATGCAGGAAAAGGTTGGGTTCTGAACGGTCATGTCCTGTCATTTCCTTGCCAGAGTTGGCTTCCGACCTGTCACGTCATGTCGTGTTCATGCCAGGGTTGGGTTTCGAACTGTTGTGTCCTGTCGTGTCCTTGCCAGGGTTGGGTTTCGAACTGTCGTGTCCTGTCGTGTCCTTGCCAGGGTTGGCTTTCGAACTGTCATGTCGTGTCGCTTCAGATGCAGGATAAGGTTGGGTTCTGAACTGTTGTGTCCTGTCATTTCCTTGCCAGAGTTGGCTTCCGACCTGTCACGTCATGTCGTGTTATGGCCAGGGTTGGGTTTCAAACTGTTGTGTCCTGTCGTGTCCTTGTCAGGGTTGCGTTTCGAACTGTCGGGTCCTGTCGTGTCCTTGCCAGGGTTGGCTTTCGAACTCTCATGTCGTGTCGCTTCAGATGCAGGAAAAGGTTGGGTTACGAACTGTCACGTCATGTCGCTTCCTTGCCAAGGTTGGCTTCTGACCTGTCACGTCATGTTGCTTCCTTGCCAGGGTTGGATTTTGAACTGTCATGTCGTGTCGCTTCAGATGCAGGAAAAGGTTGGGTTCTGAACTGTCATGTCATGTCGCTTCCTTGCCAGGGTTGGCTTCTGACCTGTCACGTCATGTCGCTTCCTTGCCAGGGTTGGCTTTCGAACTGTCGTGTCCTGTCGTGTCCTTGCCAGGGTTGGGTTTCAAACTGTCGTGTCCTGTCGTGTCCATTGCCAGGGTTGGCTTTCGAACTGTCATGTCGTGTCGCTTCAGATGCAGGAAAAGGTTGGGTTACGAACTGTGGTCACGTCATGTCGCTTCCTTGCCAAGGTTGGCTTCTGACCTGTCACGTCCTGTCGCTTCCTTGCCAGGGTTGGATTTTGAACTGTCATGTCATGTCGCTTCAGACTGAGGGAAAGGTTGGGTCTCAAACTGTCATGTCGCTTCCCATTCAGAGAAAGGTGGTGTTTCGAACTGTCGTGTCGCTTCACATTCAGAGAAAGGTTGGGTTTCGAACTGTCATGTCGTGTCGCTTCCTTGCCAGGGTTGGCTTTCGAACTGTCACGTCATGTCATTTCCTTGCCAAGGTTGGATTTTGTACTGTCATGTCATGTCGCTTCAGATGCAGGAAAAGGTTGGGTTCTGAACTGTCGTGTCCTGTCATTTCCTTGCCAGAGTTGGCTTCCGACCTGTCACGTCATGTCGTGTTCTTGCCAGGATTGGATTTCGAACTGTCATGTCATGTCGCTTCAGACTGAGGGAAAGGTTGGGTCTCAAACTGTCATGTCGCCTCACATTCAGAGAAAGGTGGTGTTTCGAACTGTCGTGTCGCTTCACATTCAGAGAAAGCTTGGGTTTCGAACTGTCACGTCATGTCGCTTCCTTGCCAGGGTTGGCTTTCGAACTGTCACGTCATGTCATTTCCTTGCCAAGGTTGGATTTCGAACTGTCATGTCATGTCGCTTCAGACTGAGGGAAAGGTTGGGTCTCAAACTGTCATGTCGCTTCACATTCAGAGAAAGGTGGTGTTTCGAACTGTCGTGTCGCATCAACTTCAAAGAAAGGTTGGGTTTCGAACTGTCACGTCATGTCGTTTCCTTGGCAGGGTTGAGTTTTCGAACTGTCATGTCGCTTCAGATGCGGAGAAAGGTTAGCCTCGCCAGGATTGTTCAAAAACTGCCATGTTGTATCCCTCGGGCTTGTGTGCCATGCGCTGTTCGTCTGTGACTGCACACTTTGTGCAGTGTCCTGCTGTCCATACATCTATCTGCGCCGTACGCCGCCGTATGTCCTGTGCGTGATCAGCCGTTCCGGCATTGAGTGTACACTGCCTGCCCACTGAAGTGCACACTCTTTTTCGTGACTGTTTGGAATCACGAAAACGGCGGCTGCCCGTTTCCCCCATTCCCCATCATTGCGCCGTCCCCGTGACGGCTTACATGGAAGAACGACCAGTAATGTACGCAAGAATTCACACTATAATTATTTTTTTATAAGTGAGGCCTGGTATTGCCGACAGCTTGTAGTGGTTAAAAGTAATAGTTATGGAAAATGTGACCGTATTCATTTAGGAGAAATTTGAGTCCGTTGAACCAGGATTCAGTCACCAAATTTTTACAAGTGACAAACTCATCAGTAACTGTAACAAAATCGTTGGCTACTTGAGGAACGTAGGCAAAGATTTTGTCACTTAAATTATATTTAGTTGCGAGCACATAGTAAAGGATGTATCTGGCATGATAAGCAAATACTGCCTCCTCAAATGTTTTGCAATCAGTTGATTGTGTCCTAATCAGCACCAACTGTAACATATGAAATTGACATCCGCCACCAGGGCAATCCTTAATGACGTCCTCCATCTTCTCATTGACGTAGATGTCAGACACCCTGGATGAAATACGAGCCCCCACATATTCTCTTCGCAACAAGTGCGCAGTTACGTTGCGGCAGGCAACCTAGAAGATGATATTTATGTAACACATTAGAATTATAGGCAATTCTTCCAGTCATCTAGTTCAGATGTGTTATATTTTCAGATATAACTTGCAGGACTTAGGCTTAGGTCTATGTGGAAACCAGCATAAATGAAATATTTAGCGATAAATAAGCTTAGTTTAAGTTTTAGTTAATTTAATTAGACACCACTTATTCAACTTTAGTCTATTAAATATTTTCAACAAGTATAATATTCATACCATCCGGCAATTAGTATGTCTAGCCATTTGATTGATAGCCAACATGGGTGTGGCCGACTTTACCCCACCTGTAACAATACAGGTGGGGTAAAGTCGGCCACTTATATAATTACATATTCCCCTTATTAATCCCTGAAAAATGTATATAAATATTATTAATTAAGTGTTATAGGTCAAAATCTACCATGTAAACTTCCACATTTAAGTTATTAATGATTTAAATGTGTACTTACCGCAATGTTTTGATGCACCCTGTGACCTACACGACCTTAACAAGTTGGGCGCGAAATTAGGACAAAGTCTGTGACGTATTCACATTCCAATTTCGCGCGCGCCTGACGTAAACATACGGGTACTTGGGGGAATCCCCTGTTTGTTGCAGTTGGCAATAAAACAATACGAACACAAAACACATTTGTTTTTGCTCTTAAACTTTTATTATAAAAGATATCTTGCTTTGTATGATACTTGGTTGAAAGCGGCCGACATTGCCCCACCCGGCCGACATTCGACGGATCTACCCTACATGACACGCAAATTGTCAAATTAATTAAATAAAAGTGGCGGAACACTTCGCCACTAACTGGCGGAACACTTCGCCAGTAATTGGCGGAACGCATCGCCAATAAACGTGAATAGACCACGTGACCCTATTATGAGTTGGCGTAACCAATTGACATATATTGTATGAAGGCGGAACACATCGCCCTGTACGAAGGCGGAACACATCGCCATGTACGTAGGTGGCACATATCGGCATGTACGTATGCCAAATACATTATCCAAATATATATTGACTGATCACCTTATAATTGGTAAAAGTGGGTAGGCTGACAATCCGTGGTAAATTTCGCACGTTTAAGTAAAAGCGAAATAAAAAATGAATTAAGACCACTCAGAATTAATGTGTTGGCCTAAAATTGACATATCATTTTCAGTCAGCTTGAGTTACCACGTACTACATTTTCAATTGAGCTGATTACTCTGATCGTTTAGCCAGGAAAGGTGAGGGGACATGTGCCATGCTCACAAATATATCAATAACATTCATTAAGTTTCAAATTTAAATACCTTGGTATATATATCATTGGGATTTATCCAGAATCGCAATCCCTCAGTGGAGTAATCAAAAAGAATTGGCGAAAACTTACATCAAAATGAACAAATTTCAAGATTTATACTTGGTCTGGAGATTCAATAATATTGATTAAAACTTCGTATGGTCGCTTTCATGTTAGCCACTGGAATTATCATTTGTAATGTAGCTTTCTATTGCGTTGAAAGCTGGGGGTATCGAAAGTATAACATTTACAAATGAGGTTCAGAAAAATTAAGAACAGTGGTCATCCATTTCCTAAAATATTCACTTGTCTGTTAATCAAATAATTCTACGTCAGTTTATTACGGAAGTTCATAAATAGAAGAGTTGTATAGCACAAATCATACTATACTTATCAATTTAATAATTCCTTGCGTAGTGATAAAAACTGAAATTCAAGCAAAACGTATTATAACGGAGGCGGTGGGGAGGAGGAAGTAACCTCGTCAGCATCTGTTGTCCGAATGACCGACTGGGTAAACTTCTTGCCGCCAGCCAGCAGCCGGTCCCTCATTGGTTGACTTCGATCGCGGGTTGCGTCAACGTGGAAGAGTCCATTCTTGTTTCTGTACTGGAGGGGGGTTTTGTTTCCTTACGGGCTAAATAACATCTTCGCGAACACATAAACTTAATTCTGAATTTCAGAATTGTGTTTTACTTTTAGCAGAACACATATGTTGTGTGCAATAAATAAAAGGACATGTGGTGAAAGACATTTTTGTTACCGGATTTGTTGGCGCAATTCGTGTGGCAAAAGTGGGCCCTGCGAACGACGTCATCACTGTTCGGATATGCCGTTTACCGTGTTGCGCAACAAAACCTTGTGACATCACAAATCAATGAGAAACTTGCCCCGTCTATCTTTTATTTTTTAGCGTGTGATAAATAGTTAATATTTGTAACATTAGTGGCGAATAAATTTAGGGGATATGGAATTTCCTTAATGTAGTGCAAAATGATCAAATACATGTATTTGCAAAGTGACATAGGACGTAAGAGATGGACTTCACCATGGAGCTCCGTTTCAGAACTTGCCAGGCTTGAAAATAAGACCAGCTAGATTTAAACGACTGTCCAGCAAATGTGTAAAAAATATATTATATTGGCGGCAACTTGTTGCTTTAACGTAAGCTTTA
This sequence comes from Arenicola marina, assembly GCA_964019135.1. Lineage (NCBI taxonomy): Eukaryota > Metazoa > Annelida > Polychaeta > Arenicolidae > Arenicola > Arenicola marina. The sequence continues at coordinate 21,551,852 of OZ025264.1, forward strand.
AGCCAGCCACGGAGGTCCGCCGTCCACGCTAGAGCCCACGAAACTGATTATAGTAATACGTAAACGGTAGGAGTCATACGTGAGCTATGCTGAATCAATGGTTTACGTATAAGTTAATGTCCAAGGAACACGACATTATCGGATAATAATAGAATCCGTTTTTCGAGGACATTAACTTATATAAAATCGACGTCTTTATTGCTAAAACTCACTACATTACAGAAAAATAATATGAGAACAATAGTGACGTCATCAGTGGATTTTACACTAACATGGAAGAACGACCGCCACGTGACAGCGCCGTTATGCTGATGTATAACAATTTGATTTAATGGGTCGACGTTGCTTACTTAAAGCTATTTTTACAAAAACACAAGACACATAAAATATAAAATAAAGTATATTTATTTATGTAAAACTGGTTACGCATTAGCGTATGACGATGATGTATGACGTGATTGTGCTAGACGCATAAAGGCGGCTTTTAAAATCACCAGTGATAAAAGACATCTTAAATAAAGACCTGTACTAATGTGATACAGCCGGTACCAGTACCAATGTGGCACGGCCTGTACTAATGTGATACTGCCGGTACCAATGTGGCACAACTAGTACCAATTTAATATAGCCGGTACCAGTACCCATGTGGCACAACCTGTACTAATGTGATACAGCCGGTACCAATGTGACACAACCAGTACCAATGTGGCACAACCTGTACTAATGTGATACAGCCGGTACCAATGTGACACAACCAGTACCAATGTGGCACAACCTGTACTAATGTGATACAGCCGGTACCAATGTTGCCAAACCTGTACCAATTTGATACAGCCCGTACCAGTGCCAACGTGGCACAACCTGTACCAATGTGATACAACCTGTTCTAATGTGATACAGCCGGTACCAGCACCAATGTGGTGTCAGCCTGTACCAATGTGGCACACGCTGTACCAATGTGATATAGCCGGTACCAGCACCAATGTGATACAGCCGGTACTAGCACCAATGTGGTGTCAACCTGTACCACTTTGATACAGCCGGTACCAGCACCAATGTGGTACCAATGTGGTGTCAGATTGCACCAATGTGATAACAGCCGGTACCAATGTGGCACAACCTGTACCAATTTGATACAGCCGGTACCAGTACCAATGTGGCACAACCTGTACCAATACCCATGTGGCACAACCTGTACCAATCGGATACAGCCGGTACCAATTTGATACAGCCGGTACCAGTACCCATGTGGCACAACCTGTACCAATGTGATACAGCCGGTACCAGTACCCATGTGGCACAACCTGTACCAATTTGATACAGCCGGTACCAATGTGGCACAACCTGTACCAATTTGATACAGCCGGTACCAGTACCAATGTGGCACAAACTGTACCAATGTGATACAGCCGGTACCAGTACCAATGTGGCACAAACTGTACCAATGTGATACAGCCGGTACCAGTACCAATGTGGCACAACCTGCATAAATGTGATACATCCTATACCAAAGCTATACCAACCTCCACCAATGTGATACAGCCTGTACCAATGTGACACATTCTTACCAATGTGATACAGCCGGTACCAGTACCAATGTGGCACAACCTGTACCAGTACCCATGTGGCACAACCTGTACCAATGTGATAAATCCTGTACCAATTTGATACAGCCGCTACCAATGTGGCACAATCTTACCAATGTGATACAGCATGTACCAATGTGATACAGCCTGTACCAATGTGGCACAATCTTACCAATGTGATACAGCATGTACCAATGTGGCACAATCTTACCAATGTGATACAGCCTGTACCAATGTGGCACAATCTTACCAATGTGATACAGCATGTACCAATGTGGCACAATCTTACCAATGTGATACAGCATGTACCAATGTGGCACAATCTTACCAATGTGATACAGCATGTACCAATGTGGCACAATCTTACCAATTTGATGCAGCCTGTACCAATGTGGCACAATCTTACCAATGTGATACAGCATGTACCAATGTGGCACAATCTTACCAATGTGGCACAATCTTACCAATGTGATACAGCCTGTACCAATGTGGCACTATCTTATCAATGTGATACAGCCTGTACCAATGTGGTATCAGCCTAAACCAATGTCATACAATCAGCACAATGAGACCAATGGTTGGTACGGCGTTATCCGCCAGATATCAGCCTCTAACATAGAGATATTTGCATCAACAAGCGCTATGGCAGGGCAGGGGCATTATGATCTATTAGCAACGGGACGCATTATGATACAAACTTGTCGCGGAAGTTGTTAGCATTGTTACCGTTACAACTGTTACAACAAAATGTAAAGACGCCAACCGGTGGCGCCGCATCAACTGTGTCCGTGAGTTCAGAAGCCGGCGAATTCTGAACGCTACCAGTCACTATGAAGCCCATGCTAGCTCAGTCTGTGGCACATTGGACTTTCGACGGTAGATTTGATTGTGTACGTTAAACTCCCCCGATGAATGCAATTTAGGTTTTTAATTAGTGAGGACCCGTATTTTATCTGAACAAATGTGCCCACCCTTACCTTAAACTCTAATTTAAATAAATACTATAAATCATCAATTATTTTTTTTAATCGATATTTAGTAATCTGGATAAATAAAACATATTCCTGTAGTTAACACGTAAATGCTGCCTCGTAGTTGCTTAACTACTCTCGACGCATAGCACTAATGCGGTATAATTGGAGAATACCATTTACTGTTAACTATTGTTCTAATGCTCCTTGATTGCTATATATATAAGTATTATGTATATGAATAGAAAAAGAACATAATAGAATAAATACTATTAATCAAAAACTTAAATTTTACTCAATATTCCGTCATCTGGGTAAATCAAAATTATTCCGATAGTTAACATGTCAATGCTGCTTCACAGTTGCCTAACTACCCTCGACACATAGCACTAATGCGGTACCATTTGGACAATACCATTTACTGCTAAATATTATTCGAATGCTTCATGATTGTTATACATATAAGTATTATGTATATGAATAGAAAAAGAATAGGATAGAATAAATACTATTATTCAAAAACTGAAATTTTAATCAATATTCCGTCATCTGGATAAATCAAAATTATTCCTATCGTTGTAACATGTCAATGCTGCCTCGTAGTTGCCTAACTCCCTTCGACACATAGCACTAATGCGGTGCATATAAGTATTATGTATATGAATGGAAAAACAGGCACTCTGGCGGAGGCACGACGACTTAAGATCTACACGCAGTGACTCTCACCCAGTCGATCACCTCGAAAAACGTGTACCAATCAGAATCATCTATACATGTAACGCGGGTCGCAACGAGCTGTCAGGTGTTCAGTCTTATCGTGACACGCTATGTGCACCAATCGAAGATTTCTCCGCGTGAAAAGTAGGTCGAAAAAGTAGCTCCAGTTGATTCTACGGCCGTGGGTTAGATCTGTAGCTGCGCGTATTAATTCCGGCAGCACGGTCCGTCCCTTCTCCACTCTGAAACCAAGACAAGGTGTTTTTCTGATAAACATGCTGAGATTTGAACCCACTAAAGCAGATATTCTTGACAAAACATCTACATGAGCGTAGAGAAAGCCACGCGGATTAAGACTCACTGAGGCTACATAAAGGTCAAATCCGTAACGGTCTTTTTCCTCTTATTGCTACATGGATAAAATATGCATGCAAAAGTCCTTTAATGGTCGCACAGGTGTGTTAAGGGCAAGCCGTATCTCCGCGAGTAACCCTCTATTCCTTGCGAGAAGAAGGCCTGGGATCTTGATGCCGCACAAACATAAAGACATTATTTGCATAGGTGGGATTCGAGGCATGCACCGGCCGTTTGGCCTAACAGCCGTCCTAACTTGTGGTCCAGGTTCCACATGCGGAAGGTATTTCACGTATGTTTTCGGACACTTAAAAATAATTGTTTTTCTGGCTGTCCGAATATTTACAGTCAATAAAATAGACTCCCGCATCCACTGTCCGAAAACATACAAACATAACAAAATATCGATTAGGAATTACTACATTGCTAGTCGACTGATGCCGATTATATCACTTAACACCCAGGTGTTGCTGCTTCACACCTTAACGGCGGGTAAGGTGATCAAGAGTATAATATTGTTTTGAACATACTCGGAGTGCAATCTGCTAGCGTCAGATCTCTCATCTGTTACATGAGATAAAATATACTCGATAACTTTAATGTCAGTGAAGATATGGCTTTAGGCAAACAGTGGTTATGAATTGCAATCAGTGACAATGAACTGCAAATATAACGGTAACTTCTGAGAGATAAAACACAGTTACAAGAACAAAGGGGATTCCCATCCGAGAGGTGCCATATATCATATATAGGAAATCATGGGCAACCTACATCGGCGAAGAAGCACAGCGAGTTCGGGCTTCAAGTGATAGCGCTGCCAAGTTAAAAGCGCCAATAAAGCAGCAACTGATAGACTGGATTGCCGCAGCCCTCGAGAGCCCCTCTCGCCGAAAGCATGCAATCACAAGCAATCACAAGCAGTGAAGTGCAATCATGGGGGACGGCACTACGCAATAACAAAGGAGCCTAGACGCATTGTTAATTTAGGTCCGATAGTGTCCGAAAATATACATACACTTGACAAATTAGCTGCGTTGGGTGTCCGAAAACTTACAGTACACTAAATTTATCCTATTTCTGCCTTTGAGGGGGTGTCCGAAAACATACAGTGTCCGAAAACATACGTGAAATACGCGGATTAAGACTCACTGAGGCTACATAACGGTCAAATCGGTAACGGTCTTTTTCCTCTTATTGCTACATGGATAAAATATGGATGCCAAAGTCCTTTAATGGTCGCACAGATGTGTTAAGGTTGAGAGGAGCCGTATCTCCGAGAGTAACCCCCTACCTACTCTTAGCGAGGAGAAGGCCTGGGATCTCCATTCTGCACAAACATAAAGACATTATTTGCATAGGTGGGATTCGAGACATGCACCGGCCGTTTGGCCTTACAGCCGTCCTCACCCGTGGTCCAGGTTCCATGTGCTGAAGGTCACGTAGCTGGCCTTGTTGCTGTAGGGGTTGATGTTGTGATCCGGGTACTCGCACTCGTCCAGGTTATAGACGCCCTCGCAGCGGAACCAGCCTCTCGGGTCGCACATCTTGAGCTCCGCTTGCTGAGAGTCACGGGAGAAGTAGTCACCGAACCAGTCTCGCGTTTCCAGCTCGCGGTGGAACTGGTCGAGGATGTCTTTAAGGCGCAGGTACACGTCAGCCGGCAGAAATCGCCGGTCCCTCTTCACATGCTCTTTGGCCTGCATATGAAGAACATATACTAAAGCGACTAAATTACAACAAAAACACGGAAGAGAAATCCCAGGTTCCCAGCACATTTGTCGTGGCGTCGACGCGTCGACACTTGGCGCAGGAACCAGCCAGTCCGCACCACGGGACTTGCCAGTTTGAGGACGGGAACCAGGCTGTTATACCCGCATAGACGACTTCGCTAAATCATTTCAAGTTCAAGTTCAGATTGTGAGGCACCACTGCATGTGCAATGCATAATCCTTGGAACATTGTTCAATTTTAGTTAAAGCAGCCTACTCACATGCGCCATCTTAGATTTTTTACATCTTAAAATCAAGACTAGAAGTATCTCAAAATTATGATGCATATATGTTTTATTTCTCGTTGAGTCTGTAAAACAACAATTTCAACATTAAACTGAGCGGACTAGTTTATCACGCGCGGACGTCCTAGCGAGCCGCGGTCGACATCACACAGACTTTCAGGATTTAAATTCAGGACAGAATATACGTATTTGACATGAAGAAGAGATTGGTAATATAAAAATTACAGAACATATTGCTTTAATGAAATGTAAGTAATAACCGGTACGCGTTATAAAGTAAGTAATACGGCGGCCTCTGCGCGCACGCCAAGTAGGTCATGTAGTACTCTACCTGTATAAGGTACTTGCGTACTCTGCTGCGAGCCTTCTCTTTCATCACGTCGTCCTTGTTCGTCATACGTGGCGAGATACCTTAATAATAAAATCCATAGCCAACTCAGTATACCTACAATTCTATTATACATATATTTATACAACAATATTATTATATATATATGTATACAATAATACATGTATTGTATATATATTTATACAATACTACATGTATGATATATATATATTTATACAATACTACATGTAATATAATTATATACAACAATACTATTTTATATATTTCTACACAAAATATAATTTTAAAGTTCCATGACGAGTAACAGTGGACGCTTCTCCATATTACGCCATATTCATTCAGATTTCATCCTTGAAAACAATTGGCATTTTTTTTTTAATGCTCCAAACATATATATATTTATTTTATAATAGTACCGTAATGTCCGGGGTATAAGTCGCACCCGCCTACTTTTAAAAATATTTAGACTTGAGCCATATATAAATCGCACTGGTGTATAAGTCGCTTCGGCGTGAGATTCGCCCGCGCGTTGAAGCACTGTGCATGTATGACACTGCAGTTGAAATATATTTAATTTTGTATGAGGCATATTGATATGACGGAGGGATAAAAAAAAAAAAAAAAAAAAGTGCATTTATAGCAGTTCTATTTATACTACAGTGTGTGGCCACCATTGTAAACTATTGCCCGTAATTGCGTTTAACTCAGCGTTCACAACAATGACAATGTCTTAGTGTATATGGCAAGTTGCTTCCTGTTCTAGTGTTTTTGTCAAAGGCCGTAAGAATTGACGGATTTGTGTGTCTTTGATGGGTACTCGGAACACAGTTTCTGCAGAACCGGCTTAACACCCCGCGGATTAGGCATTCTTTATACAGGTCGTTGACACATCGCATGGTTTGTGAAGCCGTGTTGCATTTGTAGGGAGGGGGCCCATTGCAAGCGTTGGCAGGGTGCCCAATTTTGACTTGACCCGTAGAAGCGGCAGTCGATGGCGTAACTTGATGCAGCTGCTGTCTTGACTAAGTGAGCCAGACATACCCCTGATATCCTTGTAGGCGCGATGAGACAGTAGTTATACACTCGGCGCCGGAGTAATTGGCTTCGCCGGATGGGATTATGACAGGCGGGGAAGGTGGAAGAACGACCCCCGATCTCCCGGTCGGTCAAGTAGGTAGTGGGGGGGGGGGGGGGGGTCCTGAGAGACAAGCTTGGACTTGATTCATATATAAGTCGCACCCCTCCGCCGTGAGGAAACAAGGTGCGACTTATACAGCGGAAATTACAGTACTCACCTTTAAACCATTCCGGATCCTGATCTCTCGTGTGATATCCACTGTTGTCTCTCTGGATAGCCGCAAATGCGCCCAGGATCAGCAGACGTTGCGGGTCCTCCTCGCTATCAATAAGGTCTGTCACACCGTGGGCAGACTCTCGAAGGTGGTTGGATTGCAGCAGGTAGCCGAGTGCTGCCTCAAACTTCGCCTTTGTCGTGTACTTTTCTGTCAATAAAATAAGCCGTCCAGGCAACAATGAAGCCACGTTCATATAAAGACAAGGGAATGAACATAAATACCCAAGGTTCTGTCTCAACGCAATTCTATTTAGCCAGATGGTGACATCTGGTTAAATAAATGAAAATAAGATATATAAATTAACGAAAATAATATATATAAATTAACGAAAATAATATATATAAATTAATGAAAATAATATATATAAATTAATGAAAATAATATATATAAATTAACGAAAATAATATATATAAATTAATGAAAATAATATATATAAATTAATGAAAATAATATACACAAATTAATAAAAATAATATGTGTATTTATGATGTGAATTGATATGAAATAGATGAAATGTGTTACATTACATATAAAATACCTTGCTTCCACTCCTCCCTTGGTTGCAAAACACCAATGACAGTGAAAGGTGACAGTGTTTCGTAGACTTCCTCGCTGTCAATTTCACTCCCATCGTCAGCATAAACTAAGGTAATTGCTGTCTTTTGAGGAATCTGTAATCATATAAGTTTAATGTTTACCTTATTATATACAACAAACAGAATATTAGCCAGAATTATGAATACATAAAATACAATCCTGGCTGCCTGCCTATTTCTCCTCCCTTGCCATATCTCTGTGCAAGGTCAGCTAACTTTATAAGGACAGGCCTGCAGCCTAGCAACTTTTATGACCCATTCAAGTTGTATACTTGTACAATTTGTTCCGAGACTGGACATATATCGGAGCACAAAGCACTATATTCCGAGCATGTCTTACTGTACAGGAATCCTCAGAATCACTGAGCAGTAAGTAGAAGGCTGGGCTCGCGCTAGGATATTTTTTTCATTAGCCAATTTGGCTAATTCCGTGGAAAAACATTAGCCAAAATTAGCCAAATATATTGGTTATAAATTGGTTATGTGTTTGTAGTTGAAATTCGCCATTTTGGCGAGTGTCCAGGAAGTTCTTATCGCCAAATCCCGAATTTTCTCACCATATGGCTATTGGCGAATCCTAACGAGAGCCCGGGAAGGATCAGGCCAGAAGGTCAACCTGGTTTATATCATGTGACAGAATTACGTTCGGCTCTCGTTAGTTTCGGCCCCGTGAGTTCGGCCCTCGTTAGTTTCGGCCCCGTGAGTTTGGTCCTCGCCACGGCCCCATGCTTGGTGGCGGGCGGCTCGCAGTCAGTAGGGGCAGTGACTTCGGCCCTGCCTCGGCCTCATGCTTGGTCACAAAGAATAGATCACAAAGAATAAATTTCTTTATGAATTGATTGATTGAATTAAAAAACAAACTATGGATATATAAGTTTGGGGGAATTTAATAAATAATATGACTCAGCCTAGACTCGCACCACGACAGTCGGTACCACACATGATCACCCAACGCCTCGCTGTTTGTTTTGATAAGTAGATTAGTGAGTCGTGGTGCTTTGTCATGATATAAGGCATGTGGTGGTGTGGGGGCCCTGATAAGTCACCAGGCGATAGAGGTCGACCAGCTGTTCTTAATAGTTAATAGCTCTTGTATATAGTATATATATAATAGTCCCATGTTAAAGTTTAGCATTTTTTTGCAGAAAAACTACTTAGGCGATTTGTACAATTCCAAGACATTATACAAGTTACCTAAGGGCTCAATACGTGACATAATGTACAGCGTCACTAAATGAAAACTGTGAACATTATAGCGACTTTCCCGATTTTTGGTCCCATCTACCAATAGTTACTGAACAAACCAAAAAATCCTGTGACCTTGACCTTTGACGTACATATCGCGCTAATGAACTTGATGAAGCCATGTCAAATACCTATCGATATTTAGACTTCAACCAAAATAACAAGATAAGTTGTAAGATACATACTTTTAGAAACTATTGCCATACCCCAAAAAGTTCTCGCCATGAGCACCGCTTCTCACCACGCGTGTTTGTAAAATCCCATACAGGATTTGAAGGTCCGGACATGTGACGTTCCCAACAACGTCACATGGGGCTAGTGACCGGCGGTAGGCCCTTATAGCGAAAAAGACACATCTTTTTCGCGAAAAGACAGTCATCTGAGACAGACATTTTTGCGAAAGCCACAGACGCTGGTTCAGTTTTAATTTGTGCTGTACATTACTTTATAATACTAAATGATAATTAGGAAGAACAAACATCCAATTTAATCAATCGTATATCAACTTAACTGTGTGCATGGGCCAACGGCTTCTGTCAGCGTCTTTTTCACAAGTGTATCATAGCGCAACCGTGACTGAGCCAATTTAGAATACAAATGCCCTGCCTTCTGTTAAGGACTTGCCCATGCAATAACATAAAACAATGGCTCACTGCTTCTGTAATCTGCATGAAAGAAGCTGTCATTTGGACTGGCCAGGTATATCCTGGTTGAGCATGGCTTCTCACAATTGATGTTAACCGAAGCCAAATCTGATTGATGATATCACTTTGGTATCTGGTCTTTTATTAGTTAAACATGTCATTTCGCAAAGAGATAGTCGTCCGCGAAAAGACAATTTTGATGAAAGCCAAAGACGCATGTCCAGCTTCAATATTTACTTAAGAGTAGAGAGTAGAGTAATAAATGATAATTAGGAAGAAAAAACATCTAATTCAACCAATCGTTTATCAACTTAGATCCTACTGGGAAGGTTTATTAATCGTATTATGGCATTCGAATTAACATGGAATTCAAAAGAAAGAGACAGCATGGTCTGTTGTATCCATGTGGTGTCTGTGCTGCCAGGTGCGGTCAGGAGAGTATTGAATGTTCACAATGCCAGCAATGGATTCACAGGCGCTGTGTCCCTATGACCACACAGTTGTTGCAATGCTGGGGAGATGAAGAAAATGACTTAAACTTTAGGTGTCACAAGTGTGCCTTCAACAGTGCTAGTTTATGACTGCGAGTCTGCCTTGTCACGAATTCATAGTGGGCTACATGCATCACCTGACTTGCTGACGAGGACTGTGGAGTCTGAAATGTTGCACCCTCCACCTGAAGGGCAACCTAAAGGACTATCTCCAAGACAAGGATGGCATCAAGACAGAGATAAGAAATAGGATAATTCACTTAGTGTTTGGTACGAACGGCATAACCAACTCCGATTCAGAAACAGTATTCAACATGCGTGTCCTCTGTACAGAACAGTTGATCGCAGACAACATACCACAAGCGAGCGCTTACTTCAGGGATCGACTGCTTCCCCTGCTGAAGGAAATCTTGTGACCAGTTTGCATTGCGGCACTCCGTCTACATGGACCAACAACAACTGCGAAAGCATGAACCATATACTTAAGCAAGAAGGTGAATGGAAGCCAAGGCCTCTTCTAGAGCTCAATGACTTTGTACACCGTGTTGTGGACATACAGTACCAACAGCTCGAACAGAGTCTTGTTGGTCTTGGCGAGTTCGACCTGTGTGAGCAGTTTCAGCGATTTGCTGTCTCCATGGAGGTGTGGGCATCTCGCACCAAGGAACAGTGGGACCGCCACATGGCACGCTTTATGAAAGCGTTGAAACTCCCAGACCCTAAGAGCATTTGCTCCACTGATGGCAAATTATTGGTCACTGCACCAAATGGAGGCAGAAAACCAAACCAGCGAAAAAGGGAATGAGCTGCAAAGACAACTTCAGTCGTGTGATATCTGTGTTTGCGTGAAAACAACAGATAGGCCACAGCTGCAACCAGCTTCAATTGTTCAATGTTTTATATGTTTGGATATATATATAGACCTTATCATTAGGACATGATTTTACTGTATATGCTTTGAGTGAGACGTGGTTTAACGATGTTAACGAAGATCTCTATGGCTTTGATGGTTATTCTGCAGTTAATAATTACCGTAGTGACCGACGAGGAGGTGGTGTCTCACTGTTTGTGAAGGAAGGTGTTAATTTTACTCGCAGAGATGAATTAGAAGTGTTTGATGCGAATATGGAAGCTTTGTTCATTGAAATTGACAAATGTGCAACCACTAATGATAAAGAAGTTATTATAGGAGTGATATATCGCCCACCCGATACGCATATTGAGTCTTTTAACGAGCTCTTGACAGAGGTGCTACATAAATTAGTCTCTGAGGGAAAAACCATCTACCTAACTGGTGATTTTAACATTAATCTTTTAAATAATTCAACACACAGACCTACGGCTGACTTCGTTAATACCATGTTTAGTCATTCTTTAATGCCAACTATTAGTAAGCCAACTGGAGTCACAAGTAAAACTGCAACCCTAATTGATAATATATTTACAAATGAGAGTGATATTAAGTCTCTTCAGGGTATTATGTACACTGACATCACGGATCACTTTCCTATATTTTATGTATCAAAGCATATTGAAGTGGATACACATGTTAAAGTTTGTAGTAAAAGAAAATATTCAAATGAAAATAAGGAAGCCTTTTGTAACAGGTTGTCAGAGTATAATTGGGGTAGGGTATTGGAATGCTCGAACACCCAAGATGCATTTACTGAGCTACATGGTGCTATTGATAAGTTTCATAAAGAATGTTTCCCAGTTATTGTGTCCAAATCGAAATATAAAAATAGAAAGCCATGGCTTTCAAGTGGGCTTAAAAAATCTATAGCTTTAAAGAATATACTTTATCTGAGATGCAAAAAAACGAAGAATGATACTTATATGCAAGAATAAAAGAAGTATAAAAACAGGCTGCTTATTACTATCAGAAATGCGGAGAAACTGTATTACCAGAACTTAATTAAGCAGAACCAAAATAATTTATTCAAAACCTGGAACACCATTAAGGAGGTCATTAACAGGAACAAATCTAGGCACACACAAACGACATTTCTCTCTAATGGCACAGCTCTTTCTGACCGAAATCAAGTCGCTAACGGATTTAATGACTCTTTTGTTAACATTGGAAAAACTCTGAGTAAGTCTATTCCCAAATCTAAGAACTCCCCCTTAACGTTTCTGCCTAATACTCTTGTTAACAGTTTCTTTCTAGATCCGGTTAACGAAGAAGAAGTCAGACAGGTGATAGGATCTTTAAAAAACAGTTCTTCAGGGTGGGACTCGTTGACGGCCAAGACCATTAAGCCTGCTATAAATACAATTATAGAACCTCTGACTCATGTTATTAACATGTCGTTCAAAGAGGGACATTTCCCGAGTGAGCTAAAACTAGCTAGAGTAATTCCCATCTTTAAAGGAGGTAACGATAAACTTTTTAGCAACTACCGTCCCATTTCTATTCTTCCTACATTTTCAAAGGTCTTTGAACAGTTAATGTACAAACGACTGATAGGTTACATTAACAAGTATAATTTGCTTTATGAGAATCAATTTGGTTTTCGAGCTAACCACTCCACCACATTGGCGCTAGTGCTTTTAACAGATCGAATAGCCTCTGCAATAGATAAGGGTGAGTTCACATTAGGGGTATTCTTAGACTTCTCAAAAGCCTTCGACACGGTTAATCACGAAATTCTTTTATTGAAACTCGAACGGTATGGGATTCGGGGAGTAACTCTAAAATGGCTTGACAGTTATTTAGATTCAAGGTACCAGTATGTGGAATATAACCACACTAAGTCATCAAGGTCAAAAATCAACTGTGGGGTGCCTCAAGGATCTACTCTTGGTCCCCTGTTATTTTTAATTTATATTAATGATATTGCCCAGGTCAGTGCGAAACTATTCAGTATTTTATTTGCTGATGACTCTAACTTTTTTATATCGGGTAAAGATATTGCCGATGTGACTTCTACCCTGAATTCTGAACTGGAAAAAATTAGATACTGGCTGCAATTAAACAAACTCACGCTCAACCTTGGGAAGACAAAGTTCATGATATTTAAATCTCCTCGTAAAAAAATTACCATGCAGAGCGAAATCGTGATGGCAGGAGAAATCATTACACAAGTAAATACTATAAAATTCCTTGGGGTTCAACTTGACTCTGGTTTACTTTGGAAAGACCATGTACACTATATAAAGGGCAAAATAGCTAGGGGCTTAGGAATCCTTACAAAGGCCAGAAAGGTGTTTAAAAGTGAAACCTTACGTATGTTATACTATAGTTTTATATTTCCATATCTTTCGTATGTTATCGAATTATGGGGAGCTGCATTTGAATCCTATGTTAAGCCATTGAATACTCTGCAGAAAAGAGCTATCAGAATCTTATATGGTGCTCCTAAACTTGCTCATACTAAACCACTTTTTGTCTCCAATAATCTTCTACCCTTAGCCTCCCTGTATGAATATAAGATGTTAATTTTTATGTACAGGCAATACCATGAGATACATCCAGAAATTATAAAGAAAATGTTTGTCCGAAACCAAGATGTTCATAAGTATGCAACAAGAGCGTCCAATAACCTACGAGCGCCACAATATAGAAATAATTGTATGAAGATGTCAGTTAGAAATATGGGAACGCGTGTATTTAATAAGTGGTTTACCAGGCTTAACTGTCTATGCTCTATACATGTTTTTAAGAGAACGGGAAAAAAGTATGTTGTTAAAAGAAATTACCTAACAATATCTGAGTGATTAAACAGTTATTTTGTGTACGGCATTATTATGAAAAAATCTGTTTAATTTTACATATATATATATATATATATATTTTGTTGGGGGGGGGGTATTCATTTTGTTCTTTTTGTTCCTTTTGCACGAGCATATAAGCACCGCTTCAGCTCTGTTTGCACATGAAGATGTAATGTACATGTTTTTTAGATGCAATAAACCTATTATTATTTCTTTAAGCAATAAATGAATGCTGATGAATCAATTAAATCTTTATTGAACAATTTTCCAAAAGGGTAATTGACTGCGCTTACCAGAACTGGCAGAGTAAGACAGACCTGATGAATTGTAAAGAATATAGAAGTTGCTCATACGCGAACCATACTTGTGTCTTCTCGAGGATTTTAGACTACGGCAGATCTTAGCCAGATTCAGATGTAGGGTGCTATGGACAAGGTCGTACTGCAGGGGAGAAGACTCAATCTGTAAATATTGCTTACAACATGAAACTATTTCTTCTCTTGACGAGTTATATATTTTAATGAAATGCCCATTGTATGACAATCTCCGCAATAATTATTTTCCTACAAGATATTTAACAACATATGATATTAGGAGTTTTTTTATGTATTAGGACTTCCGAGGAAAAAACATGTTTAATCTCATTAGGCCTAGCAAGGTTTATACAAAAAGCATTCACTATGTATGAAAAAAGGTTTAGCCTAATTCTCTCTAATTAACTAAGTTTGTTCTAGTCGGTTGCATGTTATTTTTGAGTTCTGTATTTGTACGAGGGGCCTGGTGCCTGAAGTTACCAATAAACTATCTATCAATTAAATCTTAGGTCTTTTCTTTTCACAACGTACCAAGTTATTCAGGTATATCCACTATAGTGCAACTATGCAACCTACACCTCCTATAGGGCTGTACAGTTCTCGCTGGTTCTGTTTCCGGTTTAAGTCTTTTGGGGACCAACAAAAAAACATGTGCTCTAAGAACGAGTGCGCATCACGCTGGTGCCTTGCTGCAACTGCGTGACGCGCACTCATTGTAGTCAACGTTTTTAGTGTTGGGAACCGGCCAGCTGCGCGGTTTGTGCCTAAAAAATCGAGTAGGTGTGAAACTATTTTTTGTTTGGTTTGGTCCAGGCATTGTTAACTATAAAACCATAATATAGTTAAAGACAAGACATTTATCTCTCCATAATGCATGTGGTCCGTTCGAGGAGACCGTTGGAAGCGTTGTATTTTGAGCCAAATCATCGATGTTTACAGTTCTACGACAAAAAGAACACCATTGTCCTCACCCGCTCAATCAATATAAGGAGCGTTGTTATGTAACCATAGATACCATGCGCAGACATGCGTGTCATGATGATTATTACGTCATACGACATGGAAAACCCAGCGCAGCACATCATATCGCCTGACGCTGACAGTCACTTATGAGACAACCGCATTCTGGTTTATCAACTGCCTAACCGCTCATACATTACATAAATTTACTCGGATGGTTACAATCATTACATTAATGTGCAACTACGACAGTTATAATGCGGATATGCACAGAACTTCAGTGGTTAGTTGTGCTTCCAAGGACAGCTTTAGCCGATCTTGTGTGTGAGGCGAGTGAAGGCAAACAACCGGAATGTAGGCAACACTTACAGGCCGTTGATGCTAGGCATTGACGCAGAGCATAGGTATCCCTGTCTCGTGGGGTCTCGATAAGATCACGAAGTGACTGTACAGCCCTAAGTCAAAGTCATAAATGCCGTAGACACATGTTTCAGCCTATATTTTCAGCGAATTTACCTCGATCACTCTCAAAATCACTGATGTGAGAAAGCAACACTAGACCATTTTTTAATGATACAAACTTACGTGTGTACTGCGATGTTATCCTTTTTTAAGACACAAACAATATTTCTCCATGCTAACACTCCATTGGCAGCAGACACACTTTCGCAAATAGACTAAATCACAGACAATGAAAGGCTCTATAGTTGCCATAGCATCCTCGTGGCTGGTATAAATATAGAGCATGTATTGTTCAAAGCAAGTTCGGCGCCATGGCAACCATCATTTTATGACGCATGTTTTAGTACTTTGGCGACAGAGCGTTTTTTGCCAATGGCGTGCCAGCTTGGAGAAATATTCTTTGTGTCATAAAAAAGGATAACATCGCATTACAAACGTAAGTTTAATATCATTAAAATGGTCTATAGTCGGCGCGTTTAATATCTGCCGCCTCGCTTTCATAAATATTTTTGTCCCTGCACCATTTGCAGCCACGATTTATGTATTTATTTGCTCCATTACACAAGACCCTTGTGATTTTAACTTACTTGAAAGTGTATCTTGTTTAATAACAACACAACACGATAGTCTCTAGCATAAAGTATAGCAGACGAAAGTGTGTAGACAGCCGCCTTTTTATGACTTCGTAAGGTGAAAGTCATATTTCTGCGTTTTCATTGGTTAAAAGAAGTAGGCCCATGGAAAAGTCTAATATCAGGCACTAGAAAAGGGGACAAAGCATTATGTACCCATTTAATGTTTCTATACTAACAGTAATATTAGCGTCTCAAAGCAAAAGCAATGCAAAAAGAATGAGTTTGTTGCTTCAATGTGCATACATATGAGAAAAACTATAAACACATGTAAGCTTAATTCAAGTTACGGCTTGACATTGACACAACCTAACCCCCCTGCCCAAAATACCAGCAATACTATCGCCTACAGACACGACAGATGACAAGGTAAACAGAGCGACGGCTATTGCGAAACTTGTCTGCTTCGTTTGCTTGAAACTCATAATGTTGGCATCATGTGAATTCTTTTGACAACAGGACTGTGAGTACGCCAAATTCAGTTGGGTCTTCGGTTCAAGTTGACAAATATAAACTGATTTTGGACTTGTCAATGAAACATTTCGTGTCAAATTAGAAAACGAGGCAGCAAATAGTTTCCATGCCGACTATAGTGTTGCTTTCTCACGTCAGGAATTTTGAGAGTGATCAAGGCAAATTCGCGGAAAATATGGGCCGAAACGTGTGTCTACGGCATTTATGACTTTGACTTTACCTTAGCTTAGCCTTAGGCTCCTAACAGTAACCAGGTAACAAGCAAGCACCCAGTCTATGAAAATCTATATAGGTTATCTGAGCACTTTGTAACGAAAAGAAAATCTTGTGGTATTTATCTAAGCGATAACCTTTCATTCTCCTGTCTTTTCGCGAAATGACGGCCAACCCCTTTACTAGGCTTTAGTTTAGTGTCTAGTGACCAGTGACCGTGCATTCAACTGGGCGATTAGTTCCATATATGTAACGCAGCTCGCTCCGATATGGGTTGCTTGTAGGACTACTGGGCGATAATACATCACTGTCATCAGCGCATTTCAAGATATCTGAAGGATCGTACCTGGAATTTATGACGACTAATTTGGACTAGGTGGTTTAACGATGTCGAAACTACACCAACACGACGAGTTCCGTTATCAATCTTCAAAGGTATTACGCTCATGTTTTCAGCTCAGTGTTTGAAAAGTGAAGTCGTTTGCAAAAAAAACAGAAAAAGCGAAAGCGTCTAGAACTAATTACTGAAATCAGGCCAGCGGAATTAGAAAATCCGATAATTGCGGCAGCAAGTTCTGACGATTAACTAGTAACAATCTATATATATGTAACATTTCATTAAATCCGAGTCCAATGATGTTTACCATTAATCATATCATGGACATATCTTGTGCTACACTACCATATTTAATAATATCATCCATACAAGGCGGATCGTACAGGGAGACCCCGAATATATCTGTATATCGGACGCGGCGATGGAGGCAGGCGGATCGAATGAAGAAACCCCACATGTGTCGGACGCGGTGATGGAGGGAGGCGGGATGAGGAAACCCCGCATGTGTCAGAGGCGTTGATGGAGGGAGGCGGGATGAGGAGACCCCACATGTGTCGGACGCGGTGATGGAGGGAGGCGGGATGAGGAGACCCCGCATGTGTCAGAGGCGTTGATGGAGGGAGGCGGGATGAGGAGACCCCACATGTGTCGGACGCGGTGATGGAGGGAGGCGGGATGAGGAAACCCCGCATGTGTCGAACGTGGTGATGGGGGGAGGCGGGATGAGGAGACCCCACATGTGTCGGACGCGGTGATGGAGGGAGGCGGGATGAGGAAACCCCGCATGTGTCAGAGGCGTTGATGGAGGGAGGCGGGATGAGGAGACCCCACATGTGTCGGACGCGGTGATGGAGGGAGGCGGGATGAGGAGACCCCGCATGTGTCAGAGGCGTTGATGGAGGGAGGCGGGATGAGGAGACCCCACATGTGTCGGACGCGGTGATGGAGGGAGGCGGGATGAGGAAACCCCGCATGTGTCGAACGTGGTGATGGGGGGAGGCGGGATGAGGAGACCCCACATGTGTCGGACGCGGTGATGGAGGGAGGCGGGATGAGGAGACCCCGCATGTGTCAGAGGCGTTGATGGAGGGAGGCGGGATGAGGAGACCCCACATGTGTCGGACGCGGTGATGGAGGGAGGCGGGATGAGGAAACCCCGCATGTGTCGAACGTGGTGATGGGGGGAGGCGGGATGAGGAGACCCCACATGTGTCGGACGCGGTGATGGAGGGAGGCGGGATGAGGAGACCCCGCATGTGATGGAGGGAGGAGGGATTAGGAGACCCCGCATGTGTCAGAGGCGTTGATGGAGGGAGGCGGGATGAGGAGACCCCACATGTGTCGGACGCGGTGATGGAGGGAGGCGGGATGAGGAAACCCCGCATGTGTCGAACGTGGTGATGGGGGGAGGCGGGATGAGGAGACCCCACATGTGTCGGACGCGGTGATGGAGGGAGGCGGGATGAGGAAACCCCGCATGTGTCAGAGGCGGTGATGGAGGGAGGCGGGATGAGGAAACCCCGCATGTGTCAGAGGCGGTGATGGAGGGAGGCGGGATGAGGAGACCCCACATGTGTCGGACGCGGTGATGGAGGGAGGCGGGATGAGGAAACCCCGCATGTGTCGAACGTGGTGATGGGGGGAGGCGGGATGAGGAGACCCCGCATGTGATGGAGGGAGGAGGGATTAGGAGACCCCGCATGTGTCGGAGGCGGTGATGGAGGGAGGCGGGATGAGCAGACCCCACATGTGTCGGACGCGGTGATGGAGGGAGGCGGGATGAGGAAACCCCGCATGTGTCAGAGGCGGTGATGGAGGGAGGCGGGATGAGGAGACCCCACATGTGTCGGACGCGGTGCTGGAGGGAGGCGGGATGAGGAAACCCCGCATGTGTCGAACGTGGTGATGGGGGGAGGCGGGATGAGGAGACCCCACATGTGTCGGACGCGGTGATGGAGGGAGGCGGGATGAGGAGACCCCGCATGTGATGGAGGGAGGAGGGATTAGGAGACCCCGCATGTGTCGGAGGCGGTGATGGAGGGAGGCGGGATGAGAAGACCCCGCATGTGTCGGAGGCCGTGATCAGGTGGAGGGAGGCGGGATGAGGAAACCCCGCATGTGTCGGACGCGGTGATGGAGGGAGGCGGGATGAGGAAACCCCGCATGTGTCGGACGCGGTGATGGAGGGAGGCGGGATGAGGAAACCCCGCATGTGTCGGACGCGGTGATGGAGGGAGGCGGGATGAGGAGACCCCGCATGTGTCGGACGCGGTGATGGAGGGAGGCGGGATGAGGAGACCCCGCATGTGTCGGACGCGGTGATGGAGGGAGGCGGGATGAGGAGACCCCACATGTGTCGGACGCGGTGATGGAGGGAGGCGGGATGAGGAGACCCCGCATATGTCGGACGCGGTGATGGAGGGAGGCGGGATGAGGAGACCCCGCATGTGTCGGACGCGGTGATGGAGGGAGGCGGGATGAGGAAACCCCGCATGTGTCGGACGCGGTGATGGAGGGAGGCGGGATGAGGAGACCCCACATGTGTCGGACGCGGTGCTGGAGGGAGGCGGGATGAGGAGACCCCACATGTGTCGGACGCGGTGATGGAGGGAGGCGGGATGAGGAAACCCCGCATGTGTCGGACGCGGTGATGGAGGGAGGCGGGATGAGGAGACCCCACATGTGTCGGACGCGGTGATGGAGGGAGGCGGGATGAGGAAACCCCGCATGTGTCGGACGCGGTGATGGAGGGAGGCGGGATGAGGAGACCCCACATGTGTCGGACGCGGTGATGGAGGGAGGCGGGATGAGGAAACCCCGCATGTGTCGAACGTGGTGATGGGGGGAGGCGGGATGAGGAGACCCCACATGTGTCGGACGCGGTGATGGAGGGAGGCGGGATGAGGAGACCCCGCATGTGATGGAGGGAGGAGGGATTAGGAGACCCCGCATGTGTCGGAGGCGGTGATGGAGGGAGGCGGGATGAGGAGACCCCGCATGTGTCGGAGGCCGTGATCAGGTGGAGGGAGGCGGGATAAGGAAACCCCGCATGTGATGGACGCGGTGATGGAGGGAGGCGGGATGAGGAGACCCCGCATGTGTCGGACGCGGTGATGGAGGGAGGCGGGATGAGGAGACCCCACATGTGTCGGAGGCGGTGATGGAGGGAGGCGGGATGAGGAGACCCCGCATGTGTCAGAGGGGGTGATAGGGGGAGGCGGAATGAGGAGACCCCGCATGTGTCGGAGGCGGTGATGGAGGGAGGCGGGATGAGGAGACCCCGCATGTGTCGGAGGCGATGGAGGGAGGCGGGATGAGGAGACCCCGCATGTGTCGGAGGCGATGGAGGGAGGCGGGATGAGGAGACCCCGCATGTGTCGCACACGGTGATGGAGGGAGGCGGGATCAGGAGACCCCGCATGTGTCGGACGCGGTGATGGAGGGAGGCGGGATGAGGAGACCCCACATGTGTCGGAGGCGGTGATGGAGGGAGGCGGGATGAGGAGACCCCGCATGTGTCAGAGGGGGTGATAGGGGGAGGCGGGATGAGGAGACCCCGCATGTGTCGAACGTGGTGATGGGGGGAGGCGGGATGAGGAGACCCCACATGTGTCGGACGCGGTGTTGGAGGGAGGCGGGATGAGGAGACCCCGCATGTGTCGGAGGCGATGGAGGGAGGCGGGATGAGGAGACCCCGCATGTGTCGCACACGGTGATGGAGGGAGGCGGGATGAGGAGACCCCGCATGTGATGGAGGGAGGCGGGATGAGGAGACCCCGCATGTGTCGGACGCGTTGATGAAGAGAGGCGGGATGAGGAGACCCCGCATGTGTCGCACACGGTGATGGAGGGAGGCGGGATGAGGAGACCCCGCATGTGATGGAGGGAGGCGGGATGAGGAGACCCCGCATGTGTCGGACGCGGTGATGGAGGGAGGCGAGATGAGGAAACCCCGCATGTGTCGGACGTGGTGATGGGGGGAGGCGGGATGAGGAGACCCCGCATGTGTCAGAGGCGGTGATGGAGGGAGGCGGGATGAGGAGACCCCGCATGTCTCGGACGTGGTGATGGGGGGGGGGATGAGGAGACCCCACATGTGTCGGAGGCGATGGAGGGAGACGGGATGAGGAGACCCCGCATGTGTCGGACGCGGTGATGGAGAGAGGCGAGATGAGGAGACCCCGCATGTGTCGGAGGCGGTGAATGAGAGAGGCGGGATGAGGAGATCCCGCATGTCTCAGAGGCGGTGATGGAGGGAGGCGGGATGAGGAGACCCCACATGTGTCGGAGGCGGTGATGGAGAGAGGCGGGATGAGGAGACCCCACATGTGTCAGAGGCGGTGATGGAGGGAGGCAGGATGAGGAGACCCCACATGTGTCGGACGCGGTGATGGAGAGAGGCGGGATGAGGAGACCCCACATGTGTCAGAGGCGTTGATGGAGGGAGGCGGGATGAGGAGACCCCGCATGTGTCAGAGGCGGTGATGGAGGGAGGCGGGATGAGGAGACCCCACATGTGTCGGACGCGGTGATGGAGAGAGGCGGGATGAGGAGACCCCGCATGTGTCGCACACGGTGATGGAGGGAGGCGGGATGAAGAGACCCCACATGTGTCGGACGCGGTGATGGAGGGAGGCGGGATGAGGAGACCCCACATGTGTCAGAGGCGGTGATGGAGGGAGGCGGGATGAGGAGACCCCGCATGTGTCGGACGCGGTGATGGAGGGAGGCGGGATGAGGAGACCCCACATGTGTCAGAGGCGGTGATGGAGGGAGGCGGGATGAGGAGACCCCACATGTGTCGGAGGTGGTGATGGAGGGAGGCGGGATGAGGAGACCCCGCATGTGTCGGACGCGGTGATGGAGGGAGGCGGGATGAAGAGACCCCACATGTGTCGGACGCGGTGATGGAGGGAGGCGGGATGAGGAGACCCCGCATGTGTCGGAGGCGGTGATCATGTGGAGGGAGGCGGGATGAGGAGACCCCACATGTGTCGGAGGCGATGGAGGGAGGCGGGATGAGGAGACCCCGCATGTGTCGGACGCGGTGATGGAGGGAGGCGGGATGAGGAGACCCCGCATGTGTCGGACGCGGTGATGGAGGGAGGCGGGATGAGGAGACCCCACATGTGTCGGACGCGGTGATGGAGGGAGGCGGGATGAGGAGACCCCGCATGTGTCGGACGCGGTGATGGAGGGAGGCGGGATGAGGAAACCCCGCATGTGTCGGACGCGGTGATGGAGGGAGGCGGGATGAGGAGACCCCACATGTGTCGGAGGCGATGGAGGGAGGCGGGATGAGGAGACCCCGCATGTGTCGCACACGGTGATGGAGGGAGGCGGGATGAGGAGACCCCGCATGTGTCGGACGCGGTGATGGAGGGAGGCGGGATGAGGAGACCCCACATGTGTCGGAGGCGGTGATGGAGGGAGGCGGGATGAGGAGACCCCGCATGTGTCAGAGGGGGTGATAGGGGGAGGCGGGATGAGGAGACCCCGCATGTGTCGGAGGCGGTGATGGAGGGAGGCGGGATGAGGAGACCCCGCATGTGTCGGAGGCGATGGAGGGAGGCGGGATGAGGAGACCCCGCATGTGTCGGAGGCGATGGAGGGAGGCGGGATGAGGAGACCCCGCATGTGTCGCACACGGTGATGGAGGGAGGCGGGATGAGGAGACCCCGCATGTGATGGAGGGAGGCGGGATGAGGAGACCCCGCATGTGTCGGACGCGGTGATGAAGAGAGGCGGGATGAGGAGACCCCGCATGTGTCAGAGGCGGTGATGGAGGGAGGCGAGATGAGGAAACCCCGCATGTGTCGGACGTGGTGATGGGGGGAGGCGGGATGAGGAGACCCCGCATGTGTCAGAGGCGGTGATGGAGGGAGGCGGGATGAGGAGACCCCACATGTGTCGGAGGCGATGGAGGGAGGCGGGATGAGGAGACCCCGCATGTGTCGCACACGGTGATGGAGGGAGGCGGGATGAGGAGACCCCGCATGTGTCGGACGCGGTGATGGAGGGAGGCGGGATGAGGAGACCCCACATGTGTCGGAGGCGGTGATGGAGGGAGGCGGGATGAGGAGACCCCGCATGTGTCAGAGGGGGTGATAGGGGGAGGCGGGATGAGGAGACCCCGCATGTGTCGGAGGCGGTGATGGAGGGAGGCGGGATGAGGAGACCCCGCATGTGTCGGAGGCGATGGAGGGAGGCGGGATGAGGAGACCCCGCATGTGTCGGAGGCGATGGAGGGAGGCGGGATGAGGAGACCCCGCATGTGTCGCACACGGTGATGGAGGGAGGCGGGATGAGGAGACCCCGCATGTGTCGGAGGCGATGGAGGGAGGCGGGATGAGGAGACCCCGCATGTGTCGGAGGCGATGGAGGGAGGCGGGATGAGGAGACCCCGCATGTGTCGCACACGGTGATGGAGGGAGGCGGGATGAGGAGACCCCGCATGTGATGGAGGGAGGCGGGATGAGGAGACCCCGCATGTGTCGGACGCGGTGATGAAGAGAGGCGGGATGAGGAGACCCCGCATGTGTCAGAGGCGGTGATGGAGGGAGGCGAGATGAGGAAACCCCGCATGTGTCGGACGTGGTGATGGGGGGAGGCGGGATGAGGAGACCCCGCATGTGTCAGAGGCGGTGATGGAGGGAGGCGGGATGAGGAGACCCCACATGTGTCGGACGTGGTGATGGAGGGAGGCGGGATGAGGAGACCCCGCATGTGATGGAGGGAGGCGGGATGAGGAGACCCCGCATGTGATGGAGGGAGGCGGGATGAGGAGACCCCGCATGTGATGGAAGGAGGCGGGATGAGGAGACCCCGCATGTGTCGGACGCGGTGATGGAGGGAGGCGGGATGAGGAGACCCCGCATGTGTCGGACGCGGTGATGGAGGGAGGCGGGATGAGGAGACCCCGCATGTGTCAGAGGCGGTGATGGAGGGAGGCGGGATGAGGAGACCCCACATGTGTCGGACGTGGTGATGGAGGGAGGCGGGATGAGGAGACCCCGCATGTGATGGAGGGAGGCGGGATGAGGAGACCCCGCATGTGATGGAGGGAGGCGGGATGAGGAGACCCCGCATGTGTCGGACAAGGTGATGGAGGGAGGCGGGATGAGGAGACCCCGCATATGTCGGACGCGGTGATGGAGGGAGGCGGGATGAGGAGACCCCGCATGTGTCAGAGGCGGTGATGGAGGGAGGCGGGATGAGGAGACCCCACATGTGTCGGACGTGGTGATGGAGGGAGGCGGGATGAGGAGACCCCGCATGTGATGGAGGGAGGCGGGATGAGGAGACCCCGCATGTGATGGAGGGAGGCGGGATGAGGAGACCCCGCATGTGATGGAGGGAGGCGGGATGAGGAGACCCCGCATGTGATGGAGGCAGGCGGGATGAGGAGACCCCGCATGTGTCGGACGCGGTGATGGAGGGAGGCGGGATGAGGAGACCCCGCATGTGTCGGGCGCGGTAACGAAGGTGTAATCTCTCAGAAAGTACGGGTAAAACAAGATTGTATGATTTAAATTGTATAGAAGTTTATTTCGCTTTACGCCAACACTGGCAATGTAGGTTGGTATCCATCCGTCTGCGTGTTTCTATTGGTTTTGCTTTGATTTGTTTTTTCGCGGCATGTGCATGAACTTATGACTGATTGGCGCATAACGTCACCCAATTTTTATAACATATATATGGACAATTTCAACTGAGAAGCACTTTCACCAACATTACTTGTTCACTCGCTATCCCCAAAGCAATATAGGTGATGTCGATTCGCGACTAGCAGCGAAAAATTCAGCCAACAGCAACAGCATGACATAACATACAATAAAGAGCGTTGGGGACTGTAGCATTAAAGCACAAAAAGTGCAAACAATATCTGATATAAGCACTTTTAAACTCGTTTGCGTCGTTGATAGAGCCACAATAACACGACAATACGCAATGTGAACGAACACACTTTCGCTAAAAATATAGGTATATCAGTATGCTATGTGCTGCCCGTTAAATATCAAGTATCACTTGTCTCATCGCTAAAAAAAAGGTCTCTGAGTCAGCTGAGCAGCCCAGGAAATGCTGCGTTATAAATCCTTATAAAAATGGAAACTGAAGGTAAAGCAACACAATGTTGCAGGAATTGCAACGCGGGATGTATGGAAGTGAGTGAGGCAGCGCCATATCTGCCATATCTGCCGGGACCCCTATAGTGGACGGTATCCACGGAAGGTCACGTGAGCGTGTCCTGTGCCATCTACTCTGGTACGTAGAAGCGGCTGTCGTCGCAGCGTAATCCCTGGTGCGGCTTCCGGTCGTGACATACGTCGAACACGAATCCAAGATTCGCCCGCGTGAATAAGAGTTCAAAAAAGTATTTCTGGTTAACAGTATACCCCGGCGGTACGTTCTCGACGGCGTGTATCAGTGCTGGCAGAACCTGTGAGCCCTTCTCTATCCTGAAATAGAAGCAAGAAAATCACACATCATAAGACAACATCACGAATTATTTTTCAAGCGTACAACCTTCAAACGCATGTGGGTCAAAGGAGGGAGGAACCACGAATTATGAAGGATTATTCAGTGTGCGAAACAAACTTTAAGTTGTGCTAGACCGGTCGGTCTGATGGTTATAATTCTGATATGCGCATTAAATTCAACGGTTAGTTGTGCATCCAAGGACAGCATTAGCCGATGTTTTGTGTCAAGCGTGTGAAGATAAGCAACCACTGGAAGGTACGCAGTACAGGTCGTTGATGCTACAGCATTGAAATACAGCTTAAGTATGGCTGAAATAGGTCAGGCAGCTCGCTCATGCACCGTATTTTAAAAAATAAAAATAACAGATTGGTATTACCGAAACAGTGTATCTGATACAGCTTAAAGTGTGATGAAATAGCTACAAGACCTGCCGGTCCAGTGTCTCGGCCCTAACACTTGACCGACCAGTGATATACTTCACTCGGTCCGCCGGTCGAGCGTTAGTGTCGCACACTAGATTAAGATGTGAAAAAAGGTTCTCAATTTGGGGGGTTCACCCCTTGACCTATTTACTTCGGCTATTGTCGAGTGTGCTCTGTTAGGCCAGCCCAAGCGGCCGGTGCGGGGTTTGAATCGCATATATGCAAATGTTTACAAGTCTCCAGGATAAGGATTTCATGTCTTTTATCGCCAAGAGATGTAGATTGTATTCAGGACGCTTTAACCCCTTTTGTCCATATCGCGTCAATGGGAGAAGGAAGGGCGAGTGGATCCATCGAGCCATGTCCCCGAGGGTAACCCCCTACTCTTTTCGAAAGACATGGGATCCTCATCCTGCGACCACACAGACATGGCCACAGTGGGGCGCGAACAACCGATCCACGTCCCGTTATGCTCTCAGGTGGCCAGAGCGCTGAATGCCAGCGCTCTAACCCAATGAGATATTGGGCCGGCCCCTCATCGCCAAGAGAAGGGGGTTACTCCTGGACAAGTGGCTCTCTAGCCTCTCTACCCTTGAGCCTTCCCATAGTCGCGATATAACCTTCAGCTAAAGGCGTCCTAATAAATTAAACCCCAAGTTCAGACCGTGGTCACACGGGTAGATCACATGCACTCTTGACCTGCGTTTGACGTTCAAAGACAAGATACTGCAACTTTATTTATATACTGTAACTAGTCTACGTCCTTTTCCTTACCTATGGTCCAGACTCCAAAACTGAAACATGAGGTGGGTTCCATAATTCTGGTAAGGGTTGATGCAATGCCTGGCACGACAATCATTCACGTTGTAGGCACCCTCGCAACGGAACAAGCCGTTTGCGTCGCAGATCCTCAGCTCGGTCTTAGAAGAGTCACGAGCGAAATAATCACTGAACCACTCTTGCGCTTTAAGCTGGTTGTGGAATTCGTTGAGGATGATGTCCAGTGTCTCCTTCGCCGACTGGGGTTCTGGCGGATTTTTGTCCACGTACGTCCTAGCCTATATTATTAAAAGTAAACCAAAAATGTAATCGGGCAGGCGGTTCGCACGTTAATTGTCCCAAAGAATATCAATGGCATTATTCTACAACGTGAAACAATGCAGGAATACTACTAAATGAAATTTAAAGGCAGAAAACGCATGCATTATACATATATAAATAAATCATACAATTAGGCATACACTTTAGAAGCAAGTCATACAATTAGGCATACACTTTAGAAGCAAGTCATACAATTAGGCATACACTTTAGAAGCAAGTCATACAATTAGGCATACACTTTAGAAGCAAGTCATACAATTAGGCATACACTTTAGAAGCAAGTCATACAATTAGGCTTACACTTTACAAGCAAGTCATACAATTAGGCATACACTTTACAAGCAAGTCATAGAATAGACCGTTCCAGGAGACATTTTGGCAGGCGTGTGGTTCGGGTAGCTCTAGCTCGCTCTGTGCTGCATAACATGCAAAAGGCGAGTACTGCCTTATAGCTGAATATTTTTTAACAGTTTTATCCTAGGTCAACAAAAAAACAAAAACCCACTTTGTACAGATAAATATCTTGACTATCAAATAATACCATTTTAAGAACGAGATGCAGGCATAAAAATAGAGAAAACAGCTGATATAAATGCCAACCGGCGAACGTAATGACTGTCACAACGCTGCGCGTGGCAGGAAAGCGGCCATATTCTGCCCCCCCCCACCCCACTATTCTTGGTTTGCTGCTGTTGTTCAGTGCAGAAATAATTATCGTTCTGGCGTCTAAGTTGTCTAGATATGTTACAAATCTGATTCAGGGATATATGTTGACAGAATACATAACTTGGTTCCAGATGTGTACCAATTATAACATGTTATAAAGCGATTATATGGACCGGTATACACCGTCTTTTCAACGAATCCGAGTGCACTGAAGTGGCCTTGGTGCGCAGCAACCAGGAATGTCGAACGGGGAGCCGAACAGATAGGACTGTTAAACTGTTCTTAATCTAGTGAAATATAAGCTGTGATTCCATTATATAATATAATACTTACAGAAAAGTTTATGGAGACATCTTGTGTGTCTGTTCTGTGAATAACAATGCCATAGAACAAACCTTCCCCTGACAAAAGAAACATTGAAGCCGGGCACCTGAACTAAATCCATGTATGGCATGCATGGTAAACGCATGCGAGATTCTGCTTTCTAACCCGTAACACGCAGTGTATATTTTTGACGATAGATGTCGCCTGGGGTATCTGGATGGCATTAGGCATACACTTTACAATCAAGTCATAAAATTAGGCAAACACTTTACAAGCAAGGCATGCAATTAGCATACACTTTAGAAGCAAGTGATACAATTAGGCATACACTTTACAAGCAAGTCATACAATTAGGCATACACCTTACAAGCAAGGAATACAATTTGGCATCTTGACAAGCAAGGCATACAATTAGGCATCTTTACAAGCAGGTCATACAATTAGGCATACACTTTACAAGCAAGGCATACAATTAGGCATACACTTTACAAGCAAGGCATACAATTAGGCCTACACTTTACAAGCAAGGCATACAATTCTAGTTCAACATAACGTACATAATCAAGGTATTTCCACAGTCGTCTCCTCGCAGTTGCTCTCATTACTTGGTCTTTGGTTAGCAGCTTTTCCGAGTTACCTCAAAGATTAAATTAAATCAATAAATACAAATAAATAGTTTTTCGGCCAGGTAAATATGTTGGCTGGAAGACAAAGTGTAAACACACAATATGGCGCCAGCCGATGAGGTCGCGTTTTGAGTTCGCAATCTATAAACAAAAGTAGTTTTCGATGTCATATAAAATTGCGAGCGCTATGATTTTCTTCTCAACCTCCTGACAAAAAGGCCCTTTTGGGGCGGGTAAACAGCACCTGAATGCCCGCCAAAATTGAAACTGCCCGCCCATCCGGTGGGCAGGCGTCTCTGTGGCTAATACCATGCACTGCATCCGTACAGCTATGCAAACTATTGTTGTAAGCTGTGGACACATGTACCGCTAAAAGTAAGACACGCAGTTCCCTGGGTGGACCACATGGATAAAGCGCTTGATCTTTATAACAACCTCTGATATATATATATATGAATACACTCGTACATCATATCAGTCGTATCCAAGAAAAGCTCTTAGTGACATATTGCAGCTTGTTTGTTTCTTTCTTTAGTTTATTATGGTAAAACGGTAGCTGCATCTGCAGTAAGGATATAGCCATATACGGCGGGATCGAGGGACTGGTAGTGATGGTGCACGGTGTGGGGAGCGGCATCAGCGATGTGGAGTTCACTCGCATAAAATAATAACCAATGCCGCAAAACAATAGTATTTAAATTACTATTTCAAACTGTTGATGGGTTATGGATTCAATTCACGATTGAGTAGAATCGTTTTTTTAAGGGTTTTTGTGTGTGCATTTATGAATGGCAACAACCTCTATTTTCTCTGAGAATATTTCTCCATGACCGTCACATTTTGTAGAAAGATTCTGAGGCTATCCGGAATATTCGGCTAGACGGTAGAAAACGAGGATGAAGAAAACCAGCAACATGAAGGAATGGTATTCGGCTTACGTACCGCACAGCGCGGTGAGCGAGTATATCTAAATTGATAATTAACATACAAAACTGGCAAACATTAAACTAATGCTCTGTGAATTACGTCTCCGTTTGTGACACTCACCTTCGAACCATTCTCGATCTTCTGACCTGGTATCCCTGTCACTCCTATCCTCCAGTATGTTCACTTGTTGTTGCAAATTTGACCACTGGTTCGGATCTTTTCGAAAAGCATCGATCGCTGCCTGGAGTTGGCAGTCAACTGCTGCATTGCGCACTTTGCGTGGCAGCTCGTCTGGAAGGACCACTGGTTCTTTAGAGGTAGATTATTTCATTTAGAAGGGTCACAGTGTTATCTACCAGGAAAAGTGTCATGTCAGCTTAGCCGTGCAGTATCATCTACTAGGGTGTCATCTATCAGGGCCACAGTGTCATCTGCCAGGGCCACAGTGTCATCTACCAGGGCCAGTGTCATCTACCAGGGTCACAGTGTCATCTACCTGGGTCACAGTATCATCTGCCAAGGAGAGTCATCTACCAGGGCCACAATGTCATCTACCAGCTAGGGCCACAGTGTCATCTGCCAGAGCCAATGTCATCTACCAGGGCCACAGTATCATCTGCCAGGGCCACAGTGTCATCTACCAGGGACACAGTGTCATCTACCAGGGCCACAGTGTCATCTACCTGGGTCACAGTATCATCTGCCACGGGCATGCAGTGTTATGTACCAAGCAAGTTAAACTGGTAAACTTTAATTTTCCATAATTATGTTGAGCAGATCTTTTCAAGATTAATGGGGTGTTATTATTATGTTAGTAATCATAAGATAAATCAAATAACCCTAAAAACTAATCAATGGCAGATCTTACTTGGTAGTATACAATGTTGTCCTGCCAATACGACCCGAATGCAATCCTTCATGGTCAATGTCCTGTAAACTGCTTCATCATCTATTTCAGTGCAATCAGCACGATACACTAATTTAAATGGTATGTCCTCATTAGCTCCATTCTGTAAAAAGAAGGTTTGTCAAAAATGTTGTTAATACAGTGCGCGCCACTTAATCGCACTTCGGTTAATCACAACTTCCGCTTAATCGCAACATATTTCAAATCCAAACGCCATTTCCTATACATCCCCATGTTATAACAACTTCGATTAATCGCAACTTCGGTTAATCGCAAATTCCGCTTAATCGCAACACCAAATCCAAACGCCATTTCCTATACATCCCCATGTTATAACAACTTCGATTAATCGCAACTTCGGTTAATCGCAACACAAATTTACCTGAAAATGGGCCGGAGCTTCGGATAATTGCAACATTCGAGGTCAAACCGAGGTGTTGTTAGCGGGCATGTAGAGACAATGCGCTATCAGCTGACATTTAACACCTTTATCATCGGATTAACAGGCTGCACCAAAAAACACAAGCCATATGCTTTGTTATTCTCTTGGTCTCTTTGTCTTCGGGTGATTGACATTGAGCAACGTGTGGCATGTTTGAACAAGAGACGTGATGAGTGCGACCATGTTCATAATCAAAGAAATGTGTCTCATCTCATTGCCCTTCAATCTTTAAACTGTTCGGGTCCTCCTTTTGATCACGGAGATGATAGAACGTGAGATGTTTCTTATGTGACATTCATTGCAACATGCATAGAAATTAGCTGCATGTGCAATGAAATGTGTCTAATCTCTTTGCACTTGGGTTGTTTGTTCCTCGCTGTTCGAACAGTTTTACAACTTAAAAGCTGACATCCACAAGTCAGTGGCAGCCAGAACCAAACAGAAGATGATTACAGACTTTTTGATCGATTAAGTCCTCAAATCCTCCAACAACTCTTGTATCTGAATACATTAATAATAACAATTAAAATGTCAGATAATGATCAGGGTTTTATAATGAATGTTTAGAGTACACAATGCGCATATAAACCCAATACGTGTACAGACATGAACATGTAGTGCGTTCCGACCAGTACAAATCGCCAACTTCGGATAATCGCAACTTCGCTTAATTGCAATTTTTGTGCTGACAAACGGAAGTTGCAATTAACCGAAGTGCACTGTACATCTAACAGTAAGGTAACTTTAGATAAATTCATATAAAACAGGAATATAGATAACCATAACTTCCAGTTTCAATTGCTTGGTGCAGAGGATGAATGTGATGGTGCATGATTAGACAACTGAACATGCAGATGTAAAAATGTACATAAAAATGTATGCAAACATTTGCAACCGGGTAAGTTCGGAGTATGTCGGAAGATTTCGGACAGCTATCTGCTGCGTAGTGATACGCTTGCGTCGTGATACCCTTGCGCAGTGGTCCGCTTGCGCAGTGGTCCGCCTCTGTGGTGGTCCGCCGACTTAAAGGGAACCGCCAGCCTGGCCTCTAACGCTGCTTTACCGATTCATATAATACCCAATCGTCTATCCTCCAAATTACAGATTTTTGCCTCCTATCTATAGCTCACAATAAAATTTAGAAGTGACAGCCTGGCACGATTTCGCCGCTTAACCAGGCGGCTGCCCTTTTTGGAGGTGTGTCCGCGATTGACCAATCAGGAGGCGATACTCTAATTTATTCAAACCGGAAATTGCGCCTATTGTGTGAGCAAAACAAGAGCGCGTGATCATCGCTAACATAAAGGGCTGCGATTCTAACTCCAATCATGACATTGTTGCGGAGTCCATCGTCGCAAGACGTATATCAATTTGTTTGGATGGTACATTTCTATTAAAAACTAAGATCATGTTCTACTGCGCGGCTTGGAACTGCCGCTGTTCATCTGTAAATCGCGGCCCTGATCTCTCTCCCCGCGAGTGATAACATAAGGCGGTGCCACATGAATAGTCACAATACGCGTCACTGTTCCCGGCAAAATGGCGCTCTGCTTGACATTGCTGGGGGCGGGTTGCCTTAATTTTTTTCTCCTTACCAGTCGGCCGAAACGAAGCGTTAACATTCGCCAATTTAACTTTAAGATGTAAACATTTGGTGCAGATCGCGATTAAATTAGGTTGGACACCCGCTTTAAGTAGTCCCGTTACCCACGATCCCTAGCAATCCAGACAAACCTGCATGGTTTAAACTGTAGAGTCAGTTTAGCTGCTTTTTCTGGATCAGCGGACTTGCAGTGGATCATAACAGGATTGGTATTTACTTAGATTACCGGACCACCGCCTTCTAGTACGTTAAAAAGTACAGTGAAAAAGCTAACATCCTAAATGTCTCTTTCAGCAGCGTATTCACAAAGGAAGACACCACGCACATACCAAAACTCCCTAACTACAGTATCCAAAGCCCACTAACAGTGTCACACTTTAGCCCGGAAGATGTCAAGAAAAAACTTGAAAATCTCCACACGGATGAGTCCCTAGGACCAGATGGCATCCACCCCAGGATATTAAAGGAACTAAGCAGTGTCATTCACATTCCCCTATGCATCATCTTTCAAAGGTCACTAGAGGAGAGAACCTACCCTATCGGCTGGAAAACCGGACAGCTATCGCCCATCTTTAAAAAGGGTAGTAGGCACTCAGCGGCCAACTACAAACCTGTTTGTCTGACAGCAGTGGCATGCAAAATAATGGAATCCTTTGTCAGAGACGACATCATGCGACATATATGGAAGCTAACAAGCAACGAGATTTCCGCAATGGCGCTACCGAAAATGACTAATTGTGTTGGATTTTCGTTTACAGCTAGCAAACAAGTAAGTGTTTATGATTGTATCGATTATATGTATGTACATACCCCCGAGACTGCCACAGAAAGGTGGTTGGTACTATTCCGGGTTTTCTCCAACTATTCCGCATGTGTGGCCCAACTGCTAGAGACCATCGAGGAGTGGACCAAGATTCTAGACCAGGGAGGATGCATTGATGCGATATACATGGATTTCATTAAGGCTTTTGGCCTTGTTCGGTGCGTTCTTGACTTCTAATATATTTGCATTTTTGATACAAGTTAACTGTGCGCAAACATGTTGTGTATACTATTATAAACCTTAAATATTATCATCTGTTCGTAATTTGGACTGTGCCTGTTGTTACTCCTTCCCTATAGTATAGAGGTGTCCGGCTCATCAGAACCTGGTGGCGCAGCCAACTAATCGGATATGGCGCGCCCTCATTGTTTTTTTGAAGTTGTGAAATTTTGCTGATAGCATGTATGTATCAATTTCTAGACCACTTCTTTCCCTTGGTCATCACTCTTCACTTTTGAAGGTGATCTCCTGGCACTGGGTTTAGAGCAAAGGGTGCCGTCTCACTAGGATGGTTAGGATGGTTCGACAGGCTCAATCTCAAAGCTCACTGGCTCTGACTGTGATTTCTCTGAGAGCTCTTGCAGGATCGGATGATTCTGAGGTCTTTGGCCTTTTCATCATCAGATGAGACAATGAGAAAACTAATCGAAACTCCCCCACCCACCTTAAACCAACCCAAATATTAGAAAATAAAAATTAATTTAAATTAAATTAAAATAAGCAAATCTACATTAACATAAGATAAGGTATATAACTGGTAGGTTCATATATGTTTTGATATAATATACTAAATATACACTGCAAATTTCAGCTTTAGCATTACAGGTAAAATGTAGTTCAGGAATATGTACTGGTATTATATATCAGTGAAAAATATATAAGCAACAAAATGAATACAATTTAAATAAAATAAACCTAATATATCTAATTGTTGGTATAATTGGGAGTTTTTCCATGTTGTAATATATATACGGAATATATATATAGTCAATTTCTTAACTTTAGCCTGAACAAAACAATTAGCTTTAAAAAATGATTTCTTATTAACCCAAAATATATATAATTTGAAAAAAAAATCTAAATAAATATTTGTTGGCATAATTTGTAGTTTTACATATTGTGATATATACTACTAAACATACATAACAAATTTTATATTAATAGCATTTAAAACGAAAGTAATCTTCAGATCAGTAAAAATTATAATTTTGTAATATAAAAAAAAATGTGACTAAAATTGAAATAAATTAATTAATAATTGATTATAATTGTTAGTGTTACATGTTGTAATATACAATGCTGAAGATATGCAGCCAATTTTATAGCTTTATCACTAAAAATAATTGAGATACAGTTAAAACATATATATATTTAACAGTACAATTTATCACTGAGAATCACAGAAATTGGGTACGCTGTCTGAAATATATAAATGGCAATAACTTTTTTATTTATTAAAGGGGGCTCGATGCAGGAGGCCCCCTCCAGCCCCCTTCGGTAAATTCGAGGCCCCCTCCAGCAGGCATGGGGTGATTACATTGCAAATGTAATCGATTACGATTACGATTACTTGGGAATTTCATGATTACGATTACGATTACAGGAAATACGAAAGTAATCGATTACGATTACATTCAATGTAATCATGATTACAATCGTGATTACATGGACTGTTTTTCGACGTAATTGAAATAAAAAACACAACACTGACGGATAATCGCACCTCTATCTTGCTGGATTCATTTAAACTTTAGAACTTTAGGATTCTCGCCGGAAGTGGAAGGTGTCCCGCGTAAAAACGTATTACCTCTATTTTACATACCATGGAACTAAAGGAAGCCACACCGCTATATGACACAAGGGAATCTAGTCCAGCAACCACACCATACATCGCCGTGCACCAGTCCTGACCGAATCGAGTTCGTTTTATAACAACACCTCTTCCAATCAATCTATATCAAGAACAATAACACAAGCATCTACCCCCCTCCCATCACAGCCCCCACCTACCTATACCTACCCATCACAGCCCCGACCTACCTAACTACCCATCGCAGCCGCCACCCACCTACCTGCTCCCAACATATAGACCCCTAAGTCGCTCTGGACTATTTCTAGCTATCCAATGCAAACAAGATAATGAGGGGATTAGAATGTGTCACCCCCAGCCAGCTTAATTGGTTATGTCTGGTTATTTGTCGGGTGGGGCAGGAAGGGCCAGGGTGGTTTCAGGGGGGATCGGATCTCTACAATAAGAATGCTGTGGCGAGTTTTTTTTTAATGTATATGATACAGGCGGCATGGAAAGTATGACGATCAATTGGTCAAACAGCCCGAGTAAACATAGCAAAGTAATCATCAACAGTAATCATGATTACGATTACATTAGCAATGTAATCGATTACGATTACGATTACATTGCCTTAAAAATCAATGTAATCGATTACGATTACTTGAAAAATGTAATCGATTACAATCGATTACGATTACTGATTATGATTACCCCATGTCTGCCCTCCAGTCCCTTTCGGTCATTTCGGCCCCCTCCAGCCCCCTTCGGTAATTATAAACCCGCTAAATGGGGTACAAAGCAGCACGGGCACTCGGTTCGTGAAATGGAAGTCTTACGACCTGTGTATACCCTATATATAACAATTTATCATATATACTTGTTATATATAAGGTATATACACAGGCCGTAGGACTTCCATCTCACGAACCGAGTGCCCGTGGATAAGTCAACTGCCAGGCCGAATGCAGAGCGCTCCAGAAGGACATTGACCGACTCCAGGATTGGTCACGGACCTGGCAATTAAAGTTCCAGCCAGGGAAATGCGAAATATTGAGAGTGGGAAGACACCACCAGGAGTATAGTTACACCATGCGCGATGACAAGACCGATGCCCGCCAACCTCTGAAGGTCAGCGAACTCCAAAAAGACCTCGGAGTGCATGTCGACGACAAACTGTCGTTTGAAACACCCATTTACAAGACTGTAACCAAAGCGAACACCTTGCTTGGTATCATCCGCCGATCATATCAATATCTAGATCAAGAAACTTTGATGTACCTGTATAAAGAATTAGTGAGACCAATCATATACGGAGTGACTGTGTGGGCACCATACGTCCAGAAACATAGGCTATAAATGCGATCGAATCTATCCAGAGGCGAGCCACCCGAACGGTACCTCAACTAAACCTCCTACCCTATGAAGAGCGCCTACAGAAATTAAGACTTCCAACATTAGCCTACCGTCTACTACGCCATCGAGGATGATCAATGTGTACAAGTACGTCCATATAGCTTGCCTGGGGGCACTTGCGCCAAAGGGCTACCATGCATGTACTACCTTAGTCCAACTACACTAGACTCTGTGTAGCGACATATATATCGAAGTTTGGAACAGAGCACATTTAATTTGTT
The DNA here is from genome assembly GCA_964019135.1 of Arenicola marina. NCBI lineage: Eukaryota > Metazoa > Annelida > Polychaeta > Arenicolidae > Arenicola > Arenicola marina. Next base: position 21,589,028 of record OZ025264.1, read on the forward strand.
GAACTATATAGTACCACCTAAAAAGAAAGATTTGCGGGGCTGTGATCCTTGGGTTGTTATTTGTCAACAAATCTAAGTGCCTGTGCAGTGTGGGTCTATAATAAACAGACACAGGAGCCTCAATCGCGGAGGGTGGGGCGGCGACATGACAGTGTACGAGTGGTCACCCCATGTGCAGTGCACATGGGGTGACCACTCGTGCACTAGAGATCTGCGCGGGCGCGACTTATCTGCCCGCGCCCGCCCCGCGCTCGCACCAACTTGCCCGCACCCGCCCCGCGCCCGCGTCTCAAGCCCTTTTGCTGCCCGCGCCAGCCCCGCGCCCACAACAACCTACCCGCGCCCGCCCCGCGCCCGCAACGACTTGCCCGCGGGCGCCCGCGCCCGCACATCGCTGCCCGCGCTCGCCCCGCGCCTGCAACGACTTGCCCGCGGGCGCCCGCGCCCTCACAGAGCTGCCCGCAGCCCGCCCGCACATGGTAAATAAAAGGGGACGAAGATATGTTGAACACTCCACTGAGGCCGTTATCTTTAATAACTCCTTCATTACTTACCCCCCCCAGTTACCCCGTTATCGCTAATCAACAGCTGCGTGACTTCCAATTTGTAACATTACCCAATCTTTGGAGATACAAAGAGATTTGGAAATAGAACTAGAGAATGTGCGGGGGATGAAGAAATACATTGGATGCCACAACGGAAGTCAGTGACACTGAAAACGAGGCGTACCTAACTACCTACTGGCTAGAAATAAATAACAATCCCACCGCCCCCCCCCCCTACCCCATCCCTGCCGCTTTTCTCTCAGCCTTGTATTCCACAAGTTTCACAGACAAACACCTGTGCCCCCCCACTCCCTAACCCCCTCTCTTTTTTGCTTCTCTCTTTGTGTCTATGCGGAGCCCCTTCAGGAGATTATCATGTTTGTTTAACACATTAGGAGCCGTGCCCGTCCAGCAACCACTAGGCCTTTGTCTCACACTGTACGAGATTACATGAAGCCTTATCGGTCGCTAGACAACAAAATGCTTGCACTAACTAAGGTATTATTTACGCCGGAAACAGACGTTTTCATTGACGCACGCAAATGTTACGGGTCGATGGTTTGGTCTTAAATCTACTGCGTCTCTTTACATGTACAAAAATATGTGAATGAAAATAATGCTTAAGTTTCAAACGCTGCGGGCGCAATGCGGGCAGTGCCCGCAAAGGCCTGCCCGCGCCCGCCCCGCGCCCGCCCCGCACAGATATGGATCTGACCGCCCCGCCCCGCGCCCGCGAACCAGCACTGCGGGCGCTTAATTCTGACTGATTCATCCAACCATACGATGATTTATAATTTTATAAACTTTTATAAGTTTCTTTTATCGAAATAAAAAAAGAAAGAAGCTTTTTGCACTCACTTTAAATCGCTTAACTGAAACCAGTCATGCAATTAATACCCCGTCTCGACTTAATTGCTTGACCAACCAACTGACCAAGCCCCCACACAAACACCCCCACCCGGCCGCCACCCACGGGCCATGCCACCCACCCCTCTCCACCACTACCCTCTCCTGCGGCCGACTTAAAGCACGGCCACAGCGCTAGTACACCCCCTCGCCACGCCTGTGTCACAGTGTGTCTGTGACTGTATCAGTGTGTCTGTGACTGTGTCACAGTGTGTGTCTGTGACTGTGTCACAGTGTGTGTCTGTGACTGTGTCACAGTGTGTGTCTGTGACTGTGTCACAGTGTGTGTCTGTGACTGTATTTACCAGGCCTGTCTAACTTTTTACTTGCATAAGGATTCTGGAAAGATGCATATTGTGTTGGCTAGTCAAAAACTGTGCACCCTATATGTGCAAATATACGGTAATGACTGTAATGGTGTAACGGCCATGTGAGTTAGGGTGGGTGGGGTGGCTGTCTATAGGGATGGGGGGGGGGGAATGTGGGGGCTCGTGAAGCACACAGCAGGGTCGAATGGGTTTAAGGCAGGGGTGCCCGAAGCGATGAGCAGGCCATGTGCATCAAGCGTGCCGTGTGCAATGACACAAGGAATGGGTGATGGCGTGGTGTGAAGAGCCCTCCTGGATGATTTTTTCCATAATATTTTATATAGACATTTACAACAATTTTTACAATTTCAGCTCCATTTTAGTTTATTTTATAATAACATCGACATAATCGATAACATTTGACCAGAACCAACCAAAATGCCATGTACCATTTATCATTCTATTATAACTACAAAGGAGCCCATCAGGACACCTTCGGCTTCATTACGTACCAGTTAAAGAATGAGCTGGAGTGCACTTGCCAAAATAAAGCATGAGACGCGATAGCGTTGAGTGGTTTATTTCGGGAATGCATGACAGCGAGTTCTTTAACGTATTTATAAAATTGTTATAACAAGGTATAATACAAAGGCGTGACATCACATAATTTGTTAATTAAACTTTTAACCCGGCTTCCTGCTGGCTACCATTTCAGTAGATAACAATATCGAGTGAGTCATCACGCTTAACTAACATAAACGAACGAACCTATACAATATACCATTATCAATTGCCAACTCTTTGTCTGGCCTTGCTAAGCCGCTAAGCTTGCTAAGCCGATAACAACGACGCCGCAGGGCCTTTCCCCCCCCCAGATGCCTGCTGTCCCTAACCCCCTCCCACCCCCTACCCATGCTAGGGGGCGGGGAGACCATACGGCCGTTGTGGTAGAACGGCCGTTCCGTCTATAGACGTCTATAGACTGTGTCACAGTGTGTGCACCCACCCGCTATTGCATTGGCATGGAGGCTCGAGTAGAACAGTGAAACATGCAGAGCCTTGTCCATGTGTGAACGTGTCGATGTCACAGCTACATGCCTACCCTCAGGCTCGGGACTCTAGCAGGGATCTTTCTGCGGAGATCGTCCAGCGATTTTGATTTTATAGTGATCGTATTCTCTCCATACGAAATTTGTAAAGCGTTCTTCGGCATCTTGTGGCCATCGAAAGCGGAAGTCAGATTTGTCTTGATATCTGGGAATTTCCCATGTCGTTCTTACTACCGAAATGGACTCAAAGACCGAGTTTTTATGTGTCGACCCACAAATTGTGGGGTTTTCAGAGCGCCTCTGTCCAGCCTCGTGCATCCACCCCCCCTCCCCATCATTTCGATATGGAGGCCCTCCCCCTATAGATGTAACTGATCTGAGCGCCTAGCTGTGGTAACCAACGTCCCCGCACGTTGGTTACCACAGCTAGTTATGCAAGTTCCGCTCAAAAGCTCCGCTCAGAAGCTCCTAGCGGAGTGGGTCGATGGCGGAAAGTGGTCTGTAATATTATTAAATCGTTTGCTTCTCATGTCCCAATTGAATCTACCGAAATTAAGTTTTTTTATGACTTTTTTTGAGACACTCGGATTCGATCTCTGACGAAGCGAGCGACACGGAAAACCTCGCGGATCAACAAATGAGGCGTTAAAAACAACGTTGCGGTATACAGCCCCTACGGTACGGAAGCCTATTTAGGACATGTATGAACAAATATTATTCCGTCCGGACGAAAACAATTGTTACGGATTATTATTACGAGTTGGTGGTCATGTTAACCAGCTTTCAATGGCCCGCTTACCTGCCTAGTGGCACGTGCCATGTTTCTTGGCAAAGATATATGGTATCAAAAAGGCGACTGGCAAACTGTATATGTGGAAAGGCTTGCCATTTGCGGAGTCAGTCCCAAAATACTTTACTTTGATCGTTGCATGCGGAAAATAAACTAAAGAAGCAGAGATAAGTCAACACCTTAAATTTAGATGTCTTAATAATAGTAATAGCGCTTATTTTGCATGACGTTAGACATTTTATAGCAGCCATTCATTTTAATTTGATAATGAAAATTGGCGGGCTGCTACAGCTTGATGCCGGGCATCCATGTCCGCTATACGCTTCGCTAAGCCCCAGTTCTGTGGCTGTTGGACGGTCAAAATTCAGACAGGGCCACGCAATGTGTAAAACGTACTTCTGTCCGTAACAACCGCCTTTTTTGTCTGACCGACCGACCCGATATTTTTTATGACCAGGGACATGAGAAACATATTGTTTTGACAATAAAAAAACACCGCTGTTTGTTTTAATAGATTTTATTTCATACCCCGCTTGACTTACAGCGGTTCTATACAGTCGCCAGTCAATGTACAGAGAGGGGTGCATTACATTGTGTTCATCGTTTTGACGTGGCGTCACCCCATCCATCAACCAGGGAGATGTTCATTCGCGACAATTGCCGGACAATTGCATTGAAATTATTATAATTAAGACACTGACATCCATTACGCTTTTCTTCCCATTGGTACACATTGTTCAGGGTGCGTGGAGGGGGGGGGGGGGGTGCGGAAGGGGAGGGGAGAGGTGGTGGGGGTGGCGGGTCAGGGATGGAGTGGACAGGGTGGTCGAAGCCTGGATTGAAGGTGGCTATGAGATAAACTTTATTTACTTACACCCAGGGCGTGTCCCCCTCTTCCCTAGCGGACTATATATGTATCACAGACAGGGAACCGACTGCCTGAATAAAGCACACAAACTGGCGAAGTAAATGCATTGCGAAGCTTCTTCGACGCTGTATCGTCAAATTGTTCAAACACTCCTGATAAGATATCGTAAGAAAACAACCTCCTTGCGAGACAATCTTGACTGAGACACAGCATACCCAAAGCAGAGCATTATTTGGCGTCAAAACACTATAAGAGGATACAAGCTACACATGCATGATATGAATGACATACAAACCTAACACAAAATACGCGTTTGACAGTTTACATCAGTCCCTGTAAATGTTCATTGATTGGAGAGGCACCGAAGGATGAGGACATTTGTTACTGTTGTAAGCATGCCGTTAGCTAATTCGGTATAATATGGAAAGCCAATGGCATATTAAAATGAACATGTTTGTGAGAGGTTAAATGTTGAGTACAAAATTATAAATAACGAGGATTATTTTGGTCACTCTTCGGGTAGATCGACTATCGAGGTAACAACTGGGAGACGTTTTCAGCTGGCACAGATACAAAGGAGATAATAAACAATACGAATTAATACTAAGGCTTTCAGCACTCACACAGTTACCTTCTGATTGAATTTACCCTGACCCTGGAAAAATCTAATATCTTTGCTCGCGGAAACCCACTGGCTTCGTTAAACCGACATGTTTCCTGGTGAGTATATTGCCCTCGTTTCCACGCATATCACAGCACAATATGGCGCTGAACACAAGAATACTTACTCTATCCGGACCAACTACGCATAGACAAGTCATATAGAACGCATACTGTAATGATGTAGATATACACCTTGCTACATCCCCGTTACATTCACAGCCACTGAGTTTGTAGACAAAAAGGTAAACAGTTTGTAGTTTGTAGACAAAAAGGTAAACAAGCGAACCGACGGGGGCGTCTTAGAATCACAGATGACGATTGAGGATTCTGTCCTATGCCGGGTTTACACGGTAAGATGATTTCTTCCAACAGTCAACATTCGAATCATCGGTTGTTCAAAAGTTCACATGGTCAAACCGCGTACAGACAGACACTACCGCGACCTAGTTCACTGCAATGAACGTTACGACATATTGTTCGTGCGAACAGGGCATTAATCGGGAATTTATCGTACAATCCTACGAGCGAATCCTAAGTCCGATGTTCTACCGACTGAACTAGTCGGGCTTTACAGTAATGGTGGCGTATGACTGCGCACGCGCCTGGATTCCGCCGGTTCAGTGTTTACCTTTTGTTGACATAGTAAATTTTCCCTGCTCATTCAGCAGTTTCTCTTTAAACGTTTGATCGGTCATATATTTAGGACGCTTTAACCGATTCTTGTCATACCGCGTCACTGGGAGAAGGAAGGGAAGAGCGGAGCCATGTCCTCGGGGTAACCTCCTACTTTTGCGAAGGACAGGGGATAATTGTCCTGCGACAACACATACATGACCACAGCGGGGCTCGAACCACCGATCCACGTGCCGTTAGGCTCTAAGGTGGCCAGAGAGCTGAATGAATTTAAACGTTTGAATAACCTTCAAACGTTTTACGAAGGAATGAACTGGACGCAATTTTCGAGCTATTTCAATATGAAATCTTTACGTAACTTATGCAATATCGTATCTAGCTTGAAGTCAAACATGCCCAGTTTTGTGACGTAGTGGACAATAGCGCCAATTTTACCTGTACTAGTGGGACAGAAAATATATCTCAAAAACTTCCAGTTCTTGTACATGATAGAATTCAATTATCTGTGTGCAATAATAGGGACATCAATATATTTCTACCTGATCGATTTAAACTGTTTCTAACGGGAAACATGGCTGCATGTATGAGCAGCTTTAAGAAAACAGAACGAGACCGATCCTTTACGATTATTCAGTACACGACCACTGTTGCCCGCCCTGGCTATACAGCCACCAGTTATCGTTGTTGGTTTTCTTACAATATCACAACAAAAAGCATTCCTCGTACATATACATATATAGGTACACATGATACATTTATAATGTGTACACCTATTATGCACAGGGTTAAAGCTTCACCTGTGTGAAGTGTTTGGCGTTGCCTCGTGTACTAAATGACATACCTGATAAGGCAGACGCTGATAAGGCATAAAACACCATTAATATAATATCTAGCACTTGTCAGCACGTGATATGAAGCAAGGCATATCAAAGAAAACACCAGCCGCTCAGTAAAACAAAGATCTAATATTCTGTTTAACAAAGTTACCAGAAACCGCAGAAAAAAACAAGCAGCAGCTGGATGTACAACACGGAGAAAACCCAGCACCTGGATGTACAACGCGGATAAAACCCAGCAGCTGGATGTATAACGCGGAGAAAACCCAGCAGCTGGATGTACAACGCGGATAAAACCCAGCAGCTGGATGTACAACGCGGATAAAACCCAGCAGCTGGATGTACAACGCGGAGAAAACCCAGCAGCTGGATGTACAACGCAGAGAAAACCCAGCAGCTGGATGTACAACACGGAGAAAATCCAGCACCTGGATGTACAACGCGGATAAAACCCAGCAGCTGGATGTACAACGCGGAGAAAACCCAGCAGCTGGATGTACAACACGGAGAAAATCCAGCACCTGGATGTACAACGCGGATAAAACCCAGCAGCTGGATGTACAACGCGGAGAAAACCCAGCAGCTGGATGTACAACACGGAGAAAACCCAGCACCTGGATGTACAACGCGGATAAAACCCAGCAGCTGGATGTACAACGCGGATAAAACCCAGCAGCTGGATGTATAACGCGGAGAAAACCCAGCAGCTGGATGTACAACGCGGATAAAACCCAGCAGCTGGATGTACAACACGGAGAAAATCCAGCACCTGGATGTACAACGCGGATAAAACCCAGCAGCTGGATGTACAACGCGGATAAAACCCAGCAGCTGGATGTACAACGCGGAGAAAACCCAGCAGCTGGATGTACAACACGGAGAAAAGCCAGCACCTGGATGTACAACGCGGATAAAACCCAGCAGCTGGATGTACAACGCGGATAAAACCCAGCAGCTGGATGTATAACGCGGAGAAAACCCAGCAGCTGGATGTACAACGCGGATAAAACCCAGCAGCTGGATGTACAACGCGGATAAAACCCAGCAGCTGGATGTACAACGCGGAGAAAACCCAGCAGCTGGATGTACAACGCAGAGAAAACCCAGCAGCTGGATGTACAACACGGAGAAAATCCAGCACCTGGATGTACAACGCGGATAAAACCCAGCAGCTGGATGTACAACGCGGATAAAACCCAGCAGCTGGATGTACAACGCGGATAAAACCCAGCAGCTGGATGTATAACGCAGAGAAAACTAAGCAGCTGAATGTACAACGCGGAGAAAACCAAGCAGCTGGATGCACAACGAGAAGGAAACCGCTGGGCTTGGGAGAGGTGAGAGTCTAATGTTTGTCTTAGCCATTGGCAGTGAGATAGCTAAAGTACAGTCTCGACGCCATCTGTCTTTTATGTAAACGTTCGAAGCGGAAATAGACATAATAACTTGAAATGATGAAATGATTAATTATGTAAGTCTTTCGGTTTGTCCACGTCAGCAATTTTCAATTTAGTTTAGCAAATTATGTTTGCATTCATCCATAATGAAATTGAGCAATTCACCTGGAAGCGAGGAGTTGATTGTACTGACACACAGCCATATTTTCGGACTGTGACATAAGATTCAGACCACCCTTCCAAGTGAAACTTATTGAACATATGGCTGAGAATATTTGCCTTCCACGTCGACAAAAGCAAAAAAAACTACATTTGAACTAAGAGGGAATACATTACGAAGGAACACACAATACTATATTCATCCAACCATGAAATATGAGACTTTGGTCGATATGTCCAATCTGTCTACATCTTCGACATTACGAAATCACGTCACGTGCTATCTCATCATATAGGCTACATGGTGGCGGGGTCTAAGGTCAAAATATCCAGATATCAAAATAACAAATATCACTCTAGGAAATCGACCATAATATGGATCGGTGCTACCTAAAAAATGCGAGCGTATATTTATTAATTCAGCTATTCCGAGGTGATACATCTCGGTTAATATTCAAACTTAATCTCGCTTCGGCTTGCCATAAAGAATATCTGTGGCGGGATGACGTATGCCATGCACATGCTTGTCATATCATTCGGTTGCTTAGGAACTCCCATTGTGACATCATGTTTATAACATTTTGACGTCACAACTACTCACTATGACAGCAGCTGATGGACGGTCACCAACAGACATTGTCATTTAGCCCGTCGCTGCTAAATTAACTTTAATTTGAAGTATACATCCAGTGTCAACATTGAATAATTTATTCGTTAATTTTGTGGGGCAGCTGATTTAATTATCAAAGGCATGACATAATAGGCTTCGACCTCTCTTTGCTTGAATACATTTAAGTACAGCTGATATTTGCTCCGAATCCGAAAACGTCTCATGGGGGCTGTTACGCGAAATGCAAGTCCTAAGCCTAGGCTTGAAATGGATTTTGAATACGCATGCATGTTACCTTAAGAGCTCGCATGCGCTCGCTATTATCGCCGTTATTTATATCACTCGGGATACCACGAAGAAATCAACCGCATTTTTAACCAGATATGTTGCGACTATCATCGCCATGACAACTACAGGATGACGCGCAGTACTGCCCTGACGACCACACGCGCTCCATGGCAAACGCTCATCACATTGGAGGAACTGTATAAGGCGAAGGTATATTACGCGCCATTTACAACCATAGTGGCGATCTCAATGGCAACAATTATGACGTCATACCGATGGCAATAAATCTTCGTCATGGCAACCAGTATTATGTCCAAAGGACCAGCCAGGGTTGAGTATTGCGAGGGCGACCACGATGATAAAGCCACGGCCTCTAGAACGTTGACACACCAACCGAAACTAAACCTCTATGCTTTAATATCTTTGGCCCAAAACGGTGACTGCACATTGAGAGTTGGCATGGTTTTATCTTGAAGTCTTCCACCCATGCGGGAATTGATATTTACACAGACAATCTGCAGATCTATGGTTAACTCATGTCAATCATTCTATACATTAGTGACATTCTCAATTGCGTCCTCATCTCACGCGTCCACCCCACACCCCCCAAACCCACCCGGTGAAAGCAAAAAGCGATAACAAAGAAAACAAAGAAAGGCGACTTAACGGTTTAACTCACAATGTCAAATTATTTGACTTTGACACTTCCGACCACCTTGTCCATTTTAGTTGGCTACCCATTCCCGCCCCCCCACCGCTCGACCCCGACAGGTATGTACAAGTCTTGCATATAAGAGCGCGTTGTTACACAGAGAACGAATGGATCGGTTACGTGGTTGGCTGGCTGGGGGGAACCTCAACGCCGGGTTATTTCTCTTTCTTCTCCTTCTTCTTCTTCAGTGAAATCTTCTTGCCCGTCGCTTGGCTGCCCGTGGCCTGGCTGCCCGCCGACCCCGCGCTGGCCCCACCCCCGCCCCCGCCCACTCCCACCGCGGGGGTCGCGGCCCCGGCTCCAGCCCCCGTCCCCGCCACGACCCCTAACCCATCCCCCACGGAGTCACCCCCGCCAGCGGGCGCCCGGGACCGTTGCTCGTCCAGGCGGTTAGATTGCGCCCTCTGTATGAGATTGAAGAAGTCCTCGTCGGGCACGGTGGGCGCCAGTTTCTCCGGCAGTTCGCTGCGCTGGTCGTCTATGCGGGAGCCCTGTAAGTCACACCAAACACACCATCATCACGTGTAACAAGTATCGCGATGCAACACGTATAAAGCTTGGTCTAAACCACTATCAGACAGCATTATTAATTCGTGTCTTGGCAGTCAAAACTCACATCGAACTATTTTATAAGATAACCCCCCCCCCCTGGAGGAGGGGGGGCCCTCCTCCAGTAGCCAAGTTGGCAGCACAATTGGCGGGGTTCGCGGATATAAAGATCACACCAATCATGCCAGATAACCACCTTAGCTCTTCTATGGCAACAAAAAAATCAACAGCTTGCATTTCGATGCCAAATTCCGTAGATCGTCTCGTATAATGACGCCCTCCTGTGGTTCAAGATAAGCTATGACTGGATGCACCAATCCATAAATCCAAGTTACGACAGCACTTGCGTCCTTCATTCGCCAGAGGCGCCACTGTTCCAGTAGCGCTCTACAGAATTCGGCATGGAAATGAACACGTTGATACGAAAACAGACATCACAAGTATATATATAAAAATCTATTTTGCAGCACTTGCGTTACTCATTAACCAGAGGGCGCCACTGTTCCAGGTGCGTTCAACGGAATTCGGCATGGAAATGAACACGTTGATACGAAAACAGACATCACAAGTAAGTATATAAAAATCTATTTTGCAGCACTTGCGTCACTCATTCACCAGAGGGCGCCACTGTTTCAGTTGCGTTCTACGGAAATCGGCATGGAAATGAACACCTCGCCAGTGGACACAGGCATCACAAGTATATATCTTAATCTCCATTTTGCATCCACTTATACATCGAAACCAAATACAGGCTTAGGGTTAACAAAAAGTCTGACCTGACACCGCATGAGCATCTCGAAAAACTGATCCTGAAGCTGGTCATCCCGGCGTCGGGATACGTAGGGTCCGATGACGGCCTGCTGGTTGACCAGGCCCGGGAACTCCGGCAGATCGGCCCGCTGGTCGTTCATTCTGGATCCCTGGATCCCGGCGACCATGTCCAGGAATTCCTCGGCCTGGGCTGTCTGGGCTGTGCGTCGGGAGGTCGGGGGACAGGCGCACGGCGAGGCGTTAGATACGTGGGGCTGATCCGAGGACATACCGCACGGAATGCCACTCTGACATGTCATACTGTATGCTATTCAGTTATGTCATATTGTATGCTATTCAGCTATGTCATATTGTATGCTATTCAGTTATGTCATATTGTATGCTATTCAGTTATGTCATACTGTATGCTATTCAGTTATGTCATACTGTATGTTATTCAGTTACGTCATACTGTATGCTATTCAGTTATGTCATACTGTATGCTATTCAGTTATGTCATATTGTATGCTATTCAGTTATGTCATACTGTATGCTATTCAGTTATGTCATACTGTATGTTATTTAGTTACGTCATACTGTATGCTATTCAGTTACGTCATACTGTATGCTATTCAGTTACGTCATACTGTATGCTATTCAGTTATGTCATAGTGTATGCTATTCAGTTACGTCATACTGTATGCTATTCAGTTATGTCATACTGTATGTTATTCAGTTACGTCATACTGTATGCTATTCAGTTATGTCATACTGTATGCTATTCAGTTACGTCATACTGTATGCTATTCAGTTACGTCATACTGTATGCTATTCAGTTATGTCATAGTGTATGCTATTCAGTTATGTCGTACTGTATGCTATTCAGTTACGTCATACTGTATGCTATTCAGTTACGTCATACTGTATGCTATTCAGTTATGTCATAGTGTATGCTATTCAGTTATGTCGTACTGTATGCTATTCAGTTACGTCATACTGTATGCTATTCAGTTATGTCATGTTGTATGCTATTCAGTTATGTCATACTGTATGCTATTCAGTTATGTCATACTGTATGTTATTCAGTTACGTCATACTGTATGCTATTCAGTTATGTCATACTGTATGCTATTCAGTTACGTCATACTGTATGCTATTCAGTTATGTCATAGTGTATGCTATTCAGTTACGTCATACTGTATGCTATTCAGTTATGTCATACTGTATGCTATTCAGTTACGTCATACTGTATGCTATTCAGTTACGTCATACTGTATGCTATTCAGTTATGTCATAGTGTATGCTATTCAGTTATGTCGTACTGTATGCTATTCAGTTACGTCATACTGTATGCTATTCAGTTACGTCATACTGTATGCTATTCAGTTATGTCATAGTGTATGCTATTCAGTTATGTCGTACTGTATGCTATTCAGTTACGTCATACTGTATGCTATTCAGTTACGTCATACTGTATGCTATTCAGTTATGTCATAGTGTATGCTATTCAGTTATGTCGTACTGTATGCTATTCAGTTATGTCATACTGTATGCTATTCAGTTACGTCATACTGTATGCTATTCAGTTATGTCATAGTGTATGCTATTCAGTTATGTCGTACTGTATGCTATTCAGTGATATAGTACTGAATACCACTTAGTATAATGCATAAAACTTATGTGTATATATCACTCAGTTAGGTCACACTGTGTATCATTCAGTCGTTTCATATATTATAAGCCGGTAGATAATCCTATATAATTATATGGATTGATTATATGCAGAACCACATCAGCCGGTAAGAGTAACCGACCCTGAAAGACGTTGCAAACACAATTCCAGTACAAATGCAATTAACCTTGAAGTCCAACATTTAAGATAATGTAATTCTTTTGATTGAAGAATTAAAGAAAGCGATTGCCACTTTCATCCATTGAAGCAAAAGAAAGACGACAAAACGATATGGGTGACATGATCTTGAGATCTTGGGAACATGTCATGTTCAATCACGTCCGTTCGGTCACGTAAATACCACTGAACTGACCCAGTTTGCTGGGCTGCGTGTTTTCCTTGTCCTCGTGGCTGTTCTCGGCCACGTGGTCCTCGTCCCCCTGGGCCACGTGGTCCGTGCCGCGGAACGAGCAGCGCTGGTCATCGATGCGCCGACTCTGGAAGCGCGTCAGCAGCTCGAAGAAACCGTCATCCTCCACAAACTCCTCCGCGGCGATGTTCTGAAGGAGGAGGAAGAGGAGGTGAGGACTTCAGGATACACTCGGGATGTAGGGGACAAAATAGAAGGTGAAGACTGCAGGATATGCTTGGAATGTAGGGGACAAAATAATTAGGAGGTGGAGACTTCAGGATACAGTTAGGAGGTAAGGGACAACATATGAGGTGAGGACTTCAGGATACAGTTGGGATGTAAAAGACAAAATAAGAGGTGAGGACTTCAGGATACAGTTGGGATGTAAGGGACAAAATAGGAGGTGAGGACTTCAGGCTACAGTTGGGATGTAAAGGACAAAATAAGAGGTGAGGACTTCAGGATACAGTTGGGATGTAAGGGACAAAATAGGAGGTGAGGACTTCAGGATACAGTTGGGATGTAAAAGACAAAATAAGAGGTGAGGACTTCTGGATACAGTTGGGATGGGGAACAAAACATGAGGTAAAGGATGCAGGATACACTTGGGATGTAGGGGACAAAATAGGAGTTAAACTTTAGGATACACTTGGGGTGTAGGGGATAAAAGCTGATGTATCAGTGGACAAACAGAGTGAAGTATCCTCCACATACTCCACATACAGCAGCTGTAGCCGTGTAACGTACCCTCGCTTTGTCCTTGGCTGAACTCTGTCGCTTAGAGGGAGCCTCGCAGGCCACGGACGCTGCCTTCTGCATTTTGTGCTGCTTCGACCTCGACCCAGACAGCTTCTTCTCACGCTACAACAAGGCAAGATCCTTCCATATCACTAGGCATTCCAACAAAGATGAACCATAAAGTGTGTACGTGACATTGAACACAACTGGCATCAGACACGCGTATGCCACTAAAATGCATGCACCTATAAATATATATAAATATATAAAATATATATTAAAAATCCAAGAAAGAACCAAAAACGATGTTGCAATTGACCTATACCTCTAAATACCAGCCAGATGACAGATGAGCCATACCGAAGATTTATCGACTTTATAGTAATATTGAACACTGTTCCTAACAACTTTACAATTTGGACCTGTATACAACAATAATGCGCATGTCCTTCAGTGTAAAATACAATAAACTAGTAAGACAATGCTCTCATATTTCTTTGACAATTATTTTTACTGATCCACATGTTTTTTTATCTAAATGCTCTAACAAAAAACAATGAAAAGCAAACACGATTCTAGCAGTGTGATTATAACAAGATGGCAGTAAAACGGACTGATATAGAACTCCACGTGCAAGTTTGAATACCACACAATAGGTCGTCTTTCATGAATAAATCAGGATTTAAGTTTAAGTAGGTTTCAGCAGGACGCTTTAACCCGTGTGGGCCATATCGCGACAATGGGAAGAGTCAAGGTAAAGTGGATCCATGCCTCCGGGAGTAATCCCCTGCTCTTTGCGAACGCAAATATCTGTACAGTGGGTATTCGAACCACGCACCGGTCGCTTGGGCTGGTCTAAGAGAGAACACAAGACAATAGCCGAAAGCACCACCCACTAGGCCACGAGGCGATCTCAAGTAAATAACGATAGGATAATCGATAATGGCTGCGACGCCGTCACGTGGCTTTACCTTGTCACGTGACTTTACCTTGTCTGGGGTCAGTTTCATGATCTTCATTTCCTCCATGCTTTTCCGCCTGACTCTGGGAGGCCGCCTGATGCCCAGGTCCGGGCTGTCCTCGGCTACGTCACTAGCCTTCCTATCCTTGGAGCTGTGGGAGGAACATCACCATCAGCACTGATACAGACACGATTAAACATAACCCCTGTTATGCCAGCCAATACAACAAGTGGACAATAAGGATGTTGGTTGGTTATTCAGGACGCTTTAACCACTTTCGGTCATACCGCGTCAAGGGAGAAGGGAGGGAGAGCGGAGCCATGTCCCCAGGGGGTAACCCCGTACTCTTTACGCAGAAAGACATGGCATCTTTATCCTGCGACCACACAGACATAGCCACAGCGGGGCTCGAACCACCGACCCACGTGCCGTTAGGCTCTCAGGTGACCAGAACACTCAATGCGAGCGCTCTAGCCCACTGAGCTATCGCACCGGCCCCGGAAAAAAGGAAGAAGATTAAAAATAACGTCGATCTTAAAATGGTCGCAACGATAATTTGAGTACGTACTGGTCATAATTTTACCAGTCACCCAAATAAGGTTTTGGGAGTGCGCCGCCGCTTGTATAGTTGCAGGCAATATTAATGCTTGCAAGATATTTCTGGTCAACAGTAAAAAAAAAAAACCCAAAAAACTTTAGAATCTACTGGCGGTGAATTTTACAAGCGAGACAAGCTTGAGATGTTATTGTTATTAAAGAGATGTTATTTTTGGTCATAAATATGTTGCAAACATTTATATTGCTTATCAAACTACGTATTGCCTTTCAGTGAAATGATACATGATCTTCAACTTCAACTGTACTATGTAAAGGGGCATTTCAAGGCAAATCAGAACGTGGAAATGGTAGCCACATGGCGTAAGCAGCCACGGACGCTGAAGTCCCACAAAGTCGTCCAGAGGCAATATGGAGACGATGCGCTGTCTCAGATGGACGTTCACTTCCCGAAGATAAGGGCCTTACCCTTTTAGGTTATCCTGGTCGGCAGAACTTTTATTAATGCCGAGAATGTTTTTCAAGTCTGATAGGTTCATCTCCGCAGTCAACTGTCCAGTCGAATCTCCGATCTGATCACGTAAAGAAATGAGATGAAATGAAATTACGTGTTTTAGGTCGCTTTTGTGGACCACGTAAGGAGACATATAAGCTATCCTGTAGCATATAAACAATTGATACAACGAGGTGGCAACTAAACAAATATTGGCTGCAAGTGCGAAAGATTTCGTTCTTATTGACTGGATTGTAACGGCACTTCCTGGTTGTTAGGCGATATCGCGAAAAGTAAGCCACAAATTAAATTGTAAAAAATATCGGCCTCTGGAAAAGAATAAAAACATTTTAAACACTTTCGTCACACCTTTTTTTCCCCCTTACATATATATGCTTTGCCCAATAAAGTAAAAAATAATACTCTCACAAATATCATTCCTCGGCGTAAGGAACTTCTCATTTGCTCGAGAGCGCGGCAAACAGCAGAATCCTTTAGGAAGCTTACCTCTCTCGACAGTTCCAAATGGCGCGTCGCATACTGCAGAGCCTTCTCGTGGTTGCCAAGGGCCGTGTGCGCGTTGCCAAGGCTCCAGCACGCGCGTCCCTCGCCGATCTTGTCATTGAGTTGTTGAGCTATCTGCAGGTGCTTGATGTGGTATTCGATGGCCAGGTCGTAGTCGCGGAGCAGTGTGTACGTGTTGCCCATACTGTAACAGGCCTGCGCTTCCAGGGCCAGGTCGCTCAGCTGTTTGGCGATCTGTAGCGTCTTTCTGAAGTGAAATGAATGGGATGGTTTTACGCCGCCTTTGTGCACGGCTGAGACGAGCCCCAGGTTAGGTACCAAGGCCCGGATTCGAACCCAGGACCTTATAATCTGAGCTAACACCAGACCCCTGCGTCTTTCTAAGTCCTATTAATGCTTCGTAGTATTTAGATTAAATGTGATCTTCCATGCGTTTTCAAAAACAAACGAAAAGCGGTGTATAACTAGATGTGCACTCGGATATCCGCGCAACACTGGCCGAGAACACCAATCTGTACATGCATTAAGTCCCACACGTTGTGAGTTGTTTGATGCCAAGCACATTTGCCATCAAAATGCCAGAACGTGTAGACATAGCGGTCACTTACTTATAATGGTCCACGGCCACTTCGAACTGCCCCAAGAAGATATGAGCATTGCCCAGGTTGCTATAGGCACGCCTCTCAGCCGATTTGTCTCCAAATTCTTTAGCGATGGCCAGCCGCTGAAGGAACAATCCATGCTTACGATACAGTAGTATACATGGGGAGTCCTGGCCAAGAGTGTTTAACAGGGGGCCTCTCACAGGCAAGCTATCAAAAATAGTAATAATTATAGGAGCATTCTGAAACAAAAGCAGAGGAACATACAGGAACTTTGTGCGATAAAAATATAGACAAATTACGTGAAGGTGTACATTCCTATTGGCAGCAGTACCCTTGTCTTATCAGTTGATGATCTTAGGTTCGCCAATAATACACGGTCTTCCCGCAAACAATGTACACTATTTACCTCACCCGGCATTCAACTTGATCGCGGAAAAGTGTCTCGCAACAAGGCATCGAATAATATCCAAAATGTAAGCAATTTCACAACCATGACTGCCGCAAAAGGATCCACTTAACTCGGGATTGTGTAATTGACACATTGTAGTACATGTCGGGAGGAAAATGTACCAAATAACAGGAACAAGAAGAGAGAAGAAAAATCCGATTGTATAGGAAAGATAGAAAATGTGGAAGGCCTGTTTCATTGCAGACAATGGAGGTGATTTTGTCAAAGATGGGTAAGGAGAAGGACTTTATCCATCGTGATTATGGAATGTACATAATATAGTATGACACTTACCTCTTCGTGGTATTTGATGGCATGACCGAAGTTGCCAAGGAGATAATGTGTGTTGCCAAGGTTACCGCACGCGCGTCCCTGGGCCGCTCGGTCGCCAAGCTCGCGAACAATGACCAGGTTTTGTCTGAAATCGACGCGAAAGGGGAGCTGGTTAGTTCATAGCTGCCGGTGACTGAATTGCCTTTGAATAGGTTTGACTGCTTGGTGTAAAATAACTATTGATATTTCTTGCATGGCGCAAGATAAACATTAACGGACGCTAGTGCATGGTGAGGTAAACAATACCCTCAAAATAAACCATATTGCGACAACAGACCAGTAGACGACCGCGAGGTTTCGTCATTATGGATGCCCGTTCCGATAACACAGATGTAGAGGGCAGCCACATTCTCAACTTGTGATGTCTTATTGTGGCAAAAAGGGAAGAGGACAAGTATGGGCCGAAGTCCCCACTAATAATAATTTATTGCGGAAATCAGAAAGTTTTTTGCCGGAAGTTTCCACCAAGCCTTGTCACTTGCCGAAGCCATTTGATGATCGCGACGGGGTACCCATGTCCTTCCGTGACACAGGGCAAGGCCAGTGGACTTCTAGCTACCTACTGAGGTGCAGGCCAGGGTCAGTTGTCTGATCGATCGACATTTTGCACCCCCAACAAAAGGTAATCACCTCCCTGACAACACGCGACCTTCGGCCTCAAGGATAGGGCGGTAACCGTGGAAGCACCCGCCCCCAACGACAGAGCGGTAACTAAGAAACCACTCACCACGAACGGTAGAGCGGTAACCATGACACCACTGAACCTAACGACAGGTCGGTAACCAAGGAACCACCCACCCCCACTGAAATGGCGGTAACCAAGGCACCCCCTCCCTCCGAAATGGCGACACAAGGCACCAAGGCTTAAAATAAGAGAAGTCAAATATAAAGAAAAGGTCCTCTCTGGTAGGAAATGTGGCATTTTTTACCATGCAAGTTCACACATCTAATTTATCATCACAAAAAAAGATTTCGCACGAGCAGATCGGCTTTTGATTTTAGTTAATATAATGCAAACGGCTTGACATGGAACTACTAGTGCGCCACCCTGCGGAGAAGTGTGATTATACGCTTGGACATTTCCTCGAAACCGATCAGTGCTCACTATAGCGGCACGAATGTCTGTGGAACGACTCATAAATAATATCAATATTATATTAATTAAACGATTGGAATTGAGAGGAGAGAAAAGAGTGAGGAGGGGAGGAAAGAGGCAACGGTGAGGGTGAGAGGGGTGAGCCTTTATATGTCAGTTAGCAAAGCAAGGTTGAGAGGCAGATCAACCAGTCGTGGGTTCGAATCCTGGTGCCCGCATCTCGGGCAAGTCCCAGGAGGTTTCTTGGCCCAATTTAGCCTAGGGTTCTGATGGGAGAAGGCGAGGGTCGGGCGTAGGTTTTATAGTTTTATAACTATACAGGTGTTGAAAGGACTTCCAACGAGGTAAGCTTTCACCAAGATCCACGTTGATCACGCGCGTACTCGCTGTTGAAAAGCTCAGATAATAATTAAAAAAACGCACAGAAAAAAGCCCCAAACGTATCTGACTGACGTCACCGCCTACGTCAAACGTGACACGTGTCAGCGTCAGGCCAATCAGAGTGACGGATTCGGTGAGGAGGAATGCCCCGGAGCGGTGCAAGGCTTGTTCCCGTCCTATCAAGTTTCATGAGAGACGTTCGATGGAAGTCTTTCATAAAGCAAGACTGGCAACTAACTGCCAAGTGCACCGGGCGCCTCAAGGCATACACTGTGAGAAAGTTAGAGAGGAGTGGTGCTGGGGGGAGGGGTAGGGGGGGGGGGGGTACGGGGGACGAAGGGGATGGGGAGCGAAATAGAGGGTGGAGGTGATGATGAAGGGGGTGGCGAGGGAGGTGAGGAGAAGCAGAGATGAAGAGGGATATAAAGAGAGAGGATGGACACGAGGAAGGCAAGAAGAAGATAGGAGAGATGCGCCAAGAAAGGGAGGTGAGGAGAGGGAGGCGAGCCAAGGGAGGGAGGTGAGCAGAGAGAGGTGCGAAGAAAGGGAGGTGAGGAGAGGGAGGCGAGCCAAGGGAGGGATGTGAGCAGAGAGAGGTGCGAAGAAAGGGAGGTGAGGAGAGGGAGGTGGGCCGAGGGAGGGAGGTGAGCAGAGAGAGATGCGAAGAAAGGGAGGTGAGGAGAGGGAGGTGAGCCGAGGGAGGGAGGTGAGCAGAGAGAGGTGCGAAGAAAGGGAGGTGAGGAGAGGGAGGCGAGCCAAGGGAGGGAGGTGAGCAGAGAGAGGTGCGAAGAAAGGGAGGTGAGGAGAGGGAGGTGAGCCAAGGGAGGGAGGTGAGCAGAGAGAGGTGCGAAGAAAGGGAGGTGAGGAGAGGGAGGCGAGCCAAGGGAGGGAGGTGAGCAGAGAGATGCGCCAAGAAAGGCAGGTGAGGAGAGGGAGGTGAGCCAAGGGAGGGAGGTGAGCAGAGAGAGGTGCGAAGAAAGGGAGGTGAGGAGAGGGAGGTGAGCCAAGGGAGGGAGGTGAGCAGAGAGAGGTGCGAAGAAAGGGAGGTGAGGAGAGGGAGGCGAGCCAAGGGAGGGAGGTGAGCAGAGAGAGGTGCGAAGAAAGGGAGGTGAGGAGAGGGAGGTGAGCCGAGGGAGGAAGGTGAGCAGAGACAGGTGCAAAGAAAGGGAGGTGAGGAGAGGGAGGCGAGCCAAGGGAGGGAGGTGAGCAGAGAGAGGTGCGAAGAAAGGGAGGTGAGGAGAGGGAGGTGAGCCAAGGGAGGGAGGTGAGCAGAGAGAGGTGCGAAGAAAGGGAGGTGAGGAGAGGGAGGCGAGCCAAGGGAGGGAGGTGAGCAGAGAGAGGTGCGAAGAAAGGGAGGTGAGGAGAGGGAGGTGAGCCGAGGGAGGAAGGTGAGCAGAGACAGGTGCAAAGAAAGGGAGGTGAGGAGAGGGAGGCGAGCCAAGGGAGGGAGGTGAGCAGAGAGAGGTGCGAAGAAAGGGAGGTGAGGAGAGGGAGGTGAGCCAAGGGAGGGAGGTGAGCAGAGAGAGGTGCGAAGAAAGGGAGGTGAGGAGAGGGAGGCGAGCCAAGGGAGGGAGGTGAGCAGAGAGAGGTGCGAAGAAAGGGAGGTGAGGAGAGGGAGGTGAGCCGAGGGAGGAAGGTGAGCAGAGAGAGGTGCGAAGAAAGGGAGGTGAGGAGAGGGAGGTGAGCCGAGGGAGGGAGGTGAGCAGAGAGAGAGGGAGAGGTGCGAAGAAAGGGAGGTGAGGAGAGAGGGAGGTGGGCAGAGAACGGGGTGAGGAGAGAAGGGATAGGAGATCAAGGCAAAAAGAGAGAGAGAGGGGAATTACGGAGGGAGAGATGGGAGAAGGATGTGAGGTTGGGAGAGGAGAGGAGGAGAGAATGGAGTGGTGAGGGAGGTGAGGAAAAAGGCAGAGGTGAGTGGGAGAGAGAGGAGGGCGTGCATGACATCGGGCGATGATGAGCGAGAAGTACTAGGGGGAGGAGAAGAGGGGGCAGGCCAGAAGTGGGGACGGGGAGAGTGGCGGGATGGTGGTGAGGAGAAACAGGGGGAAGGGTTGGAGAGGTGAGAAGAGAGGGATGGGGGAGGTAAGACAAGTGGACCAGCAGCCGTGCGCCCTTCTACCTTTTGCCAGAACATGCTTCGTGTCTTCCACAGCGATCGGGGAGTAATCAGTAACTCTACACACGACTGCCGACTTCAGTGGCCAATTCGGACCTCGTGAGTTATGCTTTTTGTTCGCCGGGGGTCTGATCACGCTGTGCGAGGCGCATGTACTACATTAGGTGGTGTTTTGCGCACATACGTATTAAACCAGAACTAAGGGAAATGCACTCCTGGCACAGCAAATATTTGCAAAAAAAAAATTGAATATATGAAACAAACTTCAAAATCATAAGCCGAACATCATAGAGGATTGAAAAAAAGAGGGGTCGACCTCGGCCGCTGTGTTTTCGAAGCTCAGCTCGCCACTAACTGATGCTTAGAGAATCGGAAAACCACAAGGACGCCAGAAAATGAAAAAAAAAATGAGTAGATTCGAAACGTTTTATGCCGTTTTTGTGAACACAAAGGACTAATCTGAGCCAAGGAATATCTCGGGACGACGAATGATGAAAAAGAACGGGGAAAACATGCCCCAGATTAGGGGCCCGGGGCCCGCAACCACTGGCAAATGGGAAGGTGGCCGACGACCCCCTACCCCTCCACCCCCCCTACCCTCCCCGCCTCCTCATGTATCCTAGCGACCACCAAGAGCACACAACCAGGCATGTCATCCATTATTAACTGATGCGGCAGTAATCAAAGGGTAGAGGCGGGCAGGTATAGACCCGCCCGCCCATCGTGGCGCGACAGATGCGCTTAACTCAGTGACGTCACGAGTATACCTGACCAAGTGGTCGAAAACTGAACGTGACCTTGAGTGAGCTTGACCTAATGACGTCATGACTGCCTTGAAAAGACCTAGTGACGTCAAGACTAAACTGGACATAGTGACGTTCTGGTTTCCGACGGTTGGATGCGTTTCAGACTCAAATGTACTGGGACAAAACACCGGTAACATGATTAGGACCATAAGCCACACCATAAACATTGACCCGCAGAAGGCCTTCCAGGCGTAACAATGACACAACACTGGCACACGTAGTATCAGGGGACTTCAACGACAGAATGATCCAGACACTCACTCGTAGAAGTCGGCCGCCTTCTGGAGCGCTTCCTTGACGTCCGGGGGGAACTCTCCGGGATCCTGGTTGGCGTTGCGGCCGCGGTGCTTGCCCTGGGCGTGGTAGACGTTGCCCAGGTTGTACAGGGCCCTCGCCTCGCCTATCTGAAGCACGTGGCAACCACAGCGCATGATAAACCTACATTGTATATACATACATAAAAAACAGGCAGGCGGTCGCAAATGGCTTTAGTAAAACATATATTGTACATACATAAAAAACAGGCCGGCGGTCGCAAATGGCTTTAGTAAAAAACATATATTGTACATACATAAAAAATACCAGCTGGCGGTCCTAAATGACTTTAGTAACCAATATAGGAAGTACTTATCTGGAAATTGTGTTAGCGACACATATTTCCCAAGGGAGACGAAGTTTAACGTCGACGGGACAATAGATCTACGCTAATGATAGCCACTGTTGCCTCTATTACCGCAATCAGCACAACCACAATTCTTATTGTAGTAACTTCCGTCATGTCTTCCTGCCATGGCGGCACTCTCGAGTTGATTTGTCTGCTCGGGGCATTCAAATCGACCACAAATAAAGGTAATTGCTCTAATTGCTCCTTGTATGAAAAAACAATTCTTCAAAAAAGTCACCACGTGTGACCAGTCGTTATGAGCACATGATCATCCAATGGAAAGCCAAAAATGCCGCAGCGCCACCTGGTGAATGGAGCATGAAATTGATTACTTACTCGATCTTTTAGTTCCCTGGATATGTCTAGGTGGCGCTGGCAGCACACAATGGCTTCTTCAAATTTGCTGAGTACTTTGAGGGTGTTGCCAAGGTTACCGCTAGCCTTGGCCTCCCCGAGACGGTCGCCTATTGTCCTAGAAATATAAATATAAACATCAGTACCATGTGAGTAGAATACCATCACAGGCAAGGGCTAATAATGGTAAACATAGTCCGACAGACAGCAAACTGACCATGTTCGCAATCTTTGGTAACGTCATACCGTCAGATCTGTTGTCACACTGGCGCTGACATAACTTAAGTATATAAAAATACAAGACCGGTCGACTTGTTGTCAGTACGAACGGTACGATGTGGTTAATAGGTGAGACCCTTAATACATATATACACACACACACACTCACAAATCCCATACAAAGCTTAGAGCGCAGAAAACTTGTCAATAGGAGATATCACCATTGAAGCCCTGCTCTTCACATATAATATGCGGAGTGACACTGGCATAACATAATACAATGGAACAAAGAGAACTATCAGAGCCCGGTATAGAGGAGAAACGGATTCAACCTCAGACACCAACAGACAATTATACTAATTAATAATCTACGCCCGAATGCACAATTTATGTGTAATGTACGCGCCAGAGGAAGGAGTTCTAAACACGCGCGTTATATATAAATAATATACAGAAAAGGGCAGACACGAATCTTGGAAAATGGATTTCATGATATATTCATGACATGTATATATATATATTATGTACATCGACATTGGAGCCCACCCACGGAGTCGTCATTCCCGGGCTAATACACGAGTCATGCGTATGTACCTCACTTCACCCTCTCACCCATCTGCCATTGATCTGGCAGTGAGGGTCTCATCCTCACCCTTACCCCCGCCCCCCCTTCCTACCCCCCGCCCCGCCCACGCCCCAGTGGCAGGCCGGGATAAATCGCCCACGAACGGTTAGTCAGGAGCTCGGGTGATGTTTGCCTAATCGAAGCTTGCTTGATATATATATATATATATATATTTCGCTATTGTCTCTATCTCTCTATCTATATATATATATATGCGTGTATACATATATATACATAAATAAGCTTATAAGGCACCGCGTGGACAGGGCTTGCCACAGACCGCAACCACGACGGTAACGCCGTCACCTTGGACAATGGCGCCATCTAGCGAGTAATCTATCCAGCAAACCGTTGGAAATCCAATAAAGGAAAGAAACGAGCGACAGAAGAGTGAAGGCAACCCGTTACCAACGAAAGTCGGTTGTAGACACAACATGTCTTGTAGACCGCCCAGACAGGAAGGACCTGACATTCTTTTATCTACACGCCTTTGGTTTTTTCGTTACCCCGACGCGTTGAGGAGGGAGATGGGTTGGTTGGTTGGGGGGGTGGGGCGGATGGGAGGGGGAGAATGGGGTGGGGTCGGGGTTTAGGAGAGGAGATGGCAGGAGAGGGTTGATGTGCGGCAGTCGTTACGATTATATTCATATACATATACAGCAATATACCGTCGGCCATTCGTGTTGTATGGATTATACGCTTGTTTGACCAGTGGCCACACTTGGTTCAATGATACAATGGGGGTTGGGTTAGCGAGGGAGAGAGAAGGGAGAATAGAGGGGAGGGGGGGGGGCAGGCAACCCACCAATGTGAGTGGCATCCTCAAGGCTTACCCCTCCGACCCGAACCCCTTACATCCATGCACCCCCCCGCCCCCCCACCACTTAACACTCCAGCAGACCGACCAGCGATGCTCTCTACATAAACCGGGACCCCGTGGTCCCCCGATAGACCTGCACCACACCTGTCTCCTGTACCTGTCCCCATTCCCTATCGCCTGCCTCCCAGGTTGGTTGGTTGGTTGGATATTCAGGATGCTTTTATCACTTTTGGTCATATCGCGTCAATGGGAGAAGGAGGGGAGACTGGAGCCATGTTCCCGGTGGTAACCCCCTACTTTTTACGAAGAAAGACATGGGATCTTTATCCTGCGACCACACAGACATGGCCACAGCGAACCACCGATCCACATGCCGTTAGGCTATCAGGTGGCCAGAGCACTCAAGCGAGCGCTCTAACCCACTCAGCTACCGCCCACCTCTCCGCCCCCCCCCCAGGAGCTCAGCAGCCAGCGCCACATCCATATATAATATTGCACCTGCGACGCGTTCCACGTGAGAGACTTTGATGTGAGCGATAATGTAATGAAGTCGCCTCTTTATGTGATCCGAAAGCCAGGGGGACAAGGCATAGACAGCACCTGCAACATATCTACATGGCGACTATAATGTTAGGCGATATCAATTTTTTGCATGTTTTAGGAATTATTATTATTTTTATTTATTTTTTAGCGAAAAAACCTCGGCGTCGGCTCGTTGCAAACCTGATTTAATTTTATACTGATCTGTGTCATTATGGCAATAACGATTATTATTATATTAACCTACACACATATATCGGTCGAAAGCCACTGTCTATTTGGTCGTACATGTTCACCTATCGAACTGTTTAGGAGGCAAGAGATGGCGAGAGGTCGGAGGATAGGAACGTAAGAAGGAAGTCAGATGAGAGTGTTGTTGGATTAAATAATGATCTCTGGACATCTCTCTAAAAGAAGTATTGGAGTGGGGAGTGGGGACTGGACATCTTTCTAAATGAAGTACAGGAGTGACGAGTGAGGACTGGACATCTTTCCAAAAGAACTCCAGGAGTGGGGAGTGGGGACTGGACATCTTTCCAACAGAAGCACCAGAGTGGGGATGGGGAATGGGCATCTTTCCAGAAGAAGTACAGGAGTGGGGAGTAGAGACTGGACATCTTTCCAAAAGAAGTACAGGAGTCGGGAGTGAGGACCGCATATCTTTCCAAAAGAACTCCAAGAGTGGGGGATGGGGACTGGGCGTCTTTTCAAAAGAAGTACAGGAGTGGAGAGTGGACATCTTTTCAAAAGAAGTACCGGATTGGGGAGTGGGAACTGGGTATATTTCTAAAAGAAGCACTGGAGTGGTGACTGAGCATATTTCCAAAAGAAGCACTCGAGTGTGGAGTGGACATCATTCGAAAAGAAGTACCGAAGTGGGGAGCGGGTACTTAACATATTTCCAAAATATGCCAATAAGGTAGTTAAGGGTAAAAGCAAGACCAAAGGCGAGCGGGGAATGAACCTCTTTCCAAAAGAGTCTTACCGGAGAGGGAAACCTCGGTAAAAGAAGGCCCAAAGTGAAATGGAGATTGGCAATCTTTGCAAAAGAAATACCAGAATGGAGATGGGATTGAAATTCGCTGTCGGTCTTGGGGTGGGGTGGAGTGGGGTGGGGGGACAGCCATCGTCACAGAACCCGAGAGCGGAGCGGCGACTGACATTATTAGCACAATAAGGACCAAAGGGGCGTAGAGACTGGCAATCGCTTCAGAAGAACGACACAAGATCTCCTCTAGCCCAGTTGACACCCAAACGCAAATCAAAGCAGGCCCTGGCAACACAACGCAATTAATATCGAAGGTGTAGTGTTTCCGAATCCAGACTCCAGACTACAGCCTCTACGGAAAGAAACCGTTAACACCTGATCCTTCATCAAGCATCCCTTTTCAAAACGAGAAATAAGGAAATAGGGATGCTTGCGCCAGTGAGGACTCGTCTCTAGTCCGTGAATACCGTCTCCGTCACCGACATCAGACTGGTGGGGATCAGACAGGTATGGGAATAACAAAAGGGGAACCTGCCGCACTGGTATTCGCACAGAATCCAATTAGTGAGGACATGGGGGTGAATTAGTTTACCTGGCAGCGGCCCTATAAAGATGAGGGGTTCTGGCCAAGGCTTGTTGCCCTCCCTCTATAGCTACACCTCCTACACTGTAGCCTTACAAGCAGGGGTATGGACGCTTCACAGTGAGACAGCCATTCACAGACGAATCTACATACAATTTGTGATCACCAGACGGTTGTCATTTAGTTCCATTTATCTGAATCGCTATAACCAATATAGCCACAGCAACATAAGGAGGCCAACAAGCAAAGGGACTAGCCGGCATGATCGGTGACGTGAAGTCTCATTTCGACGCCGAATGCCGTAGAAACCGCATGGAAAACAGTGGCGCCATCTGGTGAGGGGAGGAATCACGCATGCGTACCAACTACAAAAGTCTGCCCCCTGAGCAATTTCACACATATATATAACATATTTTTCGTCCGTGAGGACCGTAATGTTCAACACACATCACAAACACTTGATTAGGTATAGTCAGATTCTTTGGAAATTGCCCCATGTTTTCTCTCACCAGGAAACAAGCCGTTTCCGAAACAGAGATCTTGTGTCGTTCTTCTGAAGCTTATAATGACGTCACAAACAGGAAGTTCTAACCCTTCCCCCCCTCCCCCTCCCCCACTTCCTCGGGAGTCTGGGTCAGGGAGTTTTTTTGTGTGAGAATGGGTGTAGATCAGGCGGCGGACAGAGTTACAATGGCACTGGTATTGGTGACAGCTAGGTTCGGGTCGATATATAAACCCCCAGGATGACAATGTCCGTTAGCGCTTTTTGTTGCATATAGGTCGGGGGAGAGCCATGTATTCAACGTATGCTATACACAAGGAAAGCCCTGACAATATGTGTATTAACCAGCAAAGGGTCGCCGACATAATAGCGATAATAGGCACAAAAGGATCAGACTGCTGGAGCGATAATAGACGTAACACAGTCAAACTGCTGGAGCGATAATAGACGTAACACAGTCAAACTGCTGGAACGATAATAGACGTAACACACTCAAACTGCTGGAGCGATAATAGACCTAAAAGGTCAAGTTGCTGGAGGGTTGATCTTCCATGTAAAAACCCACGAAATGTATTATTGTGTTAATCGTTAGGCGTGAGTAATACGTGAACTATGCTGAAACAACGGTTCGCCCTCAGATGGAAGAACGACCTGCCTGGTGCCATCATAGACCTAAAAGGGCCAAACTGATGGAGCGGTAATACACCTCAAAGGGTCATACACCAAGACACTGCTGGATGGGTTTTACACCACTTTAAGGTGTATAACACATCCATCAGGTGAATTATAGACATCGAAAAACTCGTACCGCTCGGGGACCTAAACGTGATCTTGTAGCAAGGCTATGGAACTGGAGCAACACCAATCGAACGTCATATCTTGTAACTTAATATACCCGTATCAGCACAGCCCAGCCCCTCATCCCGCCAACCAGATCGATGATGACGCGTGCTGTCTTTGTATATGTCACTATACCTGGCCAGGTTGAGGTCGTGCTTGTGGTACTCCAGAGCCTTGCCGTACTCCTGCAGGTAGAAGTAGGCGTTGCCCAGCTGGCTGTAGATGGCGCTCAGTGTCTTAAGGTCATCAGTGCCCACCTGGACGGCAGCCTCGAAGAACTGGACGCCAGTCCGACAGTCGCCCGCCTTGCACAGCCGCTCACCCTCCAGGGCCAGCTCCATACACGTGCCCTCCATGCCCTGAAACAGAAAGGTCAAAGGTCAGTGACCCAGTCAGGACTAACTCCATAAACGTGCCCTGAAATGGGAAGGTCAAAAGTCAGTGCCATCTATATGCCCTTATACAGAAAGATCAAACGTCATAGCTAGCTCCATATACGTGCCCTCCATGCCCTTTAACAGATATAGGAAGGTCAAAGGTTAGAGCTAGCTCTATGCACGGGCCATCCATGCCCTGAGATAGGAAGGTCCAAAGTCAGGGTCACAAGCCAATATGACACACCTATGGTATCTTACAAATAGCACTTTAGATTCCTGAAGAAAAAATCGTAAATTGATAACATTATTGGATAACTACAAACAATGATGAACAAAAGATAAACAGGTATGAACTGGAAGACAAAAGTGATATTTGTATTGATGTCGCGGTTTCTGCACATGAACCGTCACCAGGGCAAACATGTCTAAAACTAAGGTGTGGGCGTGGGCCTCTATCATCTATGTATCTATCTATCTAGGTATCTATACAGATATAGATTTAACGGCACTATCTATGGCACCGCACACGAAGAACCAACATTGAAGGGTGGCAATCTTTTCGTAAAAGAATATTATTAATCGTCAACAGGTAGCGAAGTGAAGCGTGTTGTGTGTTAGGTCGCTTCCGTAGGTACACCTCCCTGCAAGCTAACCTGGGCCAAGATCTCTCACGAGACAATTAAATGGGGCTGCATGAAACATGAGGTGGCAAAAAGTTGTAGGGAATTGCTTTCACGTCATCTCGCCATGCGTAATCTCTGTTGAGCAGCACCGCCAGAGTTAGAGCTAACGGGGAATTTGGTGCGACATGAAGCCCTCTATACACTAGACTATCGAGGTGACTCGCCCAACACGGCAAACGTGTTGAGCAATACAAGGTGGAGGGACGAGGTAGGTCAGCCATAGAAGGTAGGAGGTCAGCCATACAACGTAGAAGGTCAGCCATTGAAGGTAGGAGGTCAGCCATAGAAGGTAGGAGGTCAGCCATAGAAGGTAGGAGGTCAGCCATACAAGGTAGGAGGTCAGCCATACAAGGTAGGAGGTCAGCCATACAAGGTAGGAGGTCAGCCATACAAGGTAGGAGGTCAGCCATACAAGGTAGGAGGTCAGCCATAGAAGGTAGGAGGTCAGCCATACAACGTAGGAGGTCAGCCATAGAAGGTAGGAGGTCAGCCATACAACGTAGGAGGTCAGCTATAGAAGGTAGGAGGTCAGCCATACAAGGTAGGAGGTCAGCCATACAACATAGGAGGTCAGCTATAGAAGGTAGGAGGTCAGCCATACAAGGTAGGAGGTCAGTCATAGAAGGTAGGAGGTCAGCCATACAAGGTAGGAGGTCAGCCATACAAGGTAGGAGGTCAGCCATACAAGGTAGGAGGTCAGACATAGAAGGTAGGAGGCCAGCCATAGAAGGTAGGAGGTCAGCCATAGAAGGTAGGAGGTCAGCCATACAACGTAGGAGGTCAGACATAGACGGTAGGAGGTCAGCCATAGAAGGTAGGAGGTCAGCCATACAAGGTAGGAGGTCAGCCATACAAGGTAGGAGGTCAGCCATACAAGGTAGGAGGTCAGCCATACAAGGTAGGAGGTCAGCTAGACAAGGTAGGCGATCGGTTATACAAGGTAAGGGGTCAACCATGCAAGGTAGGAGGTCAGTCATATAAGGTAGGAGGTCAGCCATACAAGGTAGGAGGTCAGCCATACAAGGTAGGAGGTCAGCCATATAAGACAGGAGGTCAGCCCTAGAAGGTAGGCGATCAGTTATACAAGGTAGGGTCAGCCATACCAGGTAGGGGGTCAGCCATACAAGGCAGGGTCCCTCCAGAGCCCCTCCAGGACCCTTCCACGCCATCTTTCCCGCTTTGACGTTCACTACCAGGCGGTTAGCGGGTGCTTGGCCCAACATCACACGGAATACCGGAACCGCCTGTCGTCCCCGCCACCGCAGACATCAATACACACACAGACACACATGGACCACTGGTAACCGCCTTAACTTACGTCGCAGTTGGGTATTCCCAAGCTTCCGTGTATTATTATATCCAGAAGAGAAGACCGGTAGTTATGGAGTCCGCTGGTTACCTGTCCGCGGCGGCCGGTCAGAGGGAGAGGGAGAGACTGTCACACTTTCAGCCGTCACGCCCCGGGTTCCGGCGGCGCCAGTGACAACGTGGGGGGTGGGGGTATCGGGTGCCTCAAGTTGGCTGTTGGCAGTCCCCCATCTCCATCCACATACAATGATAGGACACCGTCCGCCTTAGCCAATCACGAGCGACAACACGAGGTCGATACAACAGCGACGATGGTTACCCCCCCCCCCCCAACAGGTACAACACTGGGCGTACCTCCCTTGTCTCACCCCCCGGGTACAACACTGGGCGTACCTCCCTTGTCTCACCCCCCGGGTACATCACTGGGCGTACCTCCCTTGTCTCACCCCCCGGGTACAACACTGGGCGTACCTCCCTTGTCTCACCCCCCGGGTACAACACTGGACGTACCTCCCTTGTCTCACCCCCCGGGTACAACACTGGGCGTACCTCTCTTGTCTCACCCCCCGGGTACAACAATGAACGTACCTCCCTTGTCTCACCACCCCCCCCCCCCCCCAACAGGTACAACACTGGGCGTACCTCCCTTGTCTCACCCCCCGGGTACAACACTGGGCGTACCTCCCTTGTCTCACCCCCCGGGTACAACACTGGGCGTGCCTCCCGTGTCTCACCCCGCGGGTACAACACTGGGCGTACCTCCCTTGTTTCACCCCCCGGGTACAACACTGGGCGTACCTCTCTTGTCTCACCCCCCCCCCCCAACAGGTACAACACTGGGCGTACCTCCCTTGTCTCACCCCCCGGGTACAACACTGGGCATACCTCCCTTGTCTCACCCCCCGGGTACAACAATGGACGTACATCCCTTGTCTCACCCCCCCCCCCAACAGGTACAACATTGGGCGTACCTCCCTTGTCTCACCCCCCGGGTACAACACTGGGCGTACCTCCCTTGTCTCACTCCCCGGGTAGAACACTGGGCGTGCCTCCCGTGTCTCACCCCCCCGGGTACAACACTGGGCGTACCTCCCTTGTCTCACCCCCCGGTTACAACATTGGGCGTACCTCTCTTGTCTCCCCCCCCCCCAAAAAAAACAGGTACAACACTGGGCGTACCTCCTTTGTCTCACCCCCCGGGTACAACACTGGGCATACCTCCCTTGTCTCACCCCCCGGGTACAACACTGGGCGTACCTCCCTTGTCTCACCCCCCCCCCCACCAACAGGTACAACACTGGGCGTACCTCCCTTGTCTCACCCCCCGGGTACAACACTGGGCATACCTCCCTTGTCTCACCCCCCGGGTACAACAATGGGCGTACCTCCCTTGTCTCACCACCCCCCCCCCCCCAACAGGTACAACACTGGGCGTACCTCTCTTGTCTCCCCCCCCCCCCCCAAAAAAAAACAGGTACAACACTGGGCGTACCTCCTTTGTCTCACCCCCCGGGTACAACACTGGGCATACCGGGTACAACACTGGGCGTACCTCCCTTGTCTCACCCCCCGGGTACAACACTGGGCGTACCTCCCTTGTCTCACCCCCCGGGTACAACACTGGGCGTACCTCCCTTGTCCCACCCCCCGGGTACAACACTGGGCGTACCTCCCTTGTCTCACCCCCCGGGTACAACACTGGGCGTACCTCCCTTGTCTCACCCCCTCCCCCCCCCGGGTACAACACTGGGCGTACCTCCCTCGCCTCACCCACCCCCTAGGTACTCTACAAGTGTTGTGTTTAACTCCGCATACCTGCCTACTACGGCAGTACTGCGCAATGCCGCGCTGGAGCTACAAAAGCTCGACAATTCCCATAATTTCTCGCGAGTCAGCTCTCCCGCAGCCTCATTCACATCCGGTTACGAAAACACCATTAGCCAAGAATGTGAATTGAACAATCCCCGTAATCGATGACTTCGCAAAAATCTGCTATCTTTGATCAAAGAACTTGTATGGAACTGTGGATTCTCTGCTTGGATGAAAAGGTACGGTAGGCGCAGATTTCTGGGAAATAATTTAGTGCTATATTAATGTTTTCAAATTTAACAAAGATCAATTGATATTTCAATGGAAAAACCTTGTGGTCTCATTTTGTGATAAATTTTAAGGAGCTTATCTGAATCACCGGCAAAAAAGTGGATCTTTTCTATCAAAAGGGTGACCCTAAAAGGCGGAGTTATTGTGTAAATAACGAAATACTTGTTTTTATAAGATTCAGAATACGGCCCAAGGGAAGGGTCAAACACGGGTCATGTATTAGTTCACCATGGTCAATATTCGTTGTTAATCGGTGTTAATAACAGAACAAGAAACCTGCCGGGACAATTAAATGGGGGTCAATGGGGTGAAATATGCCCCACACACACCCATGGCGCCGGGGCTGGAATCTATGATACCGTAGTCGGCGGCTCAGCCAGCTTACCCACTGAGCCAGGTAAGAGGGGACAGCGAGCGGACCACGGCGGCCACAGCGGTCACCCGGAGAACTCGGCCATTAAGGCACATGGCCTGGGATCACAGCGGTTGGTTGGGATGGTAGGGCCCCAGGAATAGGATCTCACGTTGACATGTGGCGGCGAAACACGCCAACCGGCTATTGTTTCACATGACATTCCGGCATCCCATACTGGTCTATGTATGGTATGTGTGTGTGTATGTGGCGGGGGGTGGGGGAGGTGAGGGGGGAGGGGGGAGGTAGGTGGGGGAGGGAGGCGGGGAAGCGGGGTGTCTTGAGGAGGGAAGGGTGGGGATGCATGGAGCGATTGGCGGGGTGTGTGTGTGTTGGGGGGGGGGGGGGGGGGGGGAGTGGATTTGTATTGGGGAATGCATGAAACGGAAAATGGGGGAGTGGGAATCAGTCGGGTTGGGGTGTCAGTGGGGTGGGGTCGGGGTGTGGGTGGGTCAGGTCGGGGTCGGATCGGGGTCGGGTCGGTGATGAGCATGCATGTAGCCGGGGTGATGTGGGGTGGGGTTAGTAGGGTGGGGTGCGCTGGAGTGGAGGGGTTGGTGGGTGGCTATCTCTTGGTTCACCGGTAACAAAGGGGACATTCGATTTGTACGGCACGCGTAGCGGTGCCATCGACTGGGCGAGTCTCATTGTGGGGCGCCGGGCGTGGATCACTCCTGTCACCCCCCCCCCCCCCACCCCACCGGAGGGGGCCTAACAAGGCATGGACAGGTACGCTGGCTGTACCGGGGTCATTCTACATGTGGAAGGTGCACCGTACACGGGTAAATTGCAGTGAAATCATCGAGTTGTAAAGGGTTGTAAACTTTTTTATACATACACTGAACAGGTCAGAGTGGGTGGGTAATTGGCTATACATACCCTGAACAGGTCAGAGTGGGTGGGTAAGTGGCTATACATAGCCTTAACAGGTCAGAATGGGTGGGTAAGTGGCTATACATACCCTCAACAGGTCAGAGTGGTTGGGTAAGTGGCTATACATACACTCAACAGGTCAGAGTGGGTGGGTAAGTGGCTATACATACCCTCAACAGGTCAGAGTGGGTGAGCAAGTGGCTATACATACCCTCAACAGGTCAGAGTGGGTGGGTAAGTGGCTATACATACCCTCAACAGGCCAGAGTGGGTGGGTAAGTGGCTATACATACCCTGAACAGGTCAGAGTGGGTAGGTAAGTGGCTATACATACCCTCAACAGGTCAGAGTGAGTGGGTAAGTGGCTATACATACCCTCAACAGGTCAGAGTGGGTGGGTAAGTGGCTATACATACCCTTAACAGGTCAGAGTGGGTAGGTAAATGGTTATACATACCCTCAACAGGTCAGAGTGGGTGGGTAAGTGGCTATACATACCCTCAACAGGTCAGAGTGGGTGGGTAAGTGGCTATACATACCCTCAACAGGTCAGAGTGGGTAGGTAAATGGCTATACATACACTCAACAGGTCAGAGTGGGTGGGTAAGTGGCTATACAAACCCTGAACAGGCCAGAGTGGGTGGGTAAATGGCTATACATACCCTCAACAGGTCAGAGTGGGTGGGTAAGTGGCTAGACATACCCTCAACAGGTCAGAGTGGGTGGGTAAATGGCTATACATAGCCTCAACAGGTCAGAGTGGGTGGGTAAGTGGCTATACAAACCCTTAACAGGTCAGAGTGGGTGGGTAAGTGGCTATACATACCCTCAACAGGTCAGAGTGGGTGGGTAAGTCGCTATACATACCCTGAACAGGCCAGAGTGGGTGGGTAAATGGCTATACAAACCCTGAACAGGCCAGAGTGGGTGGGTAAGTGGATATACATACCCTTAACAGGTCAGAGTGGGTGGGTAAGTGGCTATACATACCCTTAACAGGTCAGAGTGGGTGGGTAAGTGGCTATACATACCCTCAACAGGCCAGAGTGGGTGGGTAAGTGGCTATACATACCCTTAACAGGTCAGAGTGGGTGGGTAAGTGGCTATACATACCCGAACAGGTCAGAGTGGGTGGTTAAGTGGCTATACAAACCCTGAACAGGTCAGAGTGGGTGGGTAAGTGGATATACATACCCTCAACAGGTCAGAATGGGTGGGTAAGTGGCTATACATACCCTCAACAGGTCAGAGTGGGTAGGTAAATGGCTATACATACCCTGAACAGGTCAGAGTGGGTGGGTAAGTGGCTATAGATACCCTGAACAGGCCAGAGTGGGTGGGTAAATGGCTATACATACCCTCAACAGGTCAGAGTGGGTGGGTAAGTGGCTAGACATACCCTCAACAGGTCAGAGTGGGTGGGTAAATGGCTATACATAGCCTCAACAGGTCAGAGTGGGTGGGTAAGTGGCTATACAAACCCTTAACAGGTCAGAGTGGGTG
This sequence comes from Arenicola marina, assembly GCA_964019135.1. Taxonomy (NCBI): domain Eukaryota; kingdom Metazoa; phylum Annelida; class Polychaeta; family Arenicolidae; genus Arenicola; species Arenicola marina. The sequence goes on from OZ025264.1 coordinate 21,624,624, forward strand.
GGTAAGTGGCTATACATACCCTCAACAGGTCAGAGTGGGTGGGTAAGTCGCTATACATACCCTGAACAGGCCAGAGTGGGTGGGTAAATGGCTATACAAACCCTGAACAGGCCAGAGTGGGTGGGTAAGTGGATATACATACCCTTAACAGGTCAGAGTGGGTGGGTAAATGGCTATACATACCCTGAACAGGTCAGAGTGGGTGGGTAAGTGGCTATACATACCCTGAACAGGCCAGAGTGGGTGGGGAAGTGGCTATACATACCCTCAACAGGCCCGAGTGGGTGGGTAAGTGGCTATACATACCCTCAACAGGTCAGAGTGTGTGGGTAAGTGGCTCTACATACCCTTAACAGGTCAGAATGGGTGGGTAAGTGGCTATACATACCTTGAACAGGCCAGAGTGGGTGGGTAATTGGCTATACATACCCTGAACAGGTCAGAGTGGGTGGGTAAGTGGCTATACATACCCTCAACAGGTCAGAGTGGGTGGGTAAGTGGCTATACATACCCTCAACAGGTCAGAGTGTGTGGGTAAGTGGCTCTACATACCCTTAACAGGTCAGAATGGGTGGGTAAGTGGCTATACATACCCTCAACAGGTCAGAGTGGGTAAGTGGCTATACATACCCTCAACAGGTCAGAGTGGGTGGGTAAATGGCTATACATACCCTCAACAGGTCAGAGTGGGTGGGTAAGTGGCTATACATACCCTGAACAGGTCAGAGTGGGTAGGTAAATGGCTATACATACCCTGAACAGGTCAGAGTGGGTGGGTAAGTGGCTATACATACCCTTAACAGGTCAGAGTGGGTAGGTAAATGGCTATACATACCCTCAACAGGTCAGAGTGGGTGGGTAAGTGGCTATACATACCCTTAACAGGTCAGAGTGGGTAGGTAAATGGCTATACATACCCTCAACAGGTCAGAGTGGGTGGGTAAGTGGCTATACATACCCTGAACAGGTCAGAGTGGGTGGGTAAGTAGCTATACATACCCTGAACAGGTCAGAGTGGGTGGGTAAATGGCTATACAAACCCTGAACAGGGCAGAGTGGGTGGGTAAGTGGATATACATACCCTTAACAGGTCAGAGTGGGTGGTTAAGTGGCTATACATACCCTGAACAGGTCAGAGTGGGTGGGTAAGTGGCTATACAAACCCTGAACAGGTCAGAGTGGGTGGGTAATTGGCTATACATACCCTGAACAGGTCAGAGTGGGTGGGTAAGTGGCTATACATACCCTCAACAGGTCAGAGTGGGTGGGTAAGTGGCTATACATACCCTCAACAGGTCAGAGTGGGTGGGTAAGTGGCTCTACATACCCTTAACAGGTCAGAATGGGTGGGTAAGTGGCTATACATACCCTCAACAGGTCAGAGTGAGTGGGTAAGTGGCTATACATACCCTCAACAGGTCAGAGTGGGTGGGTAAATGGCTATACATACCCTGAACAGGTCAGAGTGGGTGGGTAAATGGCTATACATACCCTGAACAGGTCAGAGTGGGTGGGTAAGTGGCTATACATACCCTCAACAGGTCAGAGTGGGTAGGTAAATGGCTATACATACCCTCAACAGGTCAGAGTGAGTGGGTAAGTGGCTATACATACCCTCAACAGGTCAGAGTGGGTGGGTAAATGGCTATACATACCCTGAACAGGTCAGAGTGGGTGGGTAAGTGGCTATACATACCCTCAACAGGTCAGAGTGGGTAGGTAAATGGTTATACATACCCTGAACAGGTCAGAGTGGGTGGGTAAGTGGCTATACATACCCTCAACAGGTCAGAGTGGGTAGGTAAATGGCTATACATACCCTCAACAGGTCAGAGTGGGTGGGTAAGTGGCTATACATACCCTTAACAGGTCAGAGTGGGTAGGTAAATGGCTATACATACCCTGAACAGGTCAGAGTGGGTGGGTAAGTGGCTATACATACCCTGAACAGGTCAGAGTGGGTGGGTAAGTAGCTATACATACCCTGAACAGGTCAGAGTGGGTGGGTAAGTGGCTATACATACCCTGAACAGGTCAGAGTGGGTGGGTAAGTAGCTATACATACCCTCAACAGGTCAGAGTGGGTGGGTAAGTGGCTATACATACCCTGAACAGGTCAGAGTGGGTGGGTAAGTGGCTATACAAACCCATAACAGTTTCCATCTTGCATGAAACCAGCACTCCCCAGATACTGCATCAGAAGTCATCGAGTTGGATTCTGGTCGTTTTAGAATATTTCCCTGGACTTGTCAACACCCGTATCATTTTTCCAAATTACAGCGAAAAAAAACGCTGTCACCTGCCATTTCCAAACAAGCCAGAGCAGCACGTTGCCATAAGTTTTCCTTTCGTTAACAAGAGGATCTGGCGTTCTCTTCTTAGGTCAAAGGCATATCGGTTTCACCTTGCACCCAGGCTGTAAACCCTATTGAAGCGACAGGCGAATTATTTACCTGTTATATCCAAGCTCTCCTACCCAGTGGGGGATCTAGGCGGGGTGGGGGGTTAGGGGGGTTAGGGGGGATTGCACCCCCCCCCCTTGGAAACCAGAACATACATGTTAAGATACATGTCAAAGTCCCAAGTCTTCAGAGAGACCCCCCCCCCCCTTGGGAAACTGAACATACACTGTTAAAGTCGGGTTCTCCAAGTCCAAGCCCCCTGCCCCCCCCCCCCCCACCCCGATCGCAAGTTTTCAGAGAGAGAGAGCAACGCCCCCCTTGGGAACCTGAACATAAACTGTTAAAGTCAGCTTCTCTGAGCACGCCCCCCCCCCGCGGTCGAAAGCAACCCCCCCCCACCCTTGGCAAATTCCTAGATCCGCCCCTGCTACCCGAGCTCATCATTCGAGTAACCATAAAAAGGTAGGCTAGGCAGGTGTTGGTTAGTTCACTGCGACAGGTATTCATATCTAAGTTCATAATGAGACATCGGGGAGGGTCTTGACAGGCGCAGACTGTAATTATGCCTCGCAGCTCCCTTCGCCTATAGAATATGGGTGTTTTTAGCATGCCCATTTGAACACATGGGGCTCGAACCCAACGCCCCCCTGGCCACTGGAGATGACATAGCAAGGCACACTCTGCCAGAGCCTAATGTTGTATGGCCACCGGGGACCCCATTAAACAGGCATGGTGTATTTGATAGAATTGACATGCGCAATTCTCCGTCACTGGCCAAGATTATATTGCTTTCATTATGAGGAACCAGGCCCATGGTAGCATACAATATACAATAGCCTGCTACACTAAAAGAGAATCTCCAATTGAGGTGGCCGTTGATATGTGTATTCGCTATCGGTAACCTCGTTAAACAAATAAAGTTTATACAAAAAGGATCTCAGGATAATTTGGTTGGCTGACATTTTAACCTAAATGGCAGTCTTTTGTGTCAACATGGTGTTAGTCTTTTTCATGCTTATTCATGCATTAAATGTTTCCGCTTTGACAAATAAGTCAATCGGAGGGCGGGGGTCAATGGGAGGAGTCATGTTCCCGTGGGGCAATCCCCTGTTCTTTTGGAAGAATATTAGACATTCGCACAGCGAACCCTTGAACGCGATGGCTGGCCTGGCAGAGCTCACGCGCTAACCTAAGCGCGCTAACCTCTAGACAACTGAAGGCGGGTGCACTCCCTCCCCCCTCCCGGGTCCTCTTCCCGGGGACATCGGATTTGAAAAATCAATTTCGACACACAGCCACCTGAACCTGAGATCTGAACCTGTGGGCTAGAGTGTTGGCATTCAGCGCTCTGGCCACCTGAGAGCCTAACGGCACGTGGATCAGTGGTTCGAGCCCCGCGGTGGCCATGTCTGTGAGGTCGCAGGATGAAGATCCTATGCTCTTCTTCGCTAACAGTAGGGGGTTACCCCCGGGGACAAAGCTCCACTCTCCCTTCTTTCTCCCATTGACGCGATATGACCAAACGTGGTTCAAGCGTCCTGAATATACAAGCAACCACATCTGAACGGCGCGTCCGGTCGCCCGAGAAAGGCCACAATCAGCGACTGCTAGCCCAGACCTCACCTTTAGGATGGCGACCACGTGGCTCCAAAGGAGGGGACATGACTTCCGGTCCATGGTCTGCATCAGCTTGATGCATTCCTGCAATTTCCGGCGGTCGCAGTACAGCAGCCGGCGTGCACAGGCCGCCCGCATGACTCCACGGACGCTGGACACCGTATCCACACGCGCGATTCACCCCTCAAACTGAACCCTCAACGAGTTATTTATGCCGTGTGAAGTCCCTATGAGGCGATAACCATGGTGCAACCTATGGATAAATCTCGGACGAGTTTCTTCCAATAATGCGCAGCGTTCTTAGATTCGTTCCTGTCAGCTACTCCTCAAGCAAAGCAGTATCATATCAGTAGATTTTTCAGATACCCTTGTGTGAATCCTTGGCTTAGGAACTGAACCCTTCACCACATGGTGCCGTCTCAAGCCCCTATGAGGTGCTCAATATGGCACAAACTATGGACGAGACTCGTTTGCCAATCATGAGATGCGTTCACAGATTCGCTAGTTCCATTTACACCTCATCATATGACGTCAATCGATGTAACGCAGTGTCATATCAAAAGATTTCTATAAAAGATCTGGGTGAGTCTTTGGCTTGGTAATCCACAATATTGAACTCGATTCCCCGTATTCCACCTGAGGGTGATGCTGATCCGGACACCAGTGACGACGATTAAGACACTCCCGGAGCTTCATGTAAGAGGGTGCTCCATGGCGCAACTCAAACTAGCGACTGAGCTGAGAAGTGCGGTGCAATTCCCTACCCGTTACGCTATATATGTATGCGTTTCGGGGTTTGAATTTATAAAAGATCAGCTGCTCTCTCTTGACCAGCGAACCGTGGCCACCTTTGGGCGCAACATTCCTTTAACTACATAATGTATAAAACATGTACTAACCTTTATAACAGAGGTCAATCTATGACAGTAGTCGACCACCAAAGCATAGGATTTCCCGCCGCAAATGTCAAAAGGCTGGGCGATAACTATTTAAGATATGCAACAGAACTATTTGCCGTATGTACACGGTGATAAGGGTTAATTTAGGCCACCTAGGCAGTTGCCATCTTAAGGAACGATACTTTTTTTGGAGCGCCACCTGTCGGTCGGGGGGGTGGAAAATACACCTGCCGAGCAGACGACAGCCACGCGACAGTCTCGAGCTGAGTGATTGAGGCGCCTCTACGCGCTGTGTCACAACACCCACTCACACCACACGCCCCTCTCTCAGCACCCCCCCCCCCAGCCCCCTCCAGACGCCCCCCCCGAGCCCCCTTCAGCTCCCCACCCCCCCACACACACACCAACCCTATCGCCCTCATATAATACCCTCCGACCCGGGTCAGACGTCGCGTGGAGCCCGCCATATTCAAACAGCCTGCGGTGCGACCACGTGTCGTTCTTGAAAAGCAGACGATCGCTGACCCCAAAATTCGGGCGCGAAACCACCGGACCGCATCCCGCCATTGTAAGGGCTAAGGGCTGAAGCGCTTGGGGAGCCAAGTGATACATGCCGGCAGTCCTGGTTCGAACAAAGGACACGGTTTTTCTTTTACTCCAAATAATATCCCTCAGCGCGTCGGGATGCCAGAAGCACCATATGGTGGTTCTATGCTATATACTGTGGTGCGGGCGGCGTGAAAGACTCACTCGGGTAGCAGTACATGTAAATTCTTAGAGCAACACACAAACCCGAATAGCAAAGTGGATGCGCGAATAAAACAAAACTGCATGAACGAAAATTGTGTCAAACTATGGGGACAGGGTACGGCAACATTTTAATAGAAATATAAACACAATTCCTGGGGACCAGAATTCTTTCGCACGAAAACCTCGTCTTTCCCCATTCTCTGGATTGACTCTGGGGTCTTTTCACACAGCAACCACCCTAAAGCTATGAAATACCAACTAAGATATATTCCTTTATAAACTTAAATATCTGCTAGTAACTGATCGAGGCCTTCGGGCCAATACCCACCTTTTAGTAAACAAGTGTGAAGATCTTCAATACTGGTGGGAGAGGGCACCTATACTGTGCTGTCTGCTACCAATAAACCAATAAAAGTCCCTCTTGCCAGAGACAAGCTATAGTAATCACCACCAATAGTCTTCAAGACTTTTTACCAACTGCCAGCCCACTATCCCTTTTCCTAGTACTCCTACCCTTTAAACCACTAATGCCAGCCTATCAATGCCTCTCTTTCAGATCCCAATATGTAGCTTCACATTGTCAATAATGCAACAGTTTGTTGCACTCGCTAGTCCTTACCATAATGTCAGCTCCATCACCAGATCGTCATTGCTGTACACGTAATTTTATGCCACCACACTTAAACCATGTATTTGATTACTGTCATATTCAATGAATATTTGATGCACAAATGGGTCACAACATCTGTGTGATAAACTGGATGACATTTGACAGACTGGCGGACATTTGATAAGACTGGAAAACACACGCCAAGGCACACATAAAAGAGACTGAAAAACATATAGGACAGATCGCTAAAAAGTGGGACAGACATGTGGGACAAACAGGTAAACATGTGGCTGGGACTTATGACACAGAATGGAGAACATTGTGGAAGAACAAACTGAGTAGAATGAACTGACTGGGGTATTACTATGTGGGGCAGATGGGACAACAATTTCAGACTGGGGAACAGCAATCTGGGCAGCATGAGAAAGAGGTTGGCTAACATTTCATGGACTGGACAACCTGTGGGACAGGCTGGGGAACATGAGCGGGTACATGTGTACCATTTCACAGGTTGATATGGCACTTCGAAGCCTGGAGAAGGTGTGGGACAAACTAGAAAGCATGTGAAGCACACTGAGTAGGTAGCATTCATAAAACTGATGAGCCTGACTGGGGTACATGCCCAGGTCAGAGCCCATGATATAGAGTATTGTATTACATGCTAGGCGCGAGTAATACATGGAAGAATGACCCTGATTGGATAGCATACATGTGAGACAGGCGAAAAAATATGAAATAGACCAACAAAAAAAAATTAACAGGCTGAGAAAAGCATGGGACAGATTTAAACACAATTGACAGGCTGGAAAAAATATGGGGCAAACCAAGGAATCTTATGGGATAGTGAATAAGCTATGAATATACTGAAAGAAAAATAACGAACAGGAAAGAAAGGAGGCTAAAGAACCTGAGAAACATACTTCAGAGAACATCATTTAATAGAACATGAAATGAAAACATAATGACTCACCACATGAATCACACCTCCTGTTGCCATGGCAGCCTATGCAACAAATCTAGCCACAGGCAAAGTATTTACACAGTCCGCTTGGCACTGACTTCTATTTCTGTTTGGCCATTAGATCTGAAAATGAAAATGAAAATGTACTCAATGTTACAATAGGGTAACTACATTTCATAAATAAACTATAGCAAAATTATGATGTAGTCTATTAAACATATTTGAAGTCCTAACTACAGCAGTCATTTACAAGCATAAATTCATCAAATTTCACCTAATTATAAATACTGCATAGAGCTGTTAGTTTGCTTTACCTAGCACAGTAAAGATATTTAAATGACTTTCATGACACAATTCAATACAAATCAATAGAAGACACTCTAATGAAGCAGCTAAGGAAACTAGGGGATTATGATACAAGGTATAGATTATACCTGTTCTACCTAAAACAGTAATTTAAGCGAATGGTAATATGAAATTATCCATGAAATTATGTGTGTGAATACTTTTTGCAATATTTCTTTATCTGTATTATTTGTTACATGGCAAAAGAGCATGTATCTACATGTTGCAGATCAAATACAGAATTGATTGATTGAATTAATTGACTGTATCAACAATATAAGGTAATATGCTTATTCAGAGAATGACACCACTGACACTGCCCAGGTTGACAGTAATAATAATCCGAAACTGCATACCCCTCCCCCCCTCAAATTGACACTGCTTTACTCCCCAGTCTGATACCGCCATCCCTCCTCCTCTGCCTCAACACTACTGTAACACCAAGTCAAACACTGCTGTACCCTCCAGTCAGATACTGCTGTACTCTCCAGTCAGATACTGATGTACCCTCCAGTCAGATACTGCTGTACCCCCAGTCAGATACTGCTGTACCCTCCAGTCAGATACTGCTGTACCCTCCAGTCAGATACTGCTGTACCCTCCAGTCAGATACTGCTGTACCCTCCAGTCAGATACTGCTGTACCCTCTAGTCAGACACTGCTGTACCCTCCAGTCAGATACTGCTGTACCCTCTAGTCAGATACTGCTGTACCCTCCAGTCAGATACTGCTGTACCCTCCGGTCAAACACTGCTATACCCTCCAGTCAAACACTTCTGTACCCTCCAGTCAAACTGCTGCACCCTTCAGTCAGATACTGCCATACCCTCTAGTCAGATACTGCTGCACCCTCCAGTCAGATACTGCTGTACCCTCTGGTCAAACAATACTATACCCTCCAGTCAAACACTTCTATACCCTCCAGTCAAACACTTCTGTACCCTCCAGTCAAACTGCTGCACCCTCCAGTCAGATACTGCTGGGCTCGCGTTAGCATTCGCCAATAGCCATTTGGCGAGAAAATTCAGGATTTGGCGATAAGAACTTCCTGGACACTTGCCAAAATGGCGAATATAAATTTTCAACTACAAACACATAACCAATTTATAACCAATATATTTGGCTTTTTTTTTTCCATGGAATTAGCCAAATTGGCTAATGAAAAAAATATTCTAGCGCGAGCCCAGTACTGCTGTACCCTCTAGTTAGATACTACACTAGCACCCACAACATTACTGTGATATCCCCTAACCAGGCAGTATCCTATCTCTCCTGATGCTGTCATACCCCAAGCTTTCTTCACCAGTCTGCTTTTCTCTTTTGCTTCTCTATTCAAAATTCAATTACCGGAAGATGGTTCAGAAATAAATCACCAATGTTAATAGTCATGGAGCACACTGATTAAGGTCTCTAGCCAGAGAAATTAAGGGAATATGTGAGGAAAAACATCCTTCTTTTATTTAAGGACAAAGATACATGTTCAGTCCCAGATGGGTAAGTCTCAAAATGCAAATAAACTTACAACTTAAAATAGCAAGGCTCCTGATCTACTGACAAAGAAACAAGGCAACAAAATTATCATTAACCACATCTATGTTTATAGCTAACTATATATATGAGGGTTTATATCTATATGTAGCTACACAAAATTATTGTAACAAGGGCTGGTGTCTATAAGGTATTACTGTAAACTGCCTTTTTGAAGCTGCAGCTACTATTAGGAAGTTGCATCATGTACTTTTCAAGTTTGGCTGCAAAAATTGTGGTGCAGCTTTAAATACAGCATTTTATTGATTTCAAGTGAGCATGGCAAAGGGTGCAGGGGGATGGTGAAATACGGAGATGAACAGTGTTTCCAACAAATTAATTGCATCATAACGTCATCAATGTAACGTGATACAGATGGTGTCCTCACATGAACTGTAATAGGTTACTCGGGCTAGACGTCATACCGCACAGGCACTGGCACCATGTTTTGATTGGGGTTCAGGCGTACTGAAAGAGAATTTTAAAATAAAGCTGGATAAAAATAGATTATATCTTAATTATATATGCTTGAGCAATAATTGATGGGATCAGAAACTGCATAATCACCCAAGATGGCAAGATAGGTTTCTTGAACAGCGACCAATAGCGAGGACTTCAGATGTTACCTGGTTACTGGTCATCCCATTGCCACCATTGTCTTACGACAGATAGTAGGAATAAATGAGTAATCTGGTAACACTGGGTAAGGTCTTGTTTTCAGGCTAGACTAAGGTTAACAGCTATGAATAAGGCTGGTGTCTGCCTGTCTAAAATTAAAACAGCCCACCCATCCGGCAGGCCGCTGGATAATAGACAGTGCATTACCAGTTGATATTTTGCATGGAATTGCATCTCGGCCCTTGTTTACCAGGCCTATCTCTAACTTATCACAGGGTGCCGTTAGAGCCAGGCCGCATTTGCTGTCTTTGCGGTATTGCAGCGCATAATGGCGCGGCTGGTGCTGATCGAATAAATGTGCCCAGAAAAAGGATTCTGGAAAGATGCATATTTTGTGTCGGCTAGTGAAGAACTGTGCGCCCTATACGCGAAAATATGCGCTGCCACACCGCAAAGACAGCAAATGCTGCCTGGCTCTAACGGCATCCCGTGATGCGTTGGAGACAGGCCTGGTAAAGCCCTTGCATGCAATCCAAGCGGCAAATATTGAACAGCTCGGCTACAGAATTCACAGAATTCACGCCACCAGACGTCATAAATTGAACAGACACCAGACAGAATTTCGCATAAAGAAGGAGGTTAAATACAGCTTAGCTAGCCTATGAGCTAACCTTCATTTGATGATAACAAGCAAAATAACCCCTGATCAATCCAAGAGTCCGTATTCAGGTATTTGGGCTATTTTGCAGTGTTTTGACAGCTTGAGCAGTTGAGCGGTTTACTTCTTTCCACCTCTCGCAATGAAATCTCACCGAACGAGACCACCTCTTCAAATGGCATCGCCCAATGTTTGGAGAAGAGCAGCATGCATTCATAAATTGTTTTACGCTTGTATTGGTTTATGGTAGTAGTTAAGTTAGTTTAATGGCATTATATTTAATAATCAACAGGTATGGCATACAATCACGCAGTGGTACTACTTGTAGACCAAGAAAGAGGTGGAAATGATATGCATTGACTGCCTTGCGCTACCTATCTTATCTGAAAATTGGACCGCCCGGACCACATCCGGTTCTGCAGATCGGAGTCGCTTGTCGGTGAAACAATAAATACAGGCTTTTTAACCTTTGTATGTGATCCAGCGATAAATATGCCTGAACTAAGAGATGTGGATATCATATTTGTAAGTTTTCTTGTGAATTTGTGGTAAACTCTATTGTGAATTGTGACACAAATGACTTGATACGCCAGTTGACCTCATTATCGCCCATGCGTACACCTACCGTCAGCTCTGCCGGTCTATTTACTGCTTACTGTAGTTCGGCCGTACGTAAAGGGCCCGTGTAAAACGAGGACTTTTGCCGAAGACTGCCGAAGTGTGCCGAAGTACTTTTAGGGCTGGTGTACAGGAGATTTGGTGGAAGGTACACATATATAATTGATATGAGCTGAAAGACTTACTTGTTTGCATGCCGTACACGAAAATCCAACTTATTTAGTATCCATTTGACCAAGATATATCCACTTCTGTCGAGGGCTGTTATTCAAATGACCAATATCGCCATTTGCGGCCTGCCGAATTCTTGTCGGCGAACCGAAATCGAAGAGTTTGCATGGGTAGTGGTGGGAGAGGGGGGGGGGGGAGGTAGTAGGAGGAGGGCGGATTAAGTGCTGACGGGTTGGGGGTATGGGGGTGGATCGACGCACAGTGAATAACACATTGGCTAATTGCTGTCTAGACCGGTTGAGCGAAGTGTCAGGTTTCACATCAAAACTCTCACAAGTAACCTATTAATATCACTCGTTCCTCAAATTGCAAGTTTCTACTGGTGTTCAAAGACGTATCGGTCTGTTTAATATCTGTTATAAAACTGAGTCATCACCATGATAGTACGCGCACACATTATGAAAAAAGCTAAGTCCCTAGTTCTGCAAGCAAGCCACTGTGACTACCGCCAACAGCGTCTTGCTTTCAAGTGCACCCGCTCTGGATGCAACCATGGGGGTTACATGTAAGTTGTAACCCCCTGTGGTAGCAAGAGATCACAGTCTAAATCTTCACCTGCCCTGTGGGGCATACAACCAGTAGTTTGACCTGTCCGAATCTGTAATTCAACTGTCCCGGGCAGTCGATTATGTCTCTCCCTGTATACACCAGTAACAACCAAAAATGAACTACTTTTTGCCAAGAAGCGGTGAGTACTAACGACAGTAATGTGCGGTGCCATAATGTGCAAATCGATGGCTTTGTGCTGGGGAGTCAACTGGCATGTTGAATGATATATAGCCCCCTCCCCCCCCTCCTGCAGGAATAAAGGTAGCGGATCCACCATATTTGATTATGAAATGGAAGTTGAGCTTCCAGGTCAACATTTAAATCACATATATACAAATGCCCCACTGGTCCCAGCCACCCGCCAGTGACATGCGGTTGACAAGCCAACTACAGTGGGATACTGAACAGATTAAATATTATATCGCAACCCAGGATAAAAGCCAACTGATGATCAGAGCTGGAATTCAATTGCTACTTTCCCAGCAGTTTCCGAAGGTGGATGCTTGTCTTAGTCATTAACTCTATCTCTTCCCAAGAGAGGGGAATTCACCTGGTGCATCGTGAATGCCCACAAATTAGTGAGAGCAGGGGCTGATACAGGGGTAGAGGTCCCGGGAGTCCTCGCCAGACCCTATTTCTTAAGCGTCTCTATACTGTCCCTAAACGACCCTGGATGTAGACCATGGACTGTTTATACTGGATCCCCTACTTTGTTGATGACAAGCTTGGGAGGTGGAAGAAGGGGGGGAGGCTGGAAAAACTGACAAGCTATGAACGTGACTATGAATGCAGCACATTTTTAGAGCCCCCTCCCCGGTTTTATACATCTGCTCTATAGAGATATCTTTTTCATCACAAATATCCACTCCTTCAGGCATCAAGGCACCTTGCAGAACCGCCCCACCAAATTTGTATATAAGCCCCTTCCGCGGGCTCGCTGCATCACTGACAGTTTCAAATATTCTGAGATCCACACCCCTCCCGCCGTCATCTGATGTAGAATCCATACTTTACATTTCCCAACAAAAAATGTGCACACGCCCAAGGATTATTTTTTCCAGTATGCCTGAACCCCAACCAAAACATGGCATCTGCGGCAGCCAGAAAAGCAAAAAAACAGATGAAAACGTTATCAAAACACAAGCATCAAATAACAACAGATCCAAAATTGGTAACAAATCCACAGAGAATAGATTACATTATGTAAATATGTTGTTCATTGCTAAATACTAGGGTAAATTTTTATGACCGTGTAAAGGTCGCCCAGATTTCAGGCAGGATTCTGCTAATGAAAAGGGATTGCAAGGGGATGTAACATAATTCCGATACTAGACCCATATCCGATCAAACTGTTACATCTATGGAACTAGGAAGGCTCACACTGAGGTTGGGTTTGGCGCAAGTGCCCCCAGGCAATCCCACATCTCTAGGGGCACAACAGTATCCATGCTAAATTCTATAGACACCTGTCGGGAATCTACTGTAGCTTTTGTCATAATGCATGAACATACAATCAGTGTTTACATATTCTATATACCATGTTCTATCTTCTGACATCAAGAAAATGTATCAACACTAGGTTGTTGGGGTTATATTTTGGCGAAGAAATTCAGTGAGCTAGTTGCAACAAGTATGCCATCTGACAGCCTTAGAAGCAGGGATGGAAATGTTCCTGGTTTGCAAGATGGTTGCTTTTGATTCCACAGATGAAGATTTCTGGGGGTTTGTGGACGGACTATTGACATTCTAGGATTATCTAATGACTTGTATGACGTTTATGAAAACATTACACTGATAAAGTTATGATGCAGTGAAAGGCAACATTTTTTTTTTTTACATATTTGTAAATGACTGCTTATCAGCTGAGCATAGCTGTACCTACATACAGTGGTCCATGCATTATACAGTCCCTTTATTATATGACTACCTATTTTATACAGGCTTTTTGCCATGCACATAATTGTTCTACATGTTAAAGCCCCTTTATTTTGTGACTCCCTCACTAATGCCACTTATGGTCCCGGTTTGTGCCTGTTATATGAATGACTGTGAACCCACAACATGGTTTCAGTGCACATATTCAGACAAACCCTGTAAAATGCAGAGCTGCATTGAAGATCATGAAGCTTTGGGAAACTTTGTATCATAGGTGCACCAACTGATCTTTGACAGGATTAGCATATGGTTGCTTTTTGTGTGATAATTTTGAGCCTCAACATCTTATCGGGAGGTATCCATTTATTACAATATGACTCCCACAGTTATACAAGCTTTTCGGGTCTGGCAGCTCAGAAGTTGTATAACATAGAGACCACTGTAATAGTGTTTTTACTTTCTTTTAACATTGATATGTTATTGATCTTGAGTGTCATGATGTGGCAACCTTACTTTCAAGTAGCTTATTGTGAGGGCAGTAACCATGTTGTAAGAAGGGGAATTCCATATGTTTGCGACAACTTGCAAATCACTTTGACCAATCTTGTGCTCTCTGACTGTCTCCTAGAGATGTTTTCCTTTTAGTAATTTGGGGTGGTTGTTATTTTGCATACATGCATATGCTATATCTGTTATCACTTGCTAACATGGCTAACAGTACATGACACTTTTAATAGATTACAGTATATTTGATTTTGGCCAACAGGAAGAAGATGATCTTCCTTTTGAGGAGGACATATTGAGAAATCCTTACTCTGTCAAGTGCTGGCTGCGCTATATTGAACACAAGAAAGATGCCACTACCAAAGTTGTCAACATGCTTCATGAAAGAGCCCTTAAGGAACTGCCTGGCAGGTGAGCATTCTGTGGCTGTTTGAACCCAGAGGGAAACATATATTATCTGATCATTTACTTTTTGGCAAGCCTGGTTTTCCCATTGATTTGATTCAGATGTTATCTTACATGATTCGAAATATCATTCACCTGTCTGTGGCAAGGAAATTAAGATATACTGGTAGGTGACCACTTATTCCCCAAGTGAAATGTGACTTCCATGATATCTTTTGTTATATCTGCAATCATGTAGAACTAATGATATATATTTTGCAATTGAAACTTATTTCTGTGTTGTCAGCTACAAGCTCTGGTATAACTACTTGAGGCTGCGGAGAAAGCAAATTAAGGGCAGATGCCTTACTGACCCTGGCTATGAAGATGTCAACAATGCCTTTGAGAGGTCACTGGTTTTCATGCATAAGGTATGCCCCGTAAATCTGCTGATTGAAAGGATTTAAACCCTTCGTACTTTAAATTCATTTACATAGTGATGAATTATAGCTGTAATGTTGAACTTAAATAATATCTTATAATTTGCTCTCACTGTTGATTGATATACGTATATATTGTTTCATATCGATTAACATTAATCAGAAGTCAAAATGTAGAAGGGTTACCCTTGGGGACATGGCTCCACTCCACCCGATTTGACCAGAATTGGTTAAAGCGTCCTGAATATACAACCAACCCTGTTTCTTTCTGTAAAGATGCCGAGGATTTGGCTGGACTACTGCCGCTTCCTGCTGGACCAGGGCAAGGTGACGCGCACTCGGCAGACCCTGGACCGGGCCCTGCGCGCCCTGCCCGTCACTCAGCACCCCCGAATCTGGCCCATGTATATAGACTTCGTCAAGGCGTACAACATCCCAGAGACTGCCGTACGCGTCTTCAGGAGATATCTCAAGGTGGGTATAGTTTTTTGTTTTTATTAAACATACTTTGTCTTCTAAGACTTCACTGGAAATTTTATTACTATTACTGAACTCTTTATTGTACTTCTTGGGCTCAGGCCCATGGTACATAGATAATGAAAATATCTTCGGTGATTCAGTTGTGTTTCCTGGAAGTGATGCCATCTGGCAGGGTAACCTCTGGGGATAATACACTGGCGTATCCACGTTTAAGTCTTTGTATTTATATCTGGTGTGACTGTTTTAAGAGATGGTTAATAATATAGGTATGTATATATCGAGAAGAGTACTGTGTAAGTCTCAATTAAGCTCGGTACCCAGAATATGTGCGTCAATCGTCTGTCAATTTTCGGCGGAACCAATACAGTAAAACTTCCATGTTTCTAGCAAGCTTAATTAATAACGCAATTTGGCGTTCTTGCAGCACACCTTGTTGATTGTCGGTCGAGATAGGTTGCTGAACCTTTTTGGTGGTCTACCTATGGGTGCCTAGAGATAGAAGTTTGATGGTGTCGTTCCTCAACCTCTTTGGTGGTCTACCTAAACCTTTGATGGCGATGTCCTTTCAGCTGATGCCCGAGAAGAGTGAACTCTTCATCGAGTATCTCACCTCCATCGACCGTTTGGATGAGGCAGCCCAGAAACTAGCGGACATCATCAATGATGAAAACTTCGTGTCCAAGGAGGGAAAATCTAAGCACCAGGTAAACAACCTCACTACAGGGCACAACCCGGTACGAGTATTCACATAAAGCTAGCCCATCCATATTGTCAAGATAAGTACAAGTACAGCGCTCAGTTTTGTTATGTTGTCCAGCTCCTTAATCGACGAAAAGCATATATACGTTCAACATTAAGATGCTGCTCCGACGTTACATCGGGAAGGTGTTTCTTTAATCTGGTGTGGTATTTAGGCGATTTCCTATGCTTTCAATATATATATAATTTGTTTGTTTTAATTTAATGGTCCATGAATTATAGTTATATTAAATACTAATGTTATGTTAAATGTTAAACCCATTCTTATATCTTACTCGATGCTTCACTAGGATAAGATAAAGCTAACTATATAACGTTGGTATATAAAGATGAATAACAAAACTATAGCACAGGTGTTATTAACCGACGGAGATAAACTGACGTGCGCTAATGAGGTATATAGAAATATATGATACGGATAATGAATATATATGATCATAAAAAGTGCATTGCAATGCATATAGTGGTCTCCATTGTGTAGTTGTGAGCGCACTAGACCCGCAGATCAATAGGGCCTGGGTCTGGACACCTAATCTGGGGCATGTTTCATTGATTTACCCTGGAGGTTCCTTGGCCCACTTTAGCCCTTGTGCCCACAGAAGCGATCTAATATCTGTCCTTTTCCTATCGCATGTTGCTTATTGTCTAATGTTACATTTTCAGCTGTGGAATGAGTTGTGTGAGATTATGTCCAAGAATCCTGACAAGGTGAAGTCGCTGAAGGTTGAGGCCATCATTAGACAGGGCATCAAGCGATACTCGGACCAAGTCGGCCTTCTCTGGAACTCTCTCGCAGACTATTACATTCGGAGCGAACATTTTGAAAAGGTACCCCTATATTTTATCTGGCCTTGTAAATGTAATATTGAGTCGAACTGTTCAAACTGGCCTCGGCTAGATGGATCGTCTATCCTTTAGCCGATTAGGTAGAATGGCTGACTCCAATTTGGGAGGTCGTATGTTCGACTCCCACTATGGACATAACCGACCCCCGCCGTTACATAAATCATGGTCTACCTGCAGTTTTCTTTCTATTTATATATATTTATACATACTTCTGGACTGGTGAATTATTTTGTCCGCGTGGACTTTAATTCATCATATCTCTCAATCTCTCGTCTCTTCTGGCGACAGGCACGTGATATCTACGAGGAGGCTATTCAGACGGTGGTGACTGTACGAGATTTCACGCAGGTGTTTGACCAGTACGCTCATTTCGAGGAAAGCATGATCAGCGCCAAGATGGAAACCACTGCGGAGTTGGGGCCAACAGAGGAAGGTGGGTGGAGTGATGTAGAGTCTTCATCTCTAGTGTAAGCGGGAGCCAAACGAGGAAGGTGGGCGGGGCGGGGTGGCGGGTCTACTTATGTTATAGTATTAGGAGTGATACTTGTAGCAGTCTATTCTCTTGCTACATCGTTTGTTGATGCTGACACCATATTGCCCTTATTTGGCAAATGATTCTGCCATGTCCTGACCTTGACCGCCCAGAGGTCAGACGTTGAGGTTGTTTGAGAGCGTCTTATTGACTGATGTGTGGCAATAGCCTTTTCTAGTATTTAATTTCAAGAATAACATTGATTCTGATTTAATAGAATTGACTAGAACGCTTTTTTACTTTTGTACTTTTTTTACTTCAGATGACCTTGACCTTGAGTTGCGACTAGCCAGATTGGAAGATTTGATGGATCGAAGACCTCTGCTTCTGAACAGGTGAGGCAGCCACTGTGACGATGCTGCAGTCATCAGTTGGAATATAGGAATATCGCTTCCCTGGGCCAGGTAACTAGCTATAATTTAGCGAATTATATGTTTATAATATAGTATATCAGTTAGTTGGTTAGAAAAGTAATTGTTTGTATGAATGTGTGTTTCAGCGTATTGCTTCGCCAGAATCCACACAACGTGCACGAATGGCATAAGAGAGTGCAACTGTACGAGGGCAAACCAAGAGAGGTAGGCAATTGAGCGATCACCCCCGGCCCCCAGCCATACACCGACACGTTACTCTGTATCCTGCATACATCTAACATTAATGAAAATATACATGTAAAGTGTCATTCTGCGTTGACACGTGGACAATGCAAATACCCCAGTCAGTCACGCAGTAGGGGGCGCCTCGGTTGCCCAGTACATGTCGGGCTCGATATGGATGGAGATCCGGTCAGTTCTTGGCGCACGTGTCCTAAAGCAGCGCGGGCCGGTGGCGCCAAGGTCAACCGCAGTCTTCGGATGTGTCTGATTTGATCCTCATATTCTACCCTGATGCTGATATTCGTCCCTGATCTTGATACTCTACCATTATACTGATATTCTACCCTGATGCTGATATTCGTCCCTGATCTTGATACTCTACCATTATTCTGATATTCTAGCCTGATCCTAATAGTCAGCACTAATTCTAATAGTTTACCCTGATCTTCATATCTGCCCTTACACTGATATTCTACATGGTCTTGATATCCACCCTCATCCTCATATCAACACTCGTCCTGATATCTACCCTCATCCTGATATCTACCTGATGCTGATGTCCTACCAAGATCCTGATCTCTTGCACTGATCCTAATATCCTACCATGTTGATAAGCTTTCTCTGACCATAATGCACTACCCTCTGATTTTGCTGTATGCTGTTGACCTTCCGCTGTCCTTGACCTTGCCCTACAGATCATTGACACCTACACGGAGGCTGTCCAGACGGTGGACCCCAAGCTGGCTTCGGGCAAGCTCCACACCTTGTGGGTCGCCTTCGCAAAGTTCTATGAGGATGCTGGTCAAATCGAGGATGTAGGTCCAAACTTTTAATGGTTTGTGTCGTAAAAAATGTTGATATTTACAAACTTGATATATGTAATGTTACTTCATCGTTCATCGTTGTTATATATTTTTTTTAACACCAGATATAATCATCCTTTTTTGGTTTGTATCCCTAGAAAGGTTAATACTTTAAAAACTGGACATGATATCATTGCTGTTATCTATGATATCACCAGATTTACTTAATCGTTGTTATAGCACCAATCATGTTAATATTATGACGATAACAGTATGACGCTACTGTATCTCTATCGGTGTCATATCTATATCTTTATCAGGCACGGATCATCTTTGAGAAGGCTACCAAGGTGGAGTACAAACAGGTGGACGACCTGGCTTCGGTGTGGTGCGAGTGGGCGGAGCTAGAGATCCGACACGAGTGAGTGACACTTTGACCTTTATTGACTTATTTACGACCTGGCCTCGGTGTGGTGCGAGTGGGCAGAGCTAGAGATCCGACACGAGTGAGTGACACTTTGACCTTTATTGACTTATTTACGACCTGGTCTCGGTGTGGTGCGAGTGGGCGGAGCCAGAGATCCGACACGAATGAGTGACAGACACTATGGATCTGTAGATCTTATTTTGTTGTTGCTTTTTAATGTCCTGTTCAAGACTCCTGAACTGAAAGAGAAATGCTATCTGATAATATATGGACGTCTGAGGTACTAAACTACCGTATTTTCCGCCGTATAAGTCGCGGCCTTTTCCTTCGCCACCGCCTACTGCCAAACAATCACTTATATTCCGGCGAGACTTATATGCCACCAAGTACAATATTCATCGGGGAAACCACGCTGCAAAAACTGCTCAGTTGGTAAGCAAAATGAGCTGCAGATCAAAGGTTCATGGGTTCGCGCTCTGGTACCTCTATCGGAGGCATGTTTCATCCAACCCCTTTTTATCGTCGTATTTTGTCTGGCTTTGTAAATGTAATATGGAGTCGAAACATTCCCACTGGCCTGGGCTGGAGGGATCGTCCCCCGTTTAGCCGATTAGGTAAAGCGGCTGACTCGAATTCGGGAGGGCGTAGGTTCGACCCCCGCCGGGGACCAAACCGACCCTCGCCGTTACATGCAGGTTTCTTGGCTCAATTTGTGTGCCTTTCTGTGAAAATCTTTAACCTAAAACGCCCGACGTGAACCTTTGCCTAGGAACTACGAGGAGTCGTTGAAGCTGATGCAGCGAGCGTCCACCATGGCCAAACAGCGAATCGACTACTTCGACACGGTGAGTGACGCGTCCGTCTCCAGCGCTTGTCCTATCAAACATGTATCTAGAATAGAGCCACGAGCTGCACCGGCTCCGTCACCACGTGGTCCCCTCATGTATCGGCGCCTCCCACAACATCTCCCAAAAGGGTGCGCCGACCGAGGTGATCAGTCTCGGTCCGGAACGGGTTCGCTGACCCGCCGCTTCTTCTGCCCTAGCCACTGCTTAGCATGTACAAGATAGGGGTACGAGCTGATAACTCCCATTTACTAAACCCTTGACTGTTGTGAAGCGCGTTCGACTATCGTCTAGTGTGCTCTGCTTCGCCAACCCAAGCGGTCCCGTGTCTTACTGGGTCCGGGTGGTTACGCCCTGACCCATGTCGTCTCTCTACCTTGATCCTTGCCATTGGCGATATGGCAAATTTTTGTTCATGAATAAATGTCTACGTTATATATTCGTTATGATTAAAGATTAAATACCATTTTGTTCTTATGGATCGTTGACATCGCATTTACAATATTGTCGCCACGCGTTGACTCGTCGTTTTGTACCCCCTTGCAGTCTGAAACTGTACAGATGCGCTTGTACAAGTCCCTCAAGGTCTGGTCGATGTACGCCGACCTGGAGGAGAGCTTCGGCACGTTTAAAGTGAGTCTGTGACGATATCTGACACTGTTCGCACCGGACACCTGGCGCCATCTAGCGAGTGCGGCTGGTATTATTATGGTCTTCCTGTTTTGAGTCCCCTTCTATTCATCATGTGTAATATTAGGATATTACAGAAGAAATCGAGCGCCAAGGAAAAGAAAGTATAATTAAAGTTATTTAGTTTTATTTTCCTGCGGCCTATCTGTAAATTTCAGAGATCTCTCTCAAATTGAAGCAAAACTATCGCGAAAAAACGCTTTGTTCGTGTGATAACCAATACTACCTCATGGGTACTGATATCATACGCTGTCGTATCTCTGCTTGATGTATTCGTCTTAGTCCGTCTCCGGGCTAGCTCGCCCCTTGTAGCTCGCGACTGAGTGTCATCAAGATGACACAGTATTGTTCTCTTTCCAGTCTTGTCAAGCCGTCTACAACAGAATCATAGAGCTACGAATTGCCACCCCGCAGATTATCATGAACTTCGGAATGTTTTTGGAGGAGAATAATTATTTTGAAGAGGCGTTTAAGGTAAACCTTCAAGAATTGTTTGTGAATAAATGACGCGTGTTAGGTAGTACAGAAACATCGCCTCTGAAACACGTTTATTAGACTTCTATTTATATATAAATGTTTTCAAACTTTGCACTTCTGGTGCTGTCCTGAATTCGAAAGATAAAAGGCCAGAGACCTCACCTTTGAAGCACGTTTATGTGACTTTGTGTTGCATGTGTAAATTACCATAAGACCAAGAAACTAGATCATGCCTACTTTTTGGGGGGCGTGCTGTCAATATGGTAAAGTACAATCTACTGCACTCTATTCTGTATCTCGTTAGGACTGTAGTATACTGTTGAACGTGTTTACCCGCGTAATACGTGTAAGCTGTATCGTGTTTACACTGTATCTTGTGTACACTGTATCGTGTTTACACTGTATCTTGTGTACACTGTATCGTGGTTACACTGTATCTTGTGTACACTGTATCGTGTTTACACTGTATCTTGTGTACACTGTATCGTGTTTACACTGTATCTTGTGTACACTGTATCGTGTTTACACTGTATCTTGTGTACACTGTATCGTGTTTACACTGTATCTACTGTACACTGTATCTGGTTTACACTGTATCTGGTTTACGTTTTATCACGTATAGGCGTATGAGAAGGGGATTGCGCTGTTCAAATGGCCGAATGTCTACGACATCTGGAACACATACCTCACCAGGTTCATTGAGAGATACGTAAGTTACCGTCTGGAACACATACGTCGCCAGGTTCATTGAGAGATACGTAAGTTACCGTCTGGAACACATACCTCACCAGGTTCATTGAGAGATACATAAGTTACCGTCTGGAACACATACGTCACCAGGTTCATTGAGAGATACGTAAGTGACCATCTGGAACACATACCTCACCAGGTTCATGGAGAGATACGTAAGTTACTGTCTGGAACACATACCTCACCAGGTTCATTGAGAGATACGTAAGTTACCGTCTGGAACACATACCTCACCAGGTTCATTGAGAGATACGTAAGTTACCATCTGGAACACATACCTCACCAGGTTCATTGAGAAATACGTAAGTTACCGTCTGGAACTCATACCTCACCAGGTTCATTGAGAGATACGTAAGTTACCATCTGGAACACATACCTCACCAGGTTCATTGAGAAATACGTAAGTTACCGTCTGGAACTCATACCTCACCAGGTTCATTGAGAGATGCGTAAGTTACCATCTGGAACACATACCTCACCAGGTTCATTGAGAGATATGTAAGTTACCATCTGGAACACATACCTCACCAGGTTCATTGAGAAATACGTAAGTTACCGTCTGGAACATATACCTCACCAGGTTTATTGAGAGATACGTAAGTTACCATCTGGAACACATACCTCACCAGGTTCATTGAGAAATACGTAAGTTATCGTCTGGAACACATACCTCACCAGGTTCATTGAGAGATACGTAAGTTACCGTCTGGAACACATACCTCACCAGGTTCATTGAGAGATACGTAAGTGACCATCTGGAACACATACCTCACCATGTTAATTGAGAGATGCGTAAGTTACCATCTGGAACACATACCTCACCAGGTTCATTGAGAGATGCGTAAGTTACCATCTGGAACACATACCTCACCAGGTTCCTTGAGAGATATGTAAGTTACCATCTGGAACACATACCTCACCAGGTTCATTGAGAGATACGTAAGTGACCATCTGGAACACATACCTCACCAGGTTCATTGAGAGATACGTAAGTGACCATCTGGAACACATACCTCACCAGGTTCATTGAGAGATACGTAAGTTACTGTCTGGAACACATACCTCACCAGGTTCATTGAGAGATACGTAAGTTACCGTCTGGAACACATACCTCACCAGGTTCATTGAGAGATACGTAAGTTACCGTCTGGAACACATACCTCACCAGGTTCATTGAGAGATACGTAAGTGACCATCTGGAACACATACCTCACCAGGTTCATTGAGAGATACGTAAGTGACCATCTGGAACACATACCTCACCAGGTTCATTGAGAGATACGTAAGTTACCATCTGGAACACATACCTCACCAGGTTCATTGAGAGATACGTAAGTTACCATCTGGAACACATACCTCACCAGGTTCATTGAGAAATACGTAAGTTACCGTCTGGAACACATACCTCACCAGGTTCATTGAGAGATACGTAAGTTACCGTCTGGAACACATACCTCACCAGGTTCATTGAGATTTACGGAAGTGACCATCTGGAACACATACCTCACCATGTTCATTGAGAGATGCGTAAGTTACCATCTGGAACACATACCTCACCAGGTTCATTGAGAGATACGTAAGTTACCAGAATGGTGTAGTAGAATCTGAGAATATTCTAATGTTATTTAAAATTATGATTAGTTTAACCGCATTTAATATTTCTCGCCTGTTCATCCGTATGACTTAGGCCTACCGCTTATAACTGACGTACCTCGGGATATCCCTAGCCAGTGGCATATAGCTGATGCCTTTAAGCGACTTTCAATTTGGTGTACTGGCAATTTGAACAAATTTTTCCTGATGCTTAGAGTAGGAGAATCTTAGAATAATCTAATGTTTAACCGCATTTAATATTTTTCGCCTGTTCATCCGTATGAAATGACTTTAATGTCTGAACATGTCTACAGGTCCTTCGCTAAAATTGTGCTGATCTCTTTGTAGGTTGAGATGTTAAGTTGTATCTCCAGGACGTCTGAATAATGTCACTGTTTTTCTGTTGGACGTAAATATGGAAGGGACGCTCATATTGAGAGTTGAATGTGTTCCTTTATTCCTAGGGTGGCGAGAAATTGGAGCGATCACGTGACCTCTTCGAACAATGCCTTGAATCATGTCCGCCCAAGTTTGCTAAAGGTACGTCACTGGCGATAAGTATCAATACTGATATAACATCTCCTCTTCACTACATATTTAACAAATTGGAGTAACTGTTTGGTATGATATTTGAATAGTTTTACCGTATGAACCAAAGTTCTTATTGTGAGAAAGGGATCTAGATGTACTATATATATTACGTGAGGGTGCCTCCTTAGCTCAGTTGCTGGCTGAGCTGCAGATTAACAGGTCGTGGTTTCGAACCCTGGCACCTGCATCGTGGAAATTCATTGTCCCGGGAGGACCCAAAATTCATGTACTCAAAAGTGCCCTAAAAGTGGCATTTTACTGGAGAAAGACCACATTATGGTAATTTGTTTGTTGTTTACCAGTGTTTTACCTGCTGTACGCAAAGATGGAAGAAGACCACATTATGGTAAATTGTTTGTTGTCAACAGTGTTGTACCTGTTGTATGCCACGCTGGAGGAAGACCACATTATGGTAATTTGTTTGTGGGTTACTCCCAGTGTTGTACCTGCTGTATGCCAAGCTGGAGGAAGACCGCATTATGGTAATTTGTTTGTGGTTTACTACCAGTGTTGTACCTGCTGTATGCCAAGCTGGAGGAAGATCACGGTTTGGCGAGACACGCCATGAACATCTATGACAGAGCGACGAAGGCCGTGCTACCTGAAGAGCAGTATGAGGTGCGTGTATTCTCCTCGCCAGATATGATTCTCTGCTGTCCATTATTAGTATTGCATCAGATGATAGTTTATCATATCATTTTAATTTGTCATATTATTATTTGTTATATTCTTTTAATTATTTGTGTTGTAATTTTATTTTTTTATATTATGATTTAATTTCTTCTTATTATTATTTTGACCATTTATGTATCATATTTATTATTAATTAATCGGTACTTCAGCAGGATAACTAACGTCTTTCATATTTCTAAGGTATTCTGACTGTTGTCTTATTTTTACAAAGATCGTGAGTTAGACATTTTTTTCCCATAATTTTATTACAGATGTACAACATCTACATCAAGCGAGCGGCCGAGCTGTATGGCGTCACGCAAACACGAGCGATCTACGAGAAGGCCATCGAGGTCCTGCCAGACACCCAGGCCAGGTCAGGGCGCCACCCGCGGGACGCTGCCGAACTAACTTTCAAATATCACGCTAATTCATTCAGTTTCACGCTGTAAATTTGGGACATTTTGGATTGAAGGGCCGGGGGCAGGCAATGATTACACGTTGTCTTATTGCTTGTTGCTTTTTCTGAGAGTTACAAAATGAATCCCTGATTTGAAAATTGAGTTTGTTTCTTAGTTAGATTCTTTAAATTCAAGACAGTCTTCATATTTTTAATTGTATACATATATGAAGCTTCCGTTGAGGACATTTTATAAATTTTTAACCGAGATTGAAACTTCTGTGTGTATTCCAAAGGTATGTGACGTCTTTGTGTATTGTCATTGGTCGACATGTTTTTATTTATTTATTCAGGGACATGTGTCTTCGGTTTGCTGATCTGGAGAGAAAGTTGGGAGAGATCGATCGAGCGAGAGCAATTTACTCTCACTGCTCTCACCTCAGCGATCCCAGGGTCAGTCCAGTGCTTCCCACATGATCTGTATTAACAAATATTTTCTACAAGTGTTGATAATGGCGGTCGTCCCATAACTTGGAGTATTGACTTTTACTAATGGCTGAGACAGGCTCAGCAGATTTCGTTTCGTTCTTCATCGTCCTGCTGTGTGGCAGTGGAGAGAGTGAAGTCGTCATGGAGACATACGTTTGTCATGGGCGTGTTAGTTCAACGTTTTGGGTAGTTATCATTTGAAGATAACAAAATAACTTTGAAGAAGCGCTATTTCATGTCATAAAAACGTGGTTCCGCGTGAGCCGGCTGGTTGAAAGTTCACCGGTGTCACTATTATGTATCCGCCATTTCTATTTAAAGCGAATGTCCAACCTAATCTAATCGCAATCTGCACAGAAAGTTTACATCTTAAAGTTAAATTTGCGAGTGTTAACGTTTCGTTTCGGCCGACTGGTAAGGAGAAAACAAATTAAGCCAACCCGCCCCCATCAATGTCGAGCAGCGGGCCATTTTGCTGGAGCAAGTGACGTATATTGTGACCCTTCATGTGGCGTCGCCTTACGTTATAACTGGAAGTTATCTCGCGGAGGGAACTCTTCACAGTGGAGGTACCCTTCAGGGGAAACGCGTGAAACGAGAGATCAGGGCCGCGATTTGCGGATGAATTGCGGCAGTTCCAAGCCGCGCAGTAGACCATGATCTTAGTGTTTCATGAAAAAATAGCATCCAAACATGTTGATATATCTCTTGCAACCATTGTCTCCATCAAAAAAATATGATTGGAGTTAGAATCGCAGCGATATATATTAGCGATGATCACGCGCGCATGTTTTGCTCACACAGTAGGTGTCATTTCCGCATATAATTATATCGCCTCGTGATTTGTCAGGGGGCCTCCCTGGTGTAGTGGTTAGCGCACTAGACCGCAGATCAATAGGTCCTGGGTTCGAATCCGGGCTCGGGCACCTAATCTGGGGCATGTTTCATTCCTTCATCCTTCATCGTCTCGGGAGGTTCCTTGGCCCAATTTAGCTTGTATGTGCACAAAAGTGGCCTAAAACACCAACATTCCATTCCATTCCGTGATTTGTCAATCGCGGACACACCTCCAAAAAGCGCTGCCGCCTGGTTAAGCGGCGAAATCGTGGGGCGGCGGTCTAAATTTTATTGTGAGCGACAGGCAGGACGAAAAATTAGTAATTTGGAGGATAAACACTTGTGTATTACGTGAATCGGTAAAGCAGCGTTAGAGGCCAGGCTGGCGGCGTTCTTTAAATATTGACCTATTGTATTTAAACACCACGGCGTTCTGCGTAACGATTGGGCTTCTGTCTTTTTGTTGTTTTTTTTTTTTTTTTTTTGGGTGGGGGTCATGGCAGTCGTGGCGTGGCGCGTTAAAGTTAGATCCTTCCTTTGTGTGTGGACGGGGGGAGGAGGAGGGGGAAGGGGGAGGGGTGATGGCTGATTAAGAGAGTCGCGTCCTGGTGTCATGTGACTTAAGACTTACGAGCTGTGTTATTGGGTCTGCAGACGTCGGCTGAGTTCTGGCAGGCGTGGCAGCAGTTCGAGATCAAACACGGCAACGAGGACACCGTGCGAGAGATGCTGAGGATCAAGCGCAGCGTGCAGGCCGTCTTCAACACACAGGTAATGGGGGAGTCCACATATAATATTATTAAAGGGGGATGTCAATTCAATAATTTATTATGTTTGAAATACTTTGGACCTGTTTCCTTTGTCGGAGGGGTGGGACATTGGTGCCTGTCTTTACTGGAATTCTTTTTTCTCTCTCTAATTATGGCTTACAATATGTAGTAAGTGGAAACAGAAGCTATGTTATACATGAAAGACATTTTCCCCACAACTGATGCACAGGTTAGTCAATGCGAAAGGTCTTCCTGCCTTTTGCATGTCAAATGTCTGTGACCAAAAAGATCCGATTTCATTGTTCGCAAAGACTAGGGCCTAATGCTTGACCCCTCCCGTTGTCGCGATAGCACCCACAGAGGTTAAAGAGTCCTTTTAAACCAACCAACCAACCTACTAATTGTTTACTTCTCTTGCTGTGTTGCTGCAGGTGAACTTCATGTCGGCCCAGCTGATAGCGGCCCAGACAGCCACGCCCGGCTCGGCGCCCGGGACAGGTGGGTACAACCAGCTTCCCTGACCCACGATTAAGGAATCTCATAGATATCGCGAAGTCACCAGTTACGCGTTCTTACTGGAACGTATTTACGTGAATATGTATACCAAGATATACCGAAGAAACCGAGTGTAGTTTAGTGTGTGTTATGTAAATTGTGGCCAACGAGTATGGAAAAGTTGCGTTGTAGTAATCTACAACGTAGCTACAACGTATTAGCCGTGTCGACATATTGACCCACCCTATTCACCCATCGTATTCGCCCACCATAATGACCCGCCGTCTATTCACCCATCCTATTCGCCCACCATAATGACCCGCCGTCTATTCACCCTTTATATTCACCCACCGTATATTCACCCTTTATATTCATCCACCGTCTATTCACCAACCGTCTATTCACCCTTTATATTCACCCGCCGTCTATTCACCCTTTATATTCACCCACCGACTATTCACCCTTTATATTCACCCACCGTCTATTCACCCTTTATATTTACCCACCGTCTATTCACCATTCACCCGCCGTCTATTCAATCGTATACTTACCCACCGTCTATTCACCCTATTCACCCTTTATATTCACCCACCGTCTATTTACCCCCTATATTCACCCACCCTATTCACCCACCGTCTATTCGCCTCCCACAGTGGACGGTGATGTCGGTGAGAAGGACGAGATGGCCAAGCTGGAGGAACGTGCCCGCCAGCTGGCCGAGGAGTCTGTTAGGGACGCCCCCAAGACAGACAAGGGCATCCTCTTCGTGCGGTCAGTAACCCCCCACCCCATACCCCGTCACTGCTCACCGGTAGCGGTAGCAGGCGACCTACACTTTGATTAGCCGTCTGGAAAGATACCAGGCTTTGCCGTAAAGAATTGATGAGCTTTTCTCAACACTACAATGTTATTGTTCTTTCTGTTTACCAGTCTTATTCTATTATTATATACTTGTATTTGCTTGCTTGTATTGATAATGATTTATAATTGAATTTGTTTTATTGGCAATAACTTATGATATCATTTTTATTTGTTTGATACTATTGTACATATTATATAATGTTATAATTATTCTATTGAAACTATTATACAACTAATTTTATTAGTTTTTTATTAGGAATATTGTGTAATTTGTTGCTATTGCTATGTAGTAAATACTGAAAATCAGGTCAATAATAGATCATAGCAATAAATAATGAAAGTATATATATTAGGGTTGGTGTTGCCATAAGACGCATCGACCTGGTGTGTTGAAGCCACGAGGTTTCGGAGGCTCTTGATCATGCCCCGCAGGCGTTGGGTTGTATGTCGTGATGCTGACCTTGGTCGCTGGGTGGCGCGCGTGTCGTTTCCAGGAGCGACGCGACGGAGGAGGAGCTGGGTCAGCTGACCAAGACCAACAACCCGGAGGCCATCGACATCGACGACGAGGGGGACACCGACGAGGAGCAGACCGTCGAGGGTGGGTGGTCCAGGGCTGGGGTGTGTGGGAAGTGGGTGGGGCTGGGGGGATGACGAGGAACAGACCGTCGAGGGTGGAGGGTCCAGGGGTCGGGGTATCGGGGGGTGGGGCTGGGGGGGGGGGTGACTAGGAGCAGACCGTCGAGGATGGGTGGTCCAGTGGTGCGAGGTGTGTGTGTCGGGGGGGGGGGGTGCTAGGTAGGGTGACTAGGGGCAGACCGTCGAGGGTGGTCCCCCTGTCACCTGTATCTGTGGCATGTTTTATCCAACCACATGTAGTTGTTGGCGCGGGAGCTTTCATGGACTGGCTTAACTTAGCCTCACATATCATTTTACTTTACGGGGGTTAGTAAGTTTTCGACCCCGGATGTGATCTTTAGACATAGAGGGATGAACTATACGTGACTTATAAGTGAGCTATACGCCGGTTAATCACGAGATGTTGATTGTTTAATGGACCGGTGCAGCACTTGAACAATGTTCAAAACTGTCATGATGGAGCACCAGCTAATTAGTAGTAGTTATCCAGTACCCGCTGATCAATATGAGTACGTCGCTCTACGTGTCCTCAAGATCGCGGCATTATGTTTTCTTTTTGTTGAACCAGTCTCTTTATTTGACTTATAGAGGTAGAAGTGGAGAAGCAATTCGTTCCCTCGGAGGTGTTTGGCGGGCTCGCACCAGAAACAGACGACTAGACCACGTGACCCGCTTTGTGGCGCCGCCTTGTTGCCAGCTTCTGAACCATCGTCGCAAAAGCGCATTACCAAACTGACGACAGCATTCCCTGAAAGTTAACTTCACGGAAGACGACTGCATCAGCTATGGATTCATCCTTCTAATCGAAGTGAAAAAAGAACCAGTTGAAACAACTCTTAGAGGTTGACGAAAGCAAATGGATGAATAACCGACATGATACTGAAATTATGGAGTGCCATGTGCATCAATAACTGAATAAAGATTATGTATTTTTTGCATGCAGCAGTCTTTTTATTGGATGTCCTTTCGCCGCCGTTGAAGCTGCGCCTGCACCATTGACCTACATATACACGGGAAGGATTAGTTTGCTTCTACGGTTTCTTGTGAAAAAGAAAAAAGGGCGACGCAAACGAGAATGTACCCTGGGCCAAAGTAAAGAGCATAATGACTTCTATCACTATTTCTCATCATTACAATCATCCACTGCATGGAGAGAGTTTAACCAACATTTAGACAGGTTATTTATTGATAACTTCAGGCACCAGGCTCATCGTACAAGTACAGTACAGAACACGATAATAACACGTAAACGACCGGAACGAACCTTGTTAATTGGAGAAAACTAGGCTAAGCCTTGTTTTTTATACATATTGTTTTAATAAATATATACATTTTTTCTATAATAAATAATGTCCCAGAGATTAGACCTGGTTTATCTTCGATTGTATATTTAGGACGCCTTAACCAATTCTGCTCATATCGCGTCAATAGGAGAAGGAAAGCAAGAGTGGAGCCATGTCCCCGGGGTAAAACCCTACCCTTTGCGAATGTATTTCTCAGCAAAATATTGTTTCAAAAATATTTCAAATATATATATGCGATAATAATTCTTCGGCCCCGCAATACAATTTGCATTAAGGAGGAATTGTCATGCGATGGTAGTGAAATGACCCCATTGGGACATGGATACAGCACCACAATTAGCCTGTTTCTGCGGCCCCAACTGCGTTCGCTCAGCAAGGACTTATTTGAGTATGAGAGGCGGTACCAGCTTTCAACACACTGTGCCTCCCAAGCTGGTGTTTCCCACGTCACAAAGATTGCTTCCATTGCCGGAACTTCTCGAATGCGGCCTCGAGAGATGAATCGTCCTGCAAGAAATAAAATGCTTCATTATCTAGCAAAGTTTAATAACATTGTTCTGACATTATTGGTTTACGGTGCTATTTGTTTCTGTTTAAATATGGTAGTAGAACACATCTGGCGAGGAAGGGAGTTCAGATTGAGTTGCATTGTCACAAGGTCGGTGCAACATAATAACCTAGCTGTCCGGCCACACGTTTCTTTCATGGCACTAACCTTAACTAGAACTGATAAAAAAGATACCCCTAAAAAGTGAATAGTTTAAAACTTGCGAGCCGGGGGGCGGGGAGACTCTTGAGACCGGGGCGCACTTATAGAGCGGGTTTGCCAGAGAACAAGAATTAACCGAGCGGGTGTGCCGTCAAAACACCTTCCGAGCCGATTTTGAAGGTGAAAGGGGGGGGGGGGGGTTGCGCATGTGCACTCGTCAACCGGACACTTTATCACGCTACACCGGTCGCCATGAAGCCCGGCGAGCTCAGTCGGTAGAACATCAGACCGCGTTGATCGTAGAATGTGCGTTCAACCCACGAACTATTTTCTCTGAAGAAGGATCCTCGATCCTGATCTGTGATTCGACGACTAATCAGAAGATTAATTTATGCGGCCCAGCCGATTCACTAGATTATTTTTTTTCAAATAGTTTCTATCACGATATCCTTGCACACCAATGGCACGATATGACTGAAAGTCAAACTCTATATCACGCCTTGATTAAATTAAGAGTATTATTGGCGAAAAGGAAAAGAGTAGCTTCAAATTAATCATATCTATGCATCAACAAAAAAGGAAATCTACTGACCTTCACGAAGCAGAATCGGACTAGGTGTTCAGCCAGATGTTTATTCGCTGCGCTGAAGAATGCGCTGGGAGGGATAGCCGCTACTTTCTGGAACAATGCAAAATTTTATTTTAAAATTAGCATACGCTCTTGCGCTTGCTTGATTATGTGAGCTTGTATCTGGAACAAAGCATATGAGATCTTCAGCTCATAAAATATGATTTTCACCCGCTTCTTTGCAAGATTTGTTTATGCGAGACTTGATACATCCTGGCCTCGATCCCCTTCCATGATACCATCGTAGCAGTTCAGTCTATATTATATGATAGGCTAGAGCAAGAGAGAAATACCTTGGTCTTGGTCAGCCACTTTGCAAACTGGAAATCTTTTGGCTCCTTGTCATCGTACTCAAAATCCAGTTCTGGAAAGCGATAACATTTTGTTTGGGTTGGAGAAGGACATTGTAAGCAATCACATAGCGCGCAACGGGAAGGGTCAACCTAAAATATCCTCTGGTATCCAGGTAACCCTCTAGTCTTTCGATGACGGATATGCGATACTTATCAGTCACTAACATTTGCATTCGTTATAATAATAATATGCATATTTTACAGAAACTATTACAGTAATGATGCATAGGAAAGTGAGCAGAGCAGCTTTATTTGCTCGTACCTACGAACATAAACAATGAAGAAAAAGAGCAGAAAACATGGATGTTATAAAATATGCTTTTACCATTCCAGTGAAGTTATTGCCCCTACAGCTATAATAAGATTCATGAACTTGCTCAGGTTTGAGTTGTCCACAGTCATGAAGAAGCCTCCGTCTGGGATAATGGGGACGAAGCCAACCTCGCGAAGTATGGCCGCCATCTTGTCTCTCTTCAGCTGCATGGCAGCCGGAAGACTGTTAAAGTAACAATGTAATGTAATACAGATTGGTCAAATGCTTTAATTAAGATTGATTCAAATAAAAGTGTACGTAAGTGCAAATTATCACTCGTACCGTCCAACACAGACAAAATTATTTTCTTCATCCGTCCTTACGATTCGAACGCCGATATGGGGATTATAGCTGCCGGGTTGAGAGGAGATTAACAATTAAGTAGCTTAACGGGACAATAGGGGTGAAGTCAAACAGGCCATTTACCTGTAGGGGTGTGGCGCAGGTGTAGTTACTGTGTTGGTGGACAGTTCGCATGGCCCGTAGCAGCTTGTTGTGTCCGATGGTCCAGCCGATCTTCCACCCGGTGACGCTGAAGGTCTTACCCCCGCTGCCCACGGTCAGAGTCCTCTCCCACATGCCGGGCAGGGTGGCTGGCAGAGAACGTAACATTGCTAGTCTGATATGTCGTCAAGGAATTTTTTTATGATATTGTAGGGGAACCGTAGTGGGGAGGGCGTAGGGGGGACAGTGCGTGTCTGGAAGCTATCTAAGGCACCCGCGGGGAGAGGGGTTCAGCGGGAGAGGTCGCCCAGTGCGAGGATCGGGGTGGGGTTGAGTGACCGCTGGATGTGGCCAGGGTGGTCCCCGAGCGTGGGATGGGGTAGAGCGGGCCCCAACCACTTGAGAGGGACACCCCCACAACATCCGCGGGGTGGGGTGGCACACTGACCGGATATGACACCAGGCCAGGGGAGGGGCGGTGCGGACCGGGATGTGGCCAGGGTACTCCCAGGGGTGGGGCGAGCCCTATGAAGGTTAGATAGAGCGGGATGTGGCCAGGGTACTCCCGAGGGGTGGGGGGCAGAAGCTCTGATGGTGCCAGGGTGTTCCAGGGGGTGAGGCGGGCCCTATGAAGGTTAGATAGAGCGGGATGTGGCCAGGGTACTCCCAGGGGTGGGGCGAGCCGTATGAAGGTTAGATAGAGCGGGATGTGGCCAGGGTACTCCCAAGGGAGGGGGGGGGGGACCCAGGGCTTTACTTATATAAAGAGGGGAAGACCGGTGGGATGGATGGGAAGAGAGATGATCAGAGACCGACTGTATGCACGGATTTATAACAAGGAATAAACTCGAGAAAAGAAATACATCTCTATGTTAAAGTGGTGTCGCGAACGAAAGTGTCCGGAGTA
This sequence comes from Arenicola marina, assembly GCA_964019135.1. Taxonomy (NCBI): domain Eukaryota; kingdom Metazoa; phylum Annelida; class Polychaeta; family Arenicolidae; genus Arenicola; species Arenicola marina. Next base: position 21,658,822 of record OZ025264.1, read on the forward strand.
AAGAACCTCACAAATGGTGTCAGAAGTGGGGTCCAGACTTTAACACGCGCTTTCACCGGGAGTGAATGGATATCATCGACCATATGGATATTAGGATAACAGTGCGTTTCGGCTAGGTTACGCAGGATAATCATGGGGATTCGTGTAGTGTTAAACGTTCATAAGTGTCGTGGCGACTGCCACGCGTTATGGCTTTTCCCATGTCACCAACATGGGTGTCCAGTTCATCGAAAGTGAATGAATTTAGAAATCGGAGTGAACATGCCGCGCAAGAAGGATATCAGGGAGGCAAGTGGGGATGCGACCGGCACACAAGCAGAGGCACGGCTCAGAGCCGAGATGGAGGCTCTCCGGTTGGAACTCATTGATTCGAAGGAAGCCGTCATCGCCGCTGAGGCAGAGACAGCAGACCAACACCGACAGAAGGAGAGAGCCGTCAACGAGGCCAAGAAGATAGTGGCAGAAGCGGAGGTAAAGCGTCGGGAGGCGGTGGAGGCGGCAATCCACCATGTTGGCGAAGCAGAAGAGAGTCTGGTGCAGGAGAAGAGAGTATATGCGGCAGCGAGAGACGACAGCCGACAGGTAGCGAATACGCTTATGCGGAGGGTGCAGGCGGCGGAGTCCCGAGTCCGAGAGTTGGTGGCACAACGGCCGACGACCGTCACTCCAACCGTCAGTCTCGGCCAGCTCGGAAGCGGTGGGGGTCCGGTCGGAGGTCAGAGCCCTTATTCGCCGCGCTCCATGGCGACCAGCTCGGCCGACGGACTGTCAGCACGTCGGATGGGGAGCGGCTGGTATAGCGTTCCATTGCCGAAGCAGATGCCGTTCGACGGGACCCAGTCGTGGGAGACCTTCATGCAGCCATTTCAGGCAACGGCGACGGCTTGTGGCTGGGACGACGCCGAGAAGCTGTTCAGGCTGAGGAGCAGCGTGAGGGGCGAGGCCGCTGAGTATGTGTTAGAGCAGCTTCCTGATGACGTCACGAACTGTTTCGAGCAGTTGGTCACGGCATTAATGGCCCGTTTCAAGGAGAGGCGAACAGCATCTACCTTTTGGCGGAGCTGGAGGCCAAACGGATGGTCCACGACGAGAAGCTGGTGGATTATGTTGCGGATATCAAGCGGCTGGTCCGGAAGGGCTACCCTACGGCTAACCTCAGAACTAACGACACAATAGCCCTGAGGCACTTCATGAAGGGGCTCCCTGAACAGCAGATGGCCGTGGCTATCGGCATGAAGGAGCCGCTGACCATCGAGCAGGCACAGCAGGCATATGAGACGTACCGGAGTCTGGAGGACGTGGCGGGACGCGGGTATAAGCTGCGGGCTGTGAAGGCCAGAGGTGACGAGAGTTACGTCACCGAGAGTAAGCTCTCGGAGTTCGGTAAACATCTCATGGATAACATTGATGCCAAACTGGACCGCCTGAGCGCGCTGCTGCAGGAGGGGGTCGGACCGCAGGATCAAACTAGCCGTCAAACATGGGTTGATCGACCGCGGGGTGGAGCCAGGCTAGCGGAAGTCCGCTGCTTTGCCTGCCGGGAGCTCGGCCACTACGCGCGCTCCTGCCCTAGGTATGGCAATGGCGGTATGGCGCAGCCGGAGACCCAAGCGTCTCGGCGCAACGTAGAGAGCACCGCGGATCAGGGAAACTAGAAGGGGCCGGCGCTACCGGCCAGTCGTCGGCCCTTGTTGCGGAGGCTTGTGTAGAGAGGCAGGAGTTGTGGTCGTCCTTCAGGGAAGTAGACGAGGTTACACCACTAAGGGCACGGAGGGTCGGCGTGTCACAAGTATCGGAAACGCGGGCCTACGGCGCAGATGTGGCGCGTCTCGTCGGGAAAAGTGTCTTTGTTGTGTTGTTTTTGTGGTGGTGCGGAGTCATGTCGTAGTTGAGATGTGGCGGCCAGGAGGGTGGCTGGGTGTGGCCGCTCTGTCGTTGGAGTCAGGTCAAGTGGCGCGGTATGAGGCGCAGGGAGCTCGATGTGACACCTCGAGTACCCACTCCGGCCTTAGGTGGGAGATCCACCGCGGAAGAGAGCCATACGCCGGCGAGCGGACCTGCGCTGCGGTGGGACCGGGCTGAATGTCGGAGAGTGACGCGTGGGGAAAAGGGCGAAATGTCCGACCGACAGTGTGTGCCTCACTGAGCGATACATAGCTGTATGCCTCACTGAGCGATACAGCTGTATGCTTACCGAGCGATACATAGCTGTATGCCTCACTGAGCGATGCAGCTGTATGCCTCAGTGCGTGTACAGCTGTATCCCTCACTGCGCGATACAGCTGTGTGCCTCACTGCGCGATACATCTGTATGCCTCACTGAGCGATACATAGCTGTATGCCTCACTGAGCGATGCAGCTGTATGCCTCACTGCGTGTACATCTGTATGCCTCACTGCGTGTACATCTGTATGCCTCACTGCGCGTACAGCTGTATGCCTTACTGCGCGATACATCTGTGTGCCTCACTGAGCGATACATAGCTGTATGCCTCACTGAGCGATACAGCTGTATGCCTCACTGCGTGTACATCTGTATGCCTCACTGCGCGTACAGCTGTATGCCTTACTGCGCGATACATCTGTGTGCCTCACTGAGCGATACATAGCTGTATGCCTCACTGAGCGATGCAGCTGTATGCCTCACTGCGTGTACATCTGTATGCCTCACTGCGTGTACATCTGTATGCCTCACTGCGCGTACAGCTGTATGCCTTACTGAGCGATACATCTGTGTGCCTCACTGAGCGATGCATAGCTGTATGCCTCACTGAGCGATACAGCTGTATGCCTCACTGAGCGATACATAGCTGTATGCCTCACTGAGCGATGCAGCTGTATGCCTCACTGCGTGTACAGCTGTATGCCTCACTGCGCGTACAGCTGTATGCCTCACTGCGCGATACAGCTGTATGCCTCACTGCGCGATACAGCTGTATGCCTCACTGAGCGATACATAGCTGTATGCCTCACTGAGCGATACAGCTGTATGCCTCACTGAGCGATACATAGCTGTATGCCTCACTGAGCGATACATAGCTGTATGCCTCACTGCGTGTACAGCTGTATGCCTCACTGAGCGATGCAGTTGTATGCCTCATTGCACGTACAGCTGTATGCCTTACAGAGCGATACATAGCTGTATGCCTCACTGAGCGATACAGCTGTATGCCTCACTGAGCGATACAGCTGTATGCCTCACTGAGCGATACAGCTGTATGCCTCACTGAGCGATACAGCTGTATGCCTCACTGCGCGTACAGGTGTATACATCACCGAGTACTCACCGATTTTGACGTGGGTCTTGGGTTGGAAGACCAGCCACTCGTATACCTCATCCGTTATACACAGGACGTCGTGTTTGACGCAGAGGTCGGCGATAACCTGCAGCTCGTCAGCGGTGAAGACCTGCAAGTGTAGAGGTAAACATTATACCTTTTGAAATATTTATGGGACGATACCGATATCATGCATCACGTCAAATAAAACAAAATTGTAGATTTCAGAAGTGAGCGTCAGTGAATGAGCGCAATGGCGCACTATGGCGGCCTACAAGACAGAAAAGTCATGTTTACATAATTACAACCGCCTCAAAATATAACGTGCGTTCTTCAAATATTGATGTCTTTCGCTCAATGCAGCAGTTTTTGGCTATTGGTGATGACGCGCCGTTATAGTTTCAAGATAATTGAATGCGCGAACATTTCCTAAACATGCAGCATAACATTTAAATGAATTTCCGCATGAAGGTTATTATTGCACATACAAATCTGTAATTAATCAAAGAACATTTTGTTGAAGAAGAGAAAACATATTGCTGGGCTTGGGTGGAAAGTATGGCTTTCGTTCCTGCGATCTCATACAAAATCGGACATTACTGATGATAATATACACCTCAAAATAGATATTATAACTCATATATAAGTGACACATATATCAAGAAATATCAGTCCAGTAGGTTGCTAGAACAACATTTGTTCTTGTGTTTAATGCTGTTTGTGCGGTGAGCATCGCAATTGAACTCTTTCCCATCGTGTAAAAGCAGAAATTTTAAGTCTAATTTCATCTTTCATTTTTAAATTTGACGTTAACATACCCGCATTTATTTAAATGTCATATATCCAATGTCCAAGACCTAATTCACACGTGTGTGGTAGTAACGCTGGCTAGTGGTCAATAAGTACAAGGAAGAAAAAAGTGCAGTCAATTGATAAAACTATATTTTTATCTTGATTAGAAGAAAATTCTGAGACGCTTATCATGCAATCCACTATCTACCGTCGCCAGCAAGAGACTATACCGACCTTTCCTAGTGGATTGTGAGGGTTGTTAAGAACGATCGCTTTCGTTTTGCTGCGGAACTTGGAGGCCAGTTCTTCGGGGTCCAGTTTCCAGTCACTACTAGATTGGACTGATCCGGTTTTAGTCTGAAATGACAATTCAATTAGCAGTAACTGAAGTGGTACATCATGACATAAGTATGTGCGTTCCAGGCTTGTCGTAATACCGGATCTGTCCGAACAGGTAAGAACAAACGGTTTAGCTCCATTATGTAGCTATACAGGACAAAATAATGTTATACAATGCTGTGACGGAATTATCGGAGGAAATCCGATAATTAACCCCAATTTTCAATTATTATTAAATTTTTCTATTATTAATAAGAAAAGTTACAAGACCTTATGCGAAACATGCAGTGTAAATATATATGTACAGAAGTAGCCATTCGGACAGATGTGGCCTTACGACACATATGGAGCGCCCATACGTTCGCCATAAATATAACTTGCGAGCTGGTAGTTAATTCTCTGCATTTCGCCTTCACATGGTCAAGAATCTTACGGAATTAATCCGCGCAGGCTTTTCCAAAACGCTTCCAAGGGGAATATATGACCATATTTCTAAGTAAACACAATTGTGTCAACATTTGATATGATACAAGGATAACTAACATAATTCAGAATTACAGATTAAGTAATTACGACTAATAGTGATCATTGATATTAATATCATTAAAATAACTTTAGTCCAAGTAGGGTTCAACTGTAGTATTTGGTCCCAAACCCGAATGGACGCCGAAAGTTGTCTACCCGCAGGGGCGGGATTCGAACCATCAACCTTCGCATCCAGAGCGAGCACCTTACACATTAGGCCAAAGGGAACTTCCCATTTGGCCCGAGGCGCTTGGTGTCTTTTATCCACCGGGCCTGGGCCGAGATATCACACAACGACTTACCGGTCTGAGCGGGATGAAGACAGGCACGCCTCCAGCCACCCGAACCATGGGCTCGTAGCAGTCAAAATAGGGCTCGATGATGATCACCTCGTCCCCGGGGTTGACCAGACCCTGCACGGCGCAGAAGAGGGATTCAAACGCTCCCACCGTGACCAAGATCTCCTCCATGGGGTCGATGGTGCGACCCATGATTGGAGAAAAAGTGTCCGCCAAGGCCTTCACCAGTCTAGGATGTCCCTGCAGGTCGGGAGGAAGGGAATGGAGGGAATTGGAGTGTGTGTAAGGGAAAGAATCAACGATGTGGTATTAATATCACATTTTATTATGGAGTAGTAAAACTGTAGTGAAATTATCTAATGAAATAATAATAATAATACAAAGTCAGTTTATGATACCAATGACTAGCGCACGTTGACTGAACTCCCCATGGGCGTGTCCAGGGGGGGGGGGGGGGCGCACAGGGAGCACGTGCCCCCCCTTTCAGACCTTAAAGTATATCTGTGCCCAACCTTTTCAAATTCTGTGGGCCCCCCGGTCGTCAAGAAATAATGGAACCCTTGATCGCAATTTCGTTCCGCCCCCCGCCCCCCGCCCCCCCCCCCCGGTTGCCAGATTGAATCAGTGCGCCCCCCCCCCCTCCCTTGCCGGTCGTCAATGTTTTGTTTTTATTATTGTGCCCCCCCCCCCTCCCCCTGTCAAGGATTGCATATGTCCCTGCTTCCTGCTTATGGTTTAAGGAGGGTTTGTAGGACATGACGGGTTGGACGCGATCCTAATCACTAGATGGCGAGTCTTTAATTCGAAGTAGGGCCTCTCAGAATTTTTTTAACCCGTGAACGATGAGTCTGCGTAAGCTAGATATATGCAGCTACGCGGGAATCATCTTTCTTGTGAATCGATCGTTGCCATGACGACATCATTGAGTACGTTGGTGGAATGGTGGCCAACGGCGCTGGAATCGCAAATCCCTAAGAATTAAAAAAAAAACGAAAAAAACCCCTCAAATGTGATATCGTTAATATCCTGTTAACTAGTACCGTCCGCTAAAATCGTGTAATCTAACCCAAACCGTCCTGTGGCCCCCGCAATTTTCAATCGTTGCCATAGTGACATTGCGTAGACCCATTAAACATGACCTCACGCAAAAACGAATTGCGGTGATAGATTTAAAGTCCATCTCTTATGTCCTATGTTACTTTGCATATATTTGATCCATTTGCACTATATTAACGAAATTCCATACGCACTGAATTTATTCGTCTTGAATGTTAACAATATTAGCCATTTTATCACATACCTACCCAAAAAAGTAAAAGATAGACAAGGGCATTTTTTTCATTGATTCATGACGTCACAAGATGAACCGGTTTTGTTGCGCAATATGGTAAACGCGTCTTTGAGCATGGCGTCTATAGGATGGTCAGCGTCCTTACGCATCGATCGGGATGCAGCGATCCGCGCACGATTATTTGGAATTAATGATAGTGAGGGTGAGAAAGAAGAAGTGGAGGATTCAGGCAACCGGAGCATTCTGCCGCCGTACGTATCGCTTCGAGCTACCTCGAATGAAGACAAATTGCTAAGCCTAAGGGACTGTAAACGTTGAAAACCTCGAAACGCCCTACGCAAAACAGTATTTTCGGAAGAAGTGCGAACGCTTCATTCATAAAAAGTGAGGCTTATTATATCATGAGATCTAGATCAAAACCCTGCAAATATGCCTTGTAATCATATAAAGTATTAATTCGGCGACCAGCAGACACATTGGTGAAAAGCTACTTAGTTGTTTGTCCCAACCAGACACCATAACGTTCGGGTGTCCATAAGTATTACTATAAAACGTACGCGATGAAGAGTAAAGCCAGATGTGCGCTGCTTGTTTCTTATGCTATAGGCCGATAAATGTCGCCCTCCCTCCCTCCTGTCAAGTTCTGATGTGCATGAACAACTTCTTTTAGTACATACATTTCATTTAACCCTGGATCTAGATTTTATGTCTAAGATTCGACGGACATCCCCGCGACGGCCCGTCCACTACTGTAGCACCCTTTTCCTTTTTGGGAAGAAACGTAGGCTAACACTCTGGCAGTGGCACCCGGCCACTGCATCTGTTTGCTTTCTGTCAGTGTCTGTGTCACGAATGTTGCGCTAACCAATAATCACACACCTATAATGTAATTGATCTAGGTCTATCTACATCCACATGTGGCAAATATTCATCATGAGTTAATGTTAATCGAAATAACGTCGGAGCTTCCCTGCCGCACGTAGGCTACATTCAAACACCGCGGGCAGTCGAAGCGAGCGAGGCGCACTCAAACCGGATCATCTTGTGACGTCACAAATCTCTACTCTGGGCGGGGGTTTGCAAATGGATCGTTCGCTGCTTGAGTTTATTTTGGTGACTTTAGATATTAATATTTATGGCATAAGAGACATTGTAAAATAATTGCATCTGATAAATGGCTTTAGTAACCACTGAGAAATGTATATTTGACAGTGGTTTAGAAACAAATACCGCCCCAAGAGATGGACTTTAAACGGCCGACCTATAGCTGCACGTACGTGCCACTTTTTTCGTCACGATATAGATCTATACTGCTATGGTGTAAAGAAGGCCAGTGGTTCACAAGATGTGGGTGGCTTGTAAGTGGATTTTAAACATTTTACTTCGAACCTTCTTAGTTTGAACATTTTACTTCGAACATTTTACTTCGAACATGTTACTTCGAACATTTTACTTCGAACACTTTACTTCGAACATTTTCTTCGAACGTTTTACTTCGAACATTCTACTTCGAACATTTTAATATGCGAAAGTTAAACCAAAGAAGCAAGTAGAAATGTTAATGCCCAGCACACGTGAGATAAACTTGAACAAACTCAACTCGTAAAAAGAAAATAACGTTAATAACGTTTTTCATTGCCATTATCCGCCCTCGGCCTCACGGCCTCGAGCTTATGATGAAAATTGGCGGGCTTCAACAGCTTGATGTCGGGCTAAAACAATTGCGCCCCGCTAACTTGCGCAATTGTTAAATTATTATGACAATAGCGCGAGTTTGCGGGGCGTTAGGCAATTTTATTGGCCCGACATCAAGCTATAGCAGCCCGCCAATTTTTATTATCGGCCCGAGGCCGCAAGGCCGAGGGCGGATAGTGAAAATGAAAATGAATTCTTTTGTGTGTGACGTCATGTTTCATTGTTCTATGCAGCGTCGCTATGGCAACGATTGTCCGTTGCATGGGCAGCAGGGCGGTTTAGGTCAAAATACAGCATTTTAGAGGCCTTCAGATGTAATGTCCACCAACTCGTAATAATATGAGTTGATTGTCGTAGCATTAAATCTGGAGGCGGGTAAAATGTCTGACCTTTAGTCTGACCCAAACCGCCCTGCTGCTCCGTCAATGGACAATAGTTGCCATAGTGACATTTGATAGAACAATGGAACATGACGTCACGCAAACAAAATGTGGTTACAGATTTAAACGGCCCGCGTAGCTGCACGTGCCGAATAATTTATACGGGGAAAGTGTCTTCGCCTTAGACCACCTCGCTAATCGTAGTACCAATTTTGCCACCGTGAGGCGCCATTGCATGTGCAATGCATTCTGGGTATTATTTTGGTCTTTTGCGAGATGTCAAGATGGCGTCATCGCCTGACAACGTATTTTGTAGAACTTTTAAACATGAAATAGTGTCATCTACGTAACGGAAAAGTTACGTAATATGAATGTAAGTTAGATAGATCCTCTATGCTCATTAATTTCCTACATGCCTTGTCAATAACGTGGAAATATGGTATTTATCTCCGTAGAAAAAGTCAAGATAGATCTAACACCAAAATATTTCGCATAACTCTTCGCGCCAGTCTCGATTTTTCCAAGATGGCGTATAATTGCGAAGTCGTGTAAGCACGGATAACGATTTCCAAAATGGCTAACAGCCAATTTGCGAATCTCTCACTCACATAACTCCTGGTGTACTGGTTCATGAAGGGACTGTCGGACATGACGGCCTGGGCGAGAGCCTCTCGGATGTACTGAGGCGGGAAGAAATCTGGGAAGCCGAGAGCCAGATTAACAGCCTTTTCCTCCACGGCGAGCCGACCAAATTCCACCCTGTAGGTACATGTAGCTTTGTATTTATGTAGAACCACTAGAAAACCGAAATTCTTACAATACCGAACTGACCCATGTTTTCGCCTTTTTTCTCTCTTTCCCCGGAACAGAAAATCGCAATTTATCTCGACGTGCCTATCTGAGGCCACCTGAGACTAAATTTTTGTCCTTCTAAATACTGCATTTAGATTTATTAACTTTATAGAGGTTCTGATATATACCGAAAGTGTTGAAATACGTAACCTCCATATATTTGGCCAGGGCTGGCCAAATATATTGTATATTTTAGATGCCTTTCGTAAAACAAAACTCATCTCTCGATGGCCGCCAAATCGCGTACTTTTCTCCCCTTCTCCATATATACCCTGTAAGGCATGGATGGCACCCTGCTGTAGTAAGGTAGCTCCCCCCCATCACCCCAACCCGAGGCAGTGGCAGATCTAGGGGGTGGGGGGGGGGGGTTAGGGGGGTTGCAAGACCCCCCTTGGGAACCAGAACATACAACATACATGTTAACATACATGTTAAAGTCCCAAGTTTTCAGAGAGCAAGCCCCCTTGGGAAATTGAACATACACTGTTAAAGTCGGCTTCTCCGAGCACGCCCCCCCCACCCCCCCGGTCGCAAGTTTTTCAGAGAGCACACCCCTCGGTCGGAAGTTTTCAGAGACCCCCCCCCCCTCCACTGGGCATTCCTAGATCCGCCCCTGCCAGGGCACGAAGTCTCGGCCTCACCAGACACTGTGTTCCGTTCCCTTGAGGCGCTCAGCCATTTCGATCTTGCCTTCCGCCATTATTCCTGCAAAGTGGACCAATATACATTCATGAAACAACAAACACAGTTTATTCGAGATATAATATTTTTTATTTACATGAAATACATCTATGTATTTGTTTGGCCAACTGGGCATAGAATCTTACCCACTTACTGCACTGTGCGGCAGCTATAGACTCTGTAAAGTTTATTTGGGGCCGTAATGCAACAAAAAGTGATGAATACCTGTACCGTCTGGCAGCTGGACACAGCACAGTTGACCATATTTGGGGGGCGTAAATATGCCCCGAATGGTTGGCTGTACTGTGTGTGGCATACCGACGCTGTACAGTTAATTTGGGGGCGAAGTGCCTCGGCTGGTGATGAATAACTGTACTGTATGGCAGCCCTCCTCCTGAATCTCTTGAATACATTAACTTGGATATTTTTGCATAGTTCCAGATTATTAGGCTAGTGTGTAGAAAGTCAAAGGTCTGGAAAAAAACCCACCGTGACTGGGTTAGCGGGTACGTCCGAATGAATAAACATAGATCCGTAGGGCTTTGTGCTTACATGAACATGGATTGGTGTATCTTGTATCCTGTATATATAGCTTGCTGATGAAGTGTAACATGTTAACCACCATTGGCATGGTCAATAGGTATATTGAAGCCGAATTACCCCAGGCTTTGCTCCTCCAAGAGTAATAGGTTGCTCTCCGAGACATTTCCCGGAGACATGGTTCATATTTACATTGACACTTGTCGCGATATGACATAAAAGATGTTAATTAAAGCTTATATTATGCAACTAGATATACCATATATATTTCAGACGACTGCCACATATATTCTGTTACATTTTTTATAACATGACAGTGGGCGACCCAAGCAGGCTGTAATCTGTATCATGCGCCTTCGACCTGGTCAGAACCTCCATGACACGGTCACCTCTACAGAATTACTACCGGCCGTAGCATTATATTACCTGCACGACACGTTGACACATGGTGAAGGGGCTCCACAATTAGTCACATCTACACAAGCTGTTACCGTTATCACATAGTATCCGCACCGAGACGATACACGATGGTTTTCATATAACGTCATCATCATTGCTACCATACGATGGACCCCGTAACATTATCACACCCGCCTGTATTCCGCCGTGTTGTTTTGATTCAGACACGTACAGAAGAGCGCCAAGCCTTAATAACATTTTCCTCACGAGAGACGTTGTGTTATATAGTTAGGCCTACTCATACACATTGAAATGTCCGCGTTACTAAAGCCTACAACGCAAAGTATCGGAACAGGTATTTAGGTCTAGTCTTTTGTGATATTGGCAGGACAAAAAAAGATGCTTCGTTATAAATATTTTACTAACCGAACGATATATGTATGTATGTAGAATCCTCGGTGTATATCCGTGAACGTGTCAGCTTCGGTGTCTCGTGCTAGAACTGTCATGAATAACTGAACATAGGCATATATATGACCTATTTCGTCGAAAAGTCTATCGCTGAATGAAAGATATATATAGATCTGTATCAATACTTCAAACGAATTCGCATGCTGGTGAAAAATGCCCTTTTATCTTATCTCACGTGGTCACATTCCAGCCAATCCCAATGGAGATATATATCTGAGTTTTAATTTCGGATCATTCAAAAGACAATCATACAAGAACTCAGTGGGACACTGATGATGACGAAAATCGACTTTAGGTCAAGGACCGTGTCTATCTGAACATGTTGATCGAAACCGCGACCGTCCACGATAAGTATTAAGGGAATTATGGCCACATCTAGATTCCAGTACATTGAGTACATATGCTCGGTCCCCTGTCTTGAACTTTACATTGAATATGATAGCGTGGTTTTGAGGTCAAGACGGGGCCTCGGAATTAGGTCAGCGGCTTGAGTGAATGGTATTACAAATGCTCGTGCCGACCTAGTGTGGACGTAAAAAAAAAAAAAAAAAAAAAAAGTAAAAAGTTAGTGGCCTAAATGGTGTGTATTGTTGCCCAAGGTCGTCTCTCACATTGCCGCTGCATGACATTTTTGTGACATTTTCCCCAAATTTTTTTTCCGGATTTCCTGGGGGGGGGGGGGGGGAGGAGGTGTGTTGGGATGACAGCACCGTGGCCACTGGTCATTCATTAGAGGACTAAACAAAATCACCCTGAAGTGATCAGGCGTGTATCGATGATGCCTTGGGTTGTCCTTCGCAAGTGGCGGTCCGCAGGGTCTTCGAATAGGGATGCTAATCAGGATTCGGGGGACCAATAGGGATCTGATGGGTCGATTAGGGTTGTGTGGGACAAATCGAGATGTGCAGGGTCGAAGTCGACGGTTCGAAACGGGATCCGTGGGACACATTGGTATACGACGGGTCAAAGCTGGTTTCGTTGGGTTCAATCTGGATTAGCAATGTTCAATCAGGATCACCAAGGTCGAATCGGGATCTGAAGGTCAAATAGGGATGCGACGGGTCAATCTGCATCCTAGTTGTCAAATCTCTATCTGGCGGCTTCCATCAGGTTCTGAGGGAGTCAATAAAAATCATATGAGTCCAATCTGGATCCGACAGATTAAATCTGGGTCTGACGGTTCTAGTGGGGATGCCAGATGACTACTCGGGATCTGAGAGGGCAAATGTGGATGTCCAGGTCGAATGGGGAGCTGAAAAGGTCAATATGGATCTGAGAGGCAAAATAGGCGTCTGTGAATGATATCTGGATCTGAGGGATCAATATGGATCTGAGAGGTCAAGTCTGGATCTGATACGTCAAATCTGGATCTGAAGGATCACTCTGGATCTGAATGGTCAATCAGGATCTGAGAGGTCAAATCTAGATCTGAGAGGTCAATTCTGGGTCTGAGAGGTCCAATCTGGATCTGAAGGATCAAATCTGGATCTGAGGGATCAAATCTGGATCTGAGGGTCAAATCTGGATCTGAGAGGTCAAATCTGGATCTGAGAGATCAAATCTGGATATGAGAGGTCAAATCTAGATCTAAGAGTTCAATCTGGATGTGAGAGGTCAATTCTGGATGTGAGAGGTCAATCTGGATCTAAGAGGTCAAATCTGGATCTGAAGGGTCAAATCTTGATCTGAGGGTCAACTCTCGATCTGAGGGGTCAATCTGGATCTGAGGGATCAAATCTGGATCTGAGGGATCAAATCTGGATCTGAAGGGTCAAATCTGGATCTGAGGATCAAATCTGGATCTGAGGGGTCAATCTGGATCTGAGAGGTCAAATCTGGATCTGAGAGGTCAAATCTTGATCTGAGAGGTCAAATCTGGATCTGAGGGATCAAATCTGGATCTGAGGGATCAAATCTGGATCTAAGGGATCAAATCTAGATCTGAGGGTCAAATCTGGATCTGAGGGGTCAATCTGGATCTGAGAGGACAAATATGGATCTGAGAGGTCAAATCTGGATCTGAGGGATCAAATCTGGATTTGATGGGTCAAATCTGGATCTGAGGGGTCAATCTGGATCTGAGGGTCAACTCTCGATCTGAGGGGTCAATCTGGATCTGAGGGATCAAATCTGGATATGAGGGATCAAATTTGGATCTGAAGGGTCAAATCTGGATCTGAGGATCAAATCTGGATCTGAGGGGTCAATCTGGATCTGAGAGGTCAAATCTGGATCTGAGAGGTCAAATCTTGATCTGAGAGGTAAAATCTGGATCTGAGGGATCAAATCTGGATCTGAGGGATCAAATCTGGATCTAAGGGATCAAATCTGGATCTGAGGGTCAAATCTGGATCTGAGGGGTCAATCTGGATCTGAGAGGACAAATATGGATCTGAGAGGTCAAATCTGGATCTGAGGGATCAAATCTGGATTTGAAGGGTCAAATCTGGATCTGAGGGGTCAATCTGGATCTGAGGTGTCAATCTTGATCTGAGAGGTCAAATCTGGATCTGAGGGGTCAATCTGGATCTGAGAGGTCAAATCTGGATCTGAGGGGTCAAATCGGGATCTGAGGGGTCAATTAGTGCCTTCACTTGACAATTTGGATCAAATAGAGGTTTCAGCGGGCAAAATAGAGTTTTAGTGAGTAAATTTGACCCAGTAGGCCATTACACATACAATTTGGCCCAAATAGAGCTTTTAAGGTACAATCTGGGGTAAATAGTGCTTTTGCTGGGCCAAATATGACCTTCAGAGAGCAATTGAGCATAGATATCGGCGTGGGATAGCAACTTATTCCAAATATAGCTTTCTGTTTACTAAATAGCGCTTTCTGTTTACAAAATCGAGCTTTTGGTTGACAACATGGAGCTTTTGGTTCGCAAAATAAAGCTTTCTGTTCGCAAAATGGAGCTTTTGGTTCGCAAACTAGAGTTTTCAGCATGCAATTTGAGCTAAATATCGCACATACCTGGCAATTTGGGCTAAATAGCAAGTATAACAGGACATTCTAGGTACACTGGGCATCTAAGGGGCAATTTAGGGTAAACAGCGCGTATAACGAGCAATTTGGGCTCAATTGCGCATGTAGCGGGTAATTGTCAGTTAAAAAGCGCATGTAACGCTCAATTTATGCTAAATAGCGAATATAACGGGCTTTTTGAGCTGAACAGCGCATATAGCGGGCAATTTTGGATAAACAGCGCGTATACGGGGACAATTCGGGCTAAACAGCGCGCATAACGGGAAATTTGAGCCAAATAGCGCATTCATTCGACAACGTGCGCACCGCAGGCTCTATTTTGAGCAATGTGCAATGAGCAATTAACCGATATTAACAAAATTACAGGTAACACCGTCGTTTGTGCCGATGACGTGAGGATCGCGTCGTGTAACGCATCTTCCGCCCGCCAATTTAATGCCATATTAGAGTTTAAGTGAACATGATTTTTTTTTCTCAAGAGCGATTGCTTGACTCAATATGAATGGCGCTACGAATTTTACTTTTTATCTAATAATACGTCATCGTGACGCGACATGACGTCATTTGACGTTTGCAAAAATGCTTAAGATGGCTTCTATTTCTTTAATATACCTACGTATCAACTCGGGCTATGACAGCTATTGCCAAAATGGCTGAAAATGAAGCAAATCCAACATGTCGTAGAAGCACGTTAGCTATGACGTCATTTTTGACGCATACTTATCCCCTGCGCCAAAAAAGTTACGCAGGGCATAAACTGTCCCTGAACACGACCTGCAACGTCAAGTAACCCGAAAGTCGCCATACCTTGTAATAGCTGAGTAATAGCCTACGTAAGATATGTGACGTCATGACGTCATGGTGACGTTATGACGTGACGCACGACAACGTCCAAGCGGCAATATGCCAAGCTTTACTGCCACAACTTATTCGATTAAAGAGCTAGGCGATAGAAAGACTAGTCCTTCAGCTATGGCTTGGCGAAATGGCCAAAAATTGCATTAGCTTATCATTGCGGGAACACGGACACCGACGACAAGAACAAAGAACACTGTAGGCGAAGCGATATAGCAACCAATTTGTTTCTTTTACTATTTTTCTGACCATCAATGTTCCCTACCATTTGACGCAAACATCACAGCTCTAGCTTGTTTTTCTGATTTTTGACGTTGTTTTCAAGATGGACACAATCTCCATTCACTCATCATTGGCGGCCCCGCGAAGGTGTCGTCCCACTTCGGAGCGCTCTAGCGCCATAACTAGACAAGATCCGCCTAGTTAAAGCACTAAGTGATCTGAAGATGCTTATTGGCAACTAGCTGGCGAAAAGAATGCAATTTTAGCATTGTTATCTGATTTTTGACGATTTTTCTTTCAATGGCAGGAATCTGTATGTTTATCATTAGGCCAGTGGCTTCGTTGCCATGGAAACAAAAAGTAATACAGAGATCGCCGTGTGTTTCTTATAACTTGCTTTAAGATGATATTATCTCACTGTGTGGCGAAGGAGACTGAAATAGCTTGAACGGAAGTAGGTCATATTCGATCAAGTTCATTTTTCCCCATAGGATCCCATGTTAAACGATTTCGACTATTTACCGAAAAGTAATGTGGCTATGGAACCATGTTGACAGATTATGACTCAGCTTAGTATTATCCATCCACAGCTGCAAGCATTGAGTGATGGCTTGAATAGAACACCCGTGGGAGCCTCTGCTAACACCAAAAATCCGTATCTTTCACCATTGGTTAAATTTCCAAAAAATCCCGTGACGTCACTATTTGCTCTAATTGCATATGGTAAGCACTGTGGCTACTAGACGTCATGTTCAACTAACGAAAAAATCCCGGTGTTGTTTGCTGGAGGCACTTGCGACATACGTGACAAAACATTTTTTCCCAGCCTAAAGATACAGCCCTTTTAACATGGGAAATCCCATAGAGAAATTCTCCCGGCCCTGGAACCGGAAGTAAGATAGGAACGTATTGTTTTTAGTTTGTAGCTATACGAGGAACTACTTTTCCTACAATATAATGTTACTCTCGCATTTTTGTGATTTTTTTCAGATTTTTGATAATTTTTTGCAAGTACCGAAAGTGACGTCATCGTGACGTCACGTGACGTATCAAAAAACTTTAAGATTCAACACAAGTCATCACAATTCATATTTCTATGAAATATTTGAACATCATAGCGATAGCTTGATGGCAAATGTCCCAAAAAGCGAAAAAACTGACAGAGGTCATTTAGTGCGTTATTCGCAAAACCTATGACCTCGTTTTCCTCGAAAATGAGTATTACGCATCAAAAAGTAAACAATACCCGAAAACTGCACCTGAAAGAGGGGCACATTCTGAAACTAATCCGAGATCTCTAGCTTGAATATTAACGGAGATATAAGCGTTTTTAGTTATTTTTTCAAAAAATCGCTGTGACCTTGACCTTTGACTTTTCGACCTGCATGACGAGAATGTTGTAGCCATATAGCCTAGCTATTAGGTACTAAAGACTGCGAACTAATACATACGGCCGTTAGGCCACAAGGAGACTTCCCGTTTTCGAGTGAAACAGACATACATACAAATAACAAACATACAAACACGACCGACCGACATATGACGAAAATTGAAAATTTTCGTCATAATAACTGTGTGTTTAAATTATTCCACTATCAGACACGATGGGCATTTCGCTTCGGTTTTGCTGCGGTCTTGTGCAGGTGTGATTTGACATCATCGTCTCTGGCGACACCAACGTACGAAGGAGCCCAGTTAACCACACTGTGTAGATAAAGTCCTCAATGGGCAAATTCGGGGACGCCAGCCGGTATCTGCCTGTGAACCAGGCATCTGTGCCGATCCTGGTTACCAACCGGTGTATATAGCGATCTTTTGATGTAATGTGTAATCACATCCATGTATGGGCCTTGGTGTAGAAGCTAACCGTTGAAGTGTAAGCGAATACTACGAGGCTTAGCATAAAGCGGCGATTAGGCCTACTTAGCTGAGGACCCTCAACTACTTGAATTATCGCCCAGGGCGCAGGCTCCTAAATACATTTGCGGACGAGCTGGTACAGACTATGTGGGTTTTGCTGATAACCAGGTCACGACGCGCGTTATCCAAAGTCACAGTGTCCTTATCCGCCGAGAGCAACTCGACAACGTAACCTGGTACTCCGGACCAGATAGAAGGGTTCAGTATGCTGTCAAGACGGCCTACACGTACCTTACGGCAATATTTACTACATTAGATGTATAGCCAGTTGGATATGGGTTGCCCTTGGTCACAGGTCCTAGCTCCTTCATAGGTGGGCGCGAGAGGGTCATCAATTAGCCTACTGTTTATAGTGATAGGGTACAGCTCATTTAGAGACGTGCCTTAATTAATGACGGGGTACAGCTCATTTAGAGACGTGCCTTAATTAATGACGGGGTACGGCTCATTAAGAGATGTGCCTCAATTAATGACGGGGTACGGCTCATTTAGAGATGCGCCTCAATTAATGACGGGGTACGGCTCATTTAGAGATGTGCCTCAATTAATGACGGGGTACGGCTCGTTTAGAGATGTACCTCAATTAATGACGGGGTACGGCTCATTTTAGAGATGTGCCTCAATTAATGACGGGGTACGGCTCGTTTAGAGATGTGCCTCAATTAATGACGGGGTACGGCTCATTTAGAGATGCGCCTCAATTAATGACGGGGTACGGCTCATTTAGAGATGTGCCTCAATTAATGACGGGGTACGGCTCATTTTAGAGATGTGCCTCAATTAATGACGGGGTACGTCTTATTTAGAAATGTGCCTCAATTAATGACGGGGTACGGCTCATTTTAGAGATGTGCCTCAATTAATGACGGGGTACGGCTCATTTAGAGATGTACCTCAATTAATGACGGGGTACGGCTCATTTTAGAGATGCGCCTCAATTAATGACGGGGTACGGCTCATTTTAGAGATGTGCCTCAATTAATGACGGGGTACGGCTCATTTTAGAGATGTGCCTCAATTAATGACGGGGTACGTCTTATTTAGAGATGTGCCTCAATTAATGACGGGGTACGGCTCATTTTAGAGATGTGCCTCAATTAATGACGGGGTACGGCTCATTTTAGAGATGCGCCTCAATTAATGACGGGGTACGGCTCATTTTAGAGATGTGCCTCAATTAATGACGGGGTACGTCTTATTTAAGAGATGTGCCTCAATTAATGACGGGGTACGGCTCATTTTAGAGATGTGCCTCAATTAATGACGGGGTACGGCTCATTTTAGAGATGTGCCTCAATTAATGACGGGGTACGGCTCATTTTAGAGATGCGCCTCAATTAATGACGGGGTACGGCTCATTTTAGAGATGTGCCTCAATTAATGACGGGGTACGGCTCATTTTAGAGATGCGCCTCAATTAATGACTGGGTACGGCTCATTTTAGAGATGCGCCTCATTTAATGACGGGGTACGTCTTATTTAGAGATGTGCCTCAATTAATGACAAGGTACGGCTCATTTAGAGATGTGCCTCAATTAATGACAGGGTACGGCTCGTTTAGAGATGTGCCTCATATAATGACGAGGTACGGCTCATTTAGAGATTGCCTCAATTAATTACGGAAAACAGCTCATTTAGAGATGTGCCTCAATTATATGGTAGGCTCATTTAGAGTGAAGTTTAATTTCCAAGCTGACTTTTAGTTTAAACTAAATCAAAACCTATGAACACAACCCGTACCCTCTACAACATATCTTACATATTACAGCATAACACTTGCAAGACGTTGGTGTCTGTGCATAACTGCTTCAAAGCGTGTCTGGTCTTTTGTCTTTTTGAGCGATTCAATATTCGTCCCCGAAACGGCGCAATGTTCATGCATATAAATAACATATTTTACTCTAAATAACCATTCGCAAACGGAACATTATTGAAAACGAGAAACACCATGGATGCGTTCAACATAACAATTTTAATTCATGAAAAACTAGTCACTCTTAGAATATTATCTCTGGATATTATAAATAACTCTACCTTAACCCCATATTAGATTGAATTCTCTTTTGACCCGCGGTAGAAACAACAGTCAGGTGGAGATGCGAGTCATGAAACCATACTGAAGCTGCCAACAGCAAGCGATCTGATTACAATTAATACATGTATCAATAAGCACTTTGAAATATCCTCCTCAAATCACGAGGAAATTTGCATAGTATGTACTCTCCCTGAATAGCTGCACTAAAACTAGATATAAAGACGTGAGAAGGAATTAATCAGATCATTGTGCGCATGTGAGTGTGCGAGCAAAATATGGCACTATAACAGACCCAGGTCTGGCTAACACACCCTGCATCCCAAGTCCATTGTTCATTGGCGTATGTATATATTCAGCGTAAACCCAGATCCGGATTGTGAAACGCACGTGGTCGTACGTCATTGACGTCGTCATAATGTCTTCTTCCACTCTCGGAATATCTCGGCAGCGCCATCTAACGTGGAGTCCTCCTACGCGACAAGAGACGAACGATCCAACTCGTGAATATCAAACAGAAGATGAAGCTACTAATTATTGGATAAATAGCAGATATAGATCAATTATAGCTCTCAAAACCCGAAACTGCCACCTTCAGCAGGTCAAGAGTTTCATCAAGTCGTTGCTTAAATTCCGGTCGTCAAGGTTGACCGACGCCAATGCCATTTGGAAAGTTCTCACATGTGAAAAAATAGATGGTGGAGATGATCTGCCTACAATACTTGTGCAAGCCGAATCCGAGAATCTAGAGATTTAACAAAATGTAGCGCTCATTGCTTCTACATGCCCCCTCGTGGGCACATCGACAGCTATTTCCAAGTACTAAAGCAACGATTTGGCCAAACCCTGACCTCCCCGAATGTATGAGCTGTCATTCGTTGTCACAGCCAAGAGCATAGGAACAATGGTAATCAACAATTCTCGAGGTATAAGTTAGTTTACAATTTACAGTGAATGGACGGAAACATATTTTACATGGTAAAAACCGTTGTAATAAAAGGGGGAGCTGTGAGTCATATCACAATGCATCATGCAAATCACAAATAAGCGTTCATAAATATTGTTTGATGCACTCCGCAATGGACACCGAGCTGTACAAAAACATAATGATGGCTCATCGTATGACACCTGAGACGACAGAGAGATTCTCACCTTTATGAAGCAAAACCGGACTAAATTGGCGGCCATGTGCTTGTGTTCGGCGCTGTAGAAAGCACTCGGTGGGATGGTGGCCACCTTCTGTAACTCAGGGAAAAGTTAATTAATAAAAACGAATTTCCGAAAATTTGAAATAAGATTTCTGATTCAATAGAGTTTTTCTATTGAATCAAAGCAGAGCTAAAATTCACTGTAAGGAGGAACATAGCGACACCTAGCGAGTGGGAGCTTCGAGAACAGCCAGTACTGTTGAAATAATGCGTCTTAATAATCCATTATATTAATACATTTGTATTTATAATAATGCGTGTTAAAATTCACTAGATCAAACTTTATCTATGTTCCTTTTGAAAATATCCTGGTTTGAGCCACTCCAGTGAGTCTATCTCGCTGAAACGACGTAGACCACAAAACTACAGCCCTCAAGGTCAGCCTGGGGTCAAACGTCGTACCTTGGTCGTGGTCAGCCATTTCACAAACTGGAAGTCCCTTGGCTCCTTGTCGTGGTAGTCTAGATCTATCTCTGGAAAAGAAAATAATAATCGTGATGTTATACCATTTATGTGCACACATTTTTTTAAAAGTCTGAATCAAATAATACTCAAATAAGTATTATTATGACATATTTTAATAATATTTGTCCTCGGATATAATCATTGTTAAATCCGTATTTTTAAATAACATATTTAAACTCCGAGTAATGTATCCATGATATTCTAAGCCGTTAATGTTCACTATGCAATGTCGGCGACACTATCATACATACTCATGTTGGAGTTGTCCGCGATCATGAAATAGCCTCCCTCTGGGATGATGGGGACAAAGCCGACCTCGCGAAGGAAAGCCGCCATCTTGTCTCTCTTGGGTTCAATGTCTTTGGGAAGACTGTTGAAGTAGCACTCTGGCTGGCCAATCAGAGGCCTCTCCCGCTCGAAGCCAACCGCCAGCGCCTCCTATCGGAGAAAACACCGGCTATTACATTGGTCCCATATTGATCTACTTCGCATGCAAGAACGGGACGAAATTGGTAATGGTAGAAATAAATTCAATGGGTGAGTAATATATGAGATATTCTACTGAACAATACAACCTTAAAGCAATATACTTACATGCGCCATCTAAGTTTTTTTTTCAGAATCAAGACTAAAAGTATCTCAAAATGATGATGCATATATGTTCATATCTCTGAGAGTCTGTAAAACAACAATGTCAACATAAAACGGCAGGGTTTATTTATATCGCGCGCGGACGTGATAGCGAGCCGCGGTCGACATCACACACAAAATATCGAACAGCGAACAGGCGCGCAGGGATATAAAGCCGGCCACCAACTTCTGCTCCGGTGACCAAATTGCTTCTCTCAGGATAGCCCACAGGCTTTCAGGATTTAAATTTAAGACAGAATATACTTATTTGACATGGGGAAGAGGTTGGTAATACAAAGCATTACGGAATGTATTGCTTTAACGGAACAACCACATTTACAGAGACGTCGCCGGCGTGCCGTCACAAGACACCAACGGCGTGACGTCACGGCGAGACACAGACAATATGAAGGCAATGGAAGGCCTTCTCGGTCTCCAGCCGATTCGTACCTGTATCGGTGTGGGACACGTGTAGTTGCAGTTCTGGTGGACGGTCTGCAAGGCCTTGAGGAAGCGACCGGGCCCCATGGTCCAGCCCACTTTCCAGCCCGTGACGCTGAAGGTCTTCCCGGCACTACCTATTGTGATGGTCCTCTCCCACATGCCCGGGAGTGTGGCTACAGCGCGAGAACAACATATATATACAATAATATGTAATTATATGCGGTGGAAATGAAATGAATTAGTGGTTTATGACGCATTCGCGTGCATACAAGGGCTAATCTAAGCTAATCTAAGGCCAAGGAACACTCCAGGAACGATGAAGCTCGGATGAACCAGATAAGGGACCCTCTACCGCATTCAAAACACACAGGACCGCTATTGATCTGCGGTCAAGTGAGTTAGCATATACGGTAGAAGCTGTATACACCAAATGCGCTTTGGGAAATTGGAGTTTCGGGTTATAGTTCAGGATACATTCACATCGAGACTTGGGGTCAAGTTGACAGGATTTCGGGGGTTTACTCAGGGTTCGGTCACATACATGTATATATACGGCTCATGTCATAAGGGCGCAATCTCATCAAGAGCAATTTCCCACCAACTCGCAGGGCTGCTTGCAACATGGCAACAGTTTCTGAGAAAAACAACATTCCCGCACGCCAGTTTACCATGCCACTTGCTACCTGGTCACAGAGCTCTAACATGCAAGATCGCCAAAGCTGAACTCGCCAAAAGGGGCATCGTAAAAATGAGGACTGGGCCCAGACATGACTCTGACCTATTCTGACGTGGCGGTGAGGCTCATACACCAGCCACTCGTAGACTTCATCCGATATGCAGAGGACGTCATGCTTCTTGCAGAGATCTGCAATGACATGCAACTCTGCGGCGGAGAAGACCTGAAAGCAAAGGCGAAATCCAAGGTGGTGATCCCAATGACCCGTGCAGACATGAGACGGAAAAGGGGTGAGTAGTATTGACGTCTATGTCTGGATACTGCACGAAGGCATCTCAACACACACACCAAACGCCAAAAGACATACGCAGGAACCATCGAGCACTCAGCGCGGCTAGCTAACGGCGGGAGCCACCAGGTCTTGCACAATGGCTTTGCAGAAGCAACTCTGCCACAGTTCCAACAGCTTTACAGTTACAACAGTCCTAAACTTAATTTGGGTCAATTGTTCTGGCGTGGGTACAACCCCACACTACCACAGTAGTAACAACCGTCCAGTTAGAACACAGGGGCCGGCGCGACAGCTCAGTGGGCTAGAGCGCTCGCATTGAGTGCTCTGGTCACCTGAGAGCCTAACGGCACGTGGGTCGGTGGTTCGAGCCCTGCTGTGGCCATGTCTGCGTGGTCGCAGGATAAAGATCCCACGTCTTTCTTCGTAAAGAGTAGGGGGTTACCCCGGAGGCATGGCTCCCCTCTCCCTTCCTTCTCCCATTGACGCGATATGACCAAAAGTCGTTAAAGCGTCCTGAATAACCAACCAACCAGTTAGAACATAACGACTCAGTTACGACAGCTGGAAAATTTACGTCTTCCACCCCAAAACTACACATTAATAGTTATCCGTTACGACAGTCCACTATTTAAGCACAGCCAGTTACAATATAACAACACGGTTACAAAACCCCACCCACATTTACGACGCCCCCTGTTACTAACGGCGCGTGGATCGGTGGTTCGAGCCCTGCTGTGGCCATGTCTGTGTGGTCGCAGGATCAAGATCCCATGTAGGGGGTTACCCCCGGGGACATGGCTCCACTCTCCCTTCTTTCTCCCATTGACGCGACATGACCAAAAGTGGTTAAAGCGTCCTGAATAACCAACAAACCCCCTGTTACAACAGGGCTACAGGTTCATTGGTTGGGTTAAGATGGGTGCTTTAATCATATCGCGACAATGGGTCAAGGAAGAGAGGAGCCATGTCTCCGGTAGCAACCCCATAATCCTTGCAAAGAATGACATGAAATCCTCATCCGTCCCAATAAAAATGCATTTGCACGGCTGAGGCTCGAACCACGGACAGGCCGGTTGGGCTGGTCCAGTAGCAGAGCACGCTCGACCACAGCTGAGCGCGCTACCCACTAGGCCACGGGGCGACCCCCGCCGCACCCGGGATCTTACCTTTCCCAGCGGGTTGTTGGGGTTGTTGACCACGATGGCCTTCGTGTTGCTGTTGAACTTGGAGGCCAGTTCATCCGGATCCAGCTTCCAGTCGCCGCTGGACTGGACTGATCCAGACTTGGTCTGGAACATAGATAGACTCAAAATGTACTTTATACAATCCAATGGCACAAAGGTCAAAGTGCAGTTGAACATTATGCTTATATATAATAATAAAAAGGTCGATGGATCTATACAACAAACAATAGTTAGACCAATTATAGTAATACCTACAATCATTCGAATCAGGCACAAAAGTAAATTAACATCGTCACCATGCGGGAATTTAAGTTAGACTCCCAACTATAGGATTCACTAACTTACCGGTCTGAGCGGGACGAAGACAGGCACGCCTCCAGCCACCCGAACCATGGGCTCGTAGCAGTCAAAATAGGGCTCGATGATGATGACCTCGTCCCCAGGGTTAACCAGACCCTGCATGGCGCAGAACAGAGACCCGTAGGCCCCCACCGTGACCAGGATCTCCTCCATGGGGTCGATGGTGCGACCCATCAGAGGGGAGAAGGTGTCCGCCAAGGCCTTCACCAGCCGGGGATGTCCCTGAAGGAGATAGACACATATAGTCGATTTTACCTCTACAGGACATGAAGCGTCCTCTGCTGCAAGACTGGATTTTGCTGCGGTAATATCAGTCACGTGGTTCTTCGTCGTTTTATCGCTAAAGATCCAGGTTCTGACGGGCCTCTATCGCTCATCTGGATCATTAATTGGTATACGCGCCAGAGAGATAATCTTAACTCGAATACATATACAGCCTTTGCACATATAAAAACAAACCCTTTAAACATTTAAATACGGAAATACATAGTCAGGGATGTTCGGTCTGATCTTCTGTCAAGGTGCTGCAGGTGTTTGGAACGAACGGATACACTGGTATAATGCGCACAAGGGAGAATCTTATCAGGTCTGCATAAATACGATGGCCAGTTCTGGCCTGGGGAAGGTGCTGTGGGAGACGACGACCTGGGCTTAGCATTGCACTATATTACTTACCGGTAGACCGTAACTTCGCTCACATAACTCCTGGTGTACTGGTTCATGAAGGGGCTGTCGGACAGGACGGCCTAGGTTTAGGGCCGCACTACATTAATTATAGGTACCTTGTGACTTCACTTACGTAACTCCTGGTGTACTGGTTCATGAAGGGGCTGTAGGACAGGACGGCCTAGGTTTAGGGCCGCACTACATTAATTATAGGTACCCCGTGACTTCACTTACGTAACTCCTGGTGTACTGGTTCATGAAGGGGCTGTCGGACATGACGGCCTGGGTCAGAGCCTCTCGGATGTACTGGGGCGGGAAGAAGTCGGGAAAGCCCTGCCCGAGGTTAATCGCATTCTGTTCCACGGCGAGCCGCCCGAACTCCACCCTGGAGTCAACCAAGCATTGAACAAAATGGTGTTTTAGGAAATGTTTGTGCACACAGGGGTTCTACTAGGCCAATTGAACATCCCGGGACGATTTATAATTAATCGACGAAACATGGCCCAGATTAGGGGATCTATTGATCTGCGGTCTAGTGCGATAACCCCTACTGGCAGTCAAGTAAACACATACGTAAACAAAAGTAAAAAAACACAAATTAATCACCCAACCATACGGCGTTGTGCACGTGGATATTATCACGTGGCCGTGGATGCATACAAAACCAACCACAGGGACCCGAAATATTGTAGCGTTTTAGGCCGCTTTTGTGCGCACAATGGGTAAGCTGGGCCAAGAAACCTCCAGGGACGATGAATGGATAGATGGATGAAACCTACCCCAGATTAGGTGCCTGCGCACGGAATTCGAACCCAGAACCTATTAAGCTGCGGTCTAGTACGTGAACCACTACACCAAGGAGGCCCCCACGACAGCGAAATAACCCGGGATTTACAACCCTTTTACCAAGTGAATGTGGGGAAGAAGTTTCCTGTAGTTATTTCTGCGGATATGCGTATTCATAGGTTGCTGTTGTTTGTTTATCATAGCAAGAAAGGCGCCACACAATAAAAAATAAAATAGCAACATGAAAGAATGGTACCCACTCCATGAAATTCCCAATTTACAATGTAATCACCCCATGTCTGTACCCAGGCCTCTTTGGGGTTGCTCATCATTCAATGAATTTGAATACGATTAACAATTTCTGGTCATTATCATTCATGGTTTGAGCGGAGAAGGGCGATAGATTGGTTGTATATTCAGGACACTTTAACCACTTTTGGTCATATCGCGTCAATGAGAGAAGCACGGGGGGTGGAGCCATGTCCCCGGGGGTAACCCCCTACTGTTTGCGAACAGGGACATGGGATATGAGATCGCCCTTAAAATTTCTTAGTCGAGAGGTATTCTCTGGGATGTCATTTATTTAATTGCTATATTTGTAAAAATGATCAGG
Organism: Arenicola marina; assembly: GCA_964019135.1. Lineage (NCBI taxonomy): Eukaryota > Metazoa > Annelida > Polychaeta > Arenicolidae > Arenicola > Arenicola marina. The sequence continues at coordinate 21,685,699 of OZ025264.1, forward strand.
TTATTAGAGGTCCTCCCCTGTTTTATATATCTCTAGAAATGGGCTATGTGTAAATCTTTAATTTATTTCTCGCAAGATTCCTACATTTACATATATATAAGTGCAATGTAACCCCATTACGATTAAGCGATGATTTTTGTTTCATTTTTTTTTTTTGGTGGCTCCTATGCTAGCGACCTGCGTGGCCTTAATAGCATTCTCCAGAGTAAGAATGAATTAATTTATCACGTTGTTTTGTATTTTACGTTTGTATGCATTCGATCTTGCTCAAATAAATGATATTGAATTGATATTTATCCTGCGACCACACAGACACGGCCCCAGCGGGGCGTGAACTATCAGAAAGGCGATAGGAGCCAGCTTACCACACGCTGTGGTCTGTTCCCTGCAGGCGGTCAGCCATACGTAACTTGGGGTTCGCCATCGTCGTCTGAAATGATAAGGTTCTATATTAGTCTGAGACACAAGGATAAGGGCTACTTAAGTACCCTAATTTATGTAATTTGTATCAACGGATAACGCAAAGTCAGCACTCACCAACAAGCGCACTTTCTGCACTTGCTAAAAGAATGATCTTCAAGAAATAGCACCGTACTATTACATCTACGTTATACATGTCACTCTGTTGTGATTATTCCTATATATGTTTAGGAAAGGAAAGCAGCTCAAACCTGCCATTACCATTTCAGTGCGAGTAACCGCTGTGCTTAACCACCGTACTGAACATGTAACAACCGTGCTAAATGCGTAACGACTCCGAACGATGTGATATCACCGCTCATAACGTGTAGACGTCATGCCCGACGTGTAACCACAGTTCATGACGTGTAACCACAGTTCATGACGTGTAGCAGTTTATGACGCGCTATCACCGCTCATAACGTGTAAGCATCGTTCATGACGTAAACCAGCGGTCATGACGTAAACCAGCGGTCATGACGTATAACCAGCGGTCATGACGTATAACCAGCGGTCATGACGTAAACCAGCGGTCATGACGTATAACCAGCGGTCATGACGTATAACCAGCGGTCATGACGTAAACCAGCGGTCATGACGTATAACCAGCGGTCATGACGTAAACCAGCGGTCATGACGTAAACCAGCGATCATGACGTATAACCAGCGGTCATGACGTGTAAGCACCGTTCATGACGTATTACCACCGTCGATGACGTTCATGACGGGCAACCACAAACCATGGAGCCTATTCTAAAGAACCTTTCGCACACAAGAAACAGCTATAATTAAGTAGAGTGCAATAAAGCATCGAACACAGGCAGGTAAAACAATCTAACAAAGCTAAACAGGTGTAGGTTACTCAGCGGAGCAAAACCGTATGCCCTGGTGGGTGGGGAGAGGAGGCGACTAGTATAGATGTAGAAAGTCTAGACACGGGGTTCAGGGTAACTGGGATTACATAAAGGTCAGTAAGAGAGGCAGACTATTTACTTGAATATAGCTGTAACAATATAGGTGCCACACAAAACATGAGAATAGTCGTCAAATGCACAGAAGCATATACATTGTATTGCAGTACACGATGGCCAATAGAGCAGTTAAGAAGGAAATAATATTCATTATAGCACAATCCAAACAAATAGCTCTTCACATAGAATTACTCAAACGATGTGTAAAGATGGTATATATTTCAATCGAAGGAAATGAATTCATAATAACGGGCAGGCTATTTCTTATGGATGGCTTGAAAAAACAATGTCTGAGTTTCAACCGTAGTTATGTCTGTTGCTTGTATTGTATAGACGGATATCTGACTTTTTATGGAGCGGTAGAACGGGTGGCTTTGCACGCGAAAACTTCCCGCCAAATATGTGCTGCTCCGCTCATCCAATGTTTATTTTTAATAATCTCATCTCACCAGAGTAGCGGTTCCGCGACGGCACTATATGGATAAGATATTTTGCCGAGCGCATGGCGGGCGTGCAGCTTTGAATCTGAATAGTTTAGGGTTTCACAAGACTTATCTCATCTAGAAAGCGGTTCTGTGATGGTTGTAAATTATCCGAATCGCTTTCCATAAATCAATAATGAATAATAAAAAACAAGTGGATTCCATTTCTACCAGAGTACCTATCCCAAGCAAGCTCTACTCACACCCGCGTTTAATTAAATGGCACATTATAATTATATCAACATCTGTGTAAGTACTGCACCAAGCCAACCATTTCGCGATAGATCACCGAGCAAACACAGCACTGCTGCAGTAAAGCGGAGACCTCAGCCAGCTGGCAAAAGCAGACGACACAAGACAAGCGGCATTCCCCATCGCGTCTTCCAACCGAATGCTATGCTGTTCTAGGAGAAATGATTTTGTTTTGGGTTTTTGGAACGTTTGTGCACATGGAGTCTTGGTCTGGAAAATGGGTTTGTATGAAGCATGCCCCCACATGCAGGTGTCAGGGTTCGAACCCATGAGGGGCCTCCCCGACAGCTCAGTGGGCTAGAACGCTCGCATTGAGTGCTCTGGCCACCTGATAAGCTAACTGCACGTGGCTCGGTGGTTCGAGCCCCGCTGTGGCCATGTCTGTGTGGTCGCAGGATAAAGATCCCAAGTCTTTCTTCGTAAAGAGTAGGGGGTTGCCCCCGGGGACATGGTTCCACTCTCCCTTCCTTCTCCCATTGACGCGATATGACCAAAAGTGGTTAAAGCGTCCTGAATAACCAACTAACCATCGAACCCATAACCATGTTAGCTTGCAACTGATTGCGCAGCCCGCTTACTGAGTGACTGATAAGTCCAAGGAGGGCTGGGTACTTGTTTCCTGTTATAGGTCGTTCTTCCATGTGTAAGGGCGAACCATTGTTTTTGTATCGCTCACGTATTACTCACGCCTAACGTTTACTACAATATTACATTTCTTACATGGAAGATGGACCCTGTTATGTAGTTGTTTTCACATTGTAACGTATCATGTCACTATAATAAATAAACAATCTATCTATCTAGCTACTACTTAGCTCATGGTCCATTTTCCCTGTTAGAGGCCACAAAATGGATTATTATAACGGTAGGCGTGAGTCGATCACGCGTGAGCTATGCTGTAACAACGGTTCACCTAACATTGAAGAACGATAGAGGGCCCCTCCTTTGCAGGTGAGTGACTATCCACTACAAACCGACGACGATGAAAGGAATTCACACACGAACACAGCAACCGTGTACAACAACAGAGGTATAACGTAAACGTGAACATGAAAACTATAAGCTCTAACGCTACTCTAAATGTGGGAAAAAAATCGCTCGACATCCTGGCGGAATACATACACCGGATGTGGAGAGCGTCCGGCGAGGTCCGTGAATCCAGAGACCAGAGTCGGCAGAGTCGACCAGGGTGACCGGGGTACAATGAGCGTCCCTGGGTGTGCCGTGGGACGCCGCTTGGATCAGGGGGGACCTGCCCCTCACGGCCCCTCGCACCCCCACCCACAGCAGAGACCCGGTGAGGCGCCCGCTGCCCAACATTACCGCCCCACTGAGAACAACAGCGCCAGACAACCCGCAGCGACTAGAAGAGGAATATGTATGTCGGGTTAGAGGTCAACAAGTGGCAGTATCAGCTATAGCCCGGGGAAGTTGGGTGGGGGGTTGGGTGGGGGGTTGGGTGGGGGTCATAAGTGTATCCATACCAACTAGATACAGGAGTTCAGCCAGGGCATGTTCACCTTTAATTACCAGTTGAGCGTATTACCATATCATGACCAACAGTTTCCTATCCAAACATAAACCAAAATAAAATCGGAGGAAGGGACCCCCCCCCCCCCCTCGCCACCCCAATACAGACCCCTCCACCGTCGGGGCATCAATTAAGTCTTAAACCTGGCCTATACAGTTTGATAAAATGCATGCTCAGAATTAGATCACAGTATAATGCCATAATTTAACATAATCATCGGGTGACAAGGGACGGGAGAGAATACAAACAACCAAACACAGTATAAGCATTATACAAAGAACAACTAATTGATGTTCATTGCTAAGTCACAATTGCCATATATATATACTACAAATTTTATAACTGCCACAGACTATAGACTATAGTTATCATTGCCAAATACTGCACACTATCGCTTTCTGATAGCCATGCACAAAATCAGTTGCCGGTAGTTATAATTGCTCCACATTACTAGTTAGTTCATGAATGAAGCCCTCAGACACCAATATATGACCTTGGTGATCAGCAGCCCTAATGGGGTAATTACCTCAATCTGTATCATCCCTCACCCCTCCTTCGCTCCATGCATGGTGAATACCATGCCCAATTGATCCTAGGTCTTAAGCATTTTGGGCATAAAGTGTGGGGTGGTCAAAGTTGTCCTGCGATTAGATGGTTCTAGGTTAATTGAAGCCCCTGTGAGACAGACATTCAATTATGGCAGATAAACACAGACAAATCTTCAAGGTGTTGCGAACTCTATGAACCAGGTATCTTACATCACCGGAGAGGGCAGAAATATGTCAATATTTATTCTTTCACTCTTAAGTAGGGTATGAATTGTTTGCTCCATTCTCAACATTGAAAGTATGACAAGGTATTTAGACAATGTCATCAATGGGGGGGGGGGGTTAGGTAATACAGCTTGATAACAGTAAGGCAACAACATCAGTAAAACTTAAATAACCATGCTAGGCTCACTCCAAAGAGACTAGAAATGTGGATGTTTTACATCACTTTGGGCTAAACTGGACTAACCATAGAAACTTTTATGGACTAACCAGATTGAATTGAACTACTTATGCCAGTGTCCAAAGTCATGAAAGCTACTGATAGGTCAAACTTTATTTATCCCCTATATATTATTTAAATATTTAGTGTATTGTAGGTAAAATGTTACTGTCTTCCCTTGGAAGAAGACACTCTGGTTGAGGTCAACTATGACATCACTATGAGTTACACATTGTTACAAGGTATGTACATGGTATATGTTTGAATTTCCTTTTTTCAGTTTTATTATTCAAGCAATTTTGAAACATTTAAAGTGTAATCTATGCCAAAGATTTCAATTAAAGTGTATACAATCAGAGTTCCCTAGCTCAAATGATACATTGTTCTCATGTTAACAATCTTTAATCTTACCAGTAACGCTTATGCATGTTTAATCAGCCTACAGCTATAGGCTATGCAATGCTGCAAGCGTAACAATTCACTGAAAGCCAGGCTATGCTGAAAAAGTTAAAACCGAGATGTATTAATTAGGTAATTAAGGTAATTAGTCAGATATTGGACTGTCTTTCTGTGGAGGTAATGGTTCAGGGGAGAGGTCTTCTCAAATGAGGATACCCTTTAAAAATGGTAACTGTATAGGCTTGAATCCCTTATCACACCTCCACTCCCATGCCCACTCCCCTCCACAATCAAATCGCTGGGCAGTCAACGAGGACCTACAGTATGCAGCTACGCTACTAGTACTAGCCGCTAGGGTTAGGCCATTTAAAATGACAATGTCAGTTATATTAGATGTGATTTCCAGCATTATAAAATATATTCTAACACTGGAAATCATAGCCATGTCAGTAACAGCCTGAAAACAAGATGTTACTGTCTTATGACAGTTAATTGGCAATGGGCTGATATTTAACATATCAGATAGTGGGCGCATTTCTTTGGTAGCTCTGTATATCCCTGCGGTAGCCTGAATATGAACATTACGCATTGGTAAACCACCAGACACTTCTTCACCCGGGTATGGATGCATAAGTTCAAAACAGCATGGGACATTCGGGAGAAGATGGCGGCTGATTGAAAGGTAGGGAGTAGGTTAGTTCCAGTGCCCTTACATCAGTACATGCACCAGATGTAAATGGTGTATGCATTTCATTCGAATAGGCATATCCCTATCGGCACACCCGAAAGTTCCCTGTCTGGTCACCTGTTGCGGGCCCCGGGCGGGATACCGAACCTGGCCCAAAAGAAATGCACCCAGTAATTTACGTCTTGTTTTCAGGCTGTCACTTGACTTGTCAATGACAATCAATGTCAGTATATTAACAACGTGTATAGACCTGGAAGTAAAAGGTCTTGTTATCAAGTTATAATACAACAAGATGGCTAGAATCTATTAGTCAACCTTCTAGTATCTGTTACCAGGATTCTACCAGCACGTCAGTCTGTCTACAATGTCTGAATAATAAACATAAGCAGAAAACTTGAAAGTCTTGCTCAGCGCCAGTGTCCACTGACGGCCTTGACCTTCAACTATTCAAGGCTGCCGATCTGCCACCTACCGATTAATTCATAGAAATGGCCTGACGTCACAAGTTTGGTGCGCATGCGTAGTAGGTGAAAATACGGAGCCTCGTTATCGCGCAGGTGAAAACATTGCCACGTGGTTATAAATCTGCATACAAATCTCGTGTTTTGGTTTCTTTTGTACTAGTTTTGTTCCGTGCGTTTGCGTCTGATTTTCTTTCGTTGTGCTATGTCCTAGAACTATTTGGAATCCTTACCTGGTGTAGTTAGTGCCAGGTACCCAGAAAACTAAAAGTAGCTGAGCTAAAGCCCAACGAAACCAGAGAGAAGTGGGTGACCGTCTTCTTGGGATGAAGCCTGTTGTTATGAGTAGACCACAGGCACAGTAAATCAGTGGAGGGGGGAGGCCGGGGGGGTGGGGAGGGGAGGGGGCCCCACAACGCATACTATGTTCAGTATGCGTTGTGGGGCCTCCTACCCCCCACCCGGCCTCCCCCCTCCACTGATTTACTGTGCCTGTGGAGTAGACCCAAGGCATGCAAAAACTTAACACAGAAACAAATTTATGTAGGTCAGAATGCATATTGAAACCTCATAATTTATATTAATCCAGTGGATATCCCCATTCCTCATTTGTTGCTGCCAAGTTCTTACCTTCTGCTTGCTGACACATAAGTGCAAACGTACCTAATTATATAAGTGGTCCTGATTAATAAGGCCCAAAACAAATGCATACCCTGAATTTGGGGGAAAGACATTTTCTCTTGCCTTCAATTTGTGGATAAAAAATATTCTTGTTGAACTTGACAGAAAATTCTCTCCTTAACAAAATGGGGGGTGGAACAGGGTGGCTCGGTTCTCTGATCTTTTTTGGGGGGTTGGCATGTTCTCTGATCTCTGATTTTTTGGTTGGCATGTTCTCTGATCTTAGGCATTTTATTTGATCTCAGATGTTTCTCTCATCTCTGATATTTGATTTTTCCCAAGGTCTGATCTGAGATCTCTGTTGTTTGTAGGCCCATGTTCTATGATCTTAGATTGATTTCCCTCCCCCCCCCCCCCCCCAGGAATTGCTTGAATTTTAATTTTTCCTTACAATTATTGAAGAAGTTGCCTTGGACTTGACGGACAAAATTACTTCCCCTCAATCTTATAACCTTGTGATGAAAAATAATACATATTTATTTATTTTTTTGGTGGGGGGTAGGGGCTTTTATTTGCGTCATGGTAATGGACTGACGTCACAATTTTGTGCGCATCAGAATAAGCACACTGAGCCTCGTTATCGCGCCCTTGAAAACTTTCCCGTGGATACGTAGGCATAGCATCTTTCTCAGTGTTTTCTGTCGAATTAGTCCGTGGTTTCGCGCCCGTTTTTATTTATTTAAGGATGTCCTACGATTTTTTGAATGTCTGCCTGGTGAGGCTAGTGCCAGGGGGGTGGCTAAAAATGGGTTAAAGGCTATAATGCTCTATAGATCAACAGCTTTTTTACACCTAGCTAACAATAATACTTGCCATAAATTTGGCAAAAAAATCATTCAACCCTTGACCGGATAGAAAAAAACTTCCCCTAATTTTTCATTTCTTGGGCTAGAGGTGGGGAGGGGCAGTGGCGGATCTAGGGGTGGGGGGTTACGGGGGTTGTACCCCCCCCCCCTTGGGAACCAGAACATACAACATACAACATCTCTAAGCCCAAGCCCCACCCCCCCCCCCCCGTCACAAGTCTTCAGAGCAGCCCCCCACCCAAGTCGCAAGTTTTCAGTGAGAGAGAGCAACGCCCCCCTTGGAAACCTGAACAAACACTGTTAAAGTCGGCTTCTCCGAGCACGACCCCCACCCCCCCCGGTCGGAAGTTTTCCGAGAGCAACCGCCCCCCCCCCCTTGGCAAATTCCTAGATCCGCCCCTGAGGGGGTTTGCTAAACAAAAAAAGGTTACATTAATCTTGGTCCCATATTAGATTATCACAAATTCTTGCTCTCATATTACCCAATAAAAATAATATTATCCCATTGCAGCGCAAATATTTGTGGCCCAAGCTAGAAATGATAGCCCAGAAATAGTCCTGCCCCCACCCCCAGCGTGGATACAGAAATTAGCAAAAGAGGACGGGGGGGGGTCCAATAAAAGTTTGCGACCGAGGGGGAGGGGGCAGCACTACAAAAGGGCGGGGGGTCCACACCTCAGATGGCCTAACTTTTGCATTGAAAAACAGCATTCCTCCTCAAAAAGGGAGGGGAAGTCTCCCCCCCCCCCCTGTATCCGCCCATGCCCCCCCCCCCTTGTTTCGTCTTGCATATTGTGGTTGGAGCAACCCCAGACCTTGCACTGCTTCGACATGATTTTATTTGCATAGGCAGAGCTATATATATAGAGAAAGTACGGCTGCCGATATGGGGAGAACCAGAGCGGAACGCATGCAAATGGTTGGGCCACGTGGGTTTGTTTTCACCTGCGCTCGGTGCGCCGCCTGGCGAGTATAGTGCGCATGACCGGAAGTCCATTTCTATGAATAGTGAAAATAGTCTTCGCCAGGTGACGCTGTTGTTTGCCGCTCAAGTCTCTCCAGGGTATATGTAACTTCATTCCTTTGACCTTTAATCTAAGATCTTCAAGGCCATTCAACAGAGTTTTAGTTTTACGAGCTCGAAACCATATCTTTTCAATGGCCTAAGCAGTGTTTCTGAAATGCCTTTCCTACGCAGGTATAGGGCTGTACAGTCACTTCGGGATCTTATCGGTTGTTTGCCTTCACTCGCCTCACACACAAGATCGGCTAAAGCTGTCCTTGGAAGCACAAATAACCACTGAAGTTATGTGCATATCCGAATTATAACCATCCGAGTAGACTTATGTAATCTATGAGCGGTTAGGCAGTTGATAAACCAGAATGCGGTTGTCTCATGAGTGACTCTCAGTGTCAGGGGATGCTGCGCGGGGTTTTCCATGTCGTATGACGTAATAATCATCATGACGCGCATGTCTGCGCGCGGTATCTATGGTTACGTAACAACGCTCCTTATATGGACTGAGCAGGTGAGGACAAAGTGCTCCGTTTGTCGTAGAACTGTAAACATCGATGATTTGGCTCAAAATACAACGCTTCTAACAGTCTCATCGAACGGACCACATGCATTATGGAGAGATAAATGTCTTTAATTATATTATGATTTTATAGTTAGCCATGCCTGGACCAAAGCAAACAAAAAATAGTTTCAGACCCACTCGATTCTTCACGCACAAACCGCGCAGCCGGCCGGTTCCCAACACTAAAACGTTGACCACAATAGGGCTATAAAGTCTCGTTCGCTTAGACTTCCGGTTTACTCATTTTGGGGACAAACAAACGAAGCACGTGTTCGGAACGAGTTTAGAATCTCTGCGCACACTGGTATCCTGACTATCTGTGACGTAGGCGTGACGTGTATGTTACGCAAAGAGAGAGACTGGGAACCAGACTACCTGCGCAAAAGCCAGGCGCCAAGGGGTGGGTATATTGCGGAAGACCTAGCGCTATGATTAAAAATATTTAAGAAATATAGCTTCACAAAACGGATAGATGACATATTTTTTGTTCGTTTGCGCCATCACAATGACGAATATTTGTTACGACGGGACAATACGACTGAGAAACTAACGTTTCTTTGCATTTCCTGCGAAAACGAGACATTATGACGTCACACGGATTCTCTCCGGTGACAACGTTGGGGCAACGCTTCAAACAGAAAACTTACAAAAATTAAGAAACTTGGTCTTTTCGTGATCCAAAAGTGATACGAAAACATCCAACTGGTCTTATTTTATCTTTACCATGTGGTTTAATGACGCACCCGTGTGTTGTTACTCCATGTACTGCATAATTTGACAGCGGAATGGTTAAGTCGATCACTTGCTCTCGCCATTTTTGTTACCGTGGAGGCACGCGAAACCCTGTGACGTCACTCGCTGTTTGGTGAACTTGCGAAAGCCCGGGTGCAAGGCTAAATTTAGAACGTTATTTTTAGCTTTCGAGTGTTTTGAAGGCGGATTTTTCCTTGTATATTCCCAAAGTTCTGCGCTTCATCGCCTCCAAATATTTTAACGTATATCTCTCATAGCTATGTTTAGTGAAATGGTACTCATAGTCTTTAGAATAAACCTGGAAAGAAAGTGACTTATAGCTGCCTATACTTCAACATGGAGCACGTGTGTTTGTTTGTCCCCAAAACTGAAGTCTCGCAGCCCGATCGCGAGAACTGTATAGCCCTATGAGTGCGAGTCACGCAGTTGCAGCAAGGCAACTGTTTTTTTGTTGGTCCCCAAAAGACCTAAACCGGAAATAGAACCCGCGAGAACTGTACAGCCCTATTCATGAGCGCGGCAGGTGGTTTGGGGAGGCCTGAGGGGGGCACTATATAACCACTATAAAGGGGTGGGGATATGCCATGTAGCGCGTATACATATGCATGATATCACAGATATTAGTTGTACTAATCTGTGATACTATAGAGAGGGGGGAAGTACGCTATTTTGTTGTCATCGAGAGAGATTTTTTTGGTCACAAGTGGAGATTGGCAGTCATGCTGGCAATAAATGATATGGTTGGTTGGTTATTCAGGACGCTTTTAACCACTTTTGGTCATTAATTTATTCGGAGAGCTTGCGGCGGGGGTGAAAAGAATGACAAATTCATCTTGGCGTGTAAAGATTTTAATAGCTAATTCTAATAAACTAAGTAAAGTTGAATATCTATATACAAAAGACGGCCTGATGGTTCAAAGTGATAATTAATCCAGTGTCAGGGTGGGTGGGAGGAAAATTGGGAGAGTCCGCACGATCCGGTCCTGAGTGAGCAGTGGCGTCTGGATGCAGTGCCTGCCTGCGTGGTCGGTCGGCCGAGTTGGTGAATTTCGGCCAATCGGAGCGTCGGAAAGCTATATGGAGCTATTATGGAAGTCCATTATTGAACACTTTCACATAAGTGCATTCCTTATATGAAGAGGGGGGGGGGGCATATATAAGGTTATAAGAGCTGAAATTATAGGGTTATATTTCAATGTCACATGGGTACATTGTGATAAAATGCCGCTTTTTGCTCTTTGGGCGCCGTTTGATTATGTGTACATCTAACGTATGGGGAGTGGGGGGTGGGGGGGGGGGCGTGAAGAATATATTTCTTTATTCGATCCCACGTCACGATTAATTAAAAGGAGAAGTCCCTGCATGTAATAGGAAGAGCGGATAACTTATATTAATTGACCATTAATGAGGGGGCCGCCTCGATAGCTCAGTGGGTTAGAGCTATCGCTCTCGTTCTCGCCACCTGCAGGACAGCCTATAACGGCTCTGCTCTGGTCATCTATGTGGTCGCAGGGTTAAGATCCCATGTCCTTCTTCGCAAGGAGTAGGGTGTTACCCCAGGGGACATGGCTCCGCTCTTCCCTTCCTTCTCCCATTGATGCGATATGACCACAAGTGAAGTGGTTATATCGTCCTGAATATAGGCTACAACCAATCATGATTAATTACAACTAATTATAATGAAATCCTTGATCACGACGGTCGGCTAATATCCCATGCCCAGTTAATGAACGAAGAATTATTTTCTGCATTCCCAGTTCACGGTGAAATGAAAAGCCCATTCCCAAGGAACGGAAGTGCCACTTGCCCCTCCCCCCGTTCCACGCCCGCTCCTTTCCCATGGGACGTGCCGCAGCCACAGCTGAAACTGTAGGCTAGCTACGCAATGCGTAGTCTCAGTCTAGGCCGACCCGTGGGGGCTTCTGTGTCTTCCGGGCCTCATGTGTGCCTCATCGCCGTTCCACTCCCCAGATTACCGGGGATTAAGGGTTAGGGGTTAGGGGTCAGGGATTGAGATGAGGGTTACGAGTTAGGGCCTATACATGGCTAGGGCCTATGGGTTAAGGTTAGGGGCCGGTTTCGGTTGAAGGCCCCCACGGCAGGTAGCGGGTGGAGCGGCCATGAAGGACACGATAGACCCACTGTTTACCTGTTTACCGCCTCGCGACGCTCAGGAATATATATATATATTTTTTTGGTGGGGGGAGGGTGTTTATTGGGGGGGGGGGGGCAATATAGTGGAGGAACGGATCTCTGCCCACTACATATAACTGCTTATAACTTGTTGTAGTCTCAAGCTAAGTGAATCATACTTCAGCAGAATCCTGATCAAAATGCGCCACTCAAGCGACAATCATCAAAGACTCGGTCATGTACATATAATTTTATTGCGCGCTAAAATTAGCTTAAAGCAACAAATGACAGATGTATGTCAATATGCAACGTAGTGTCTTGTTCAGTGCCTGACCTCAAATGGATATAGATATATATTACTATATATTATAACAATCATCCACACATGGTTATTTAATTGATAATATCAAACACTACGCACTAAACAAATATTAGATTTTTTAATGTTTATATACATTGTACTACAGAAGGTAAGTTAATTTAGGTGCATAGCATCCCATGGTACATTTGTGTTGTGCTTTAATGAACCAATACTCAATGATACATACTTGAATTTATTATTACATTCACTATATACATATTGCTTTGTCATAGCTATATTCTGCATTATTATATACACAAGGTGAAATATATATCACACACCCAATATAACCGATTACAACGGAAAAAACATGTCCCTAATTCAACCGTTAGCCAACTCATGCCGCTGAAATATGGAAAAAAGTGGGACACTAGCTGAAAGGACGAGGCAAACAATCCTTGATGTCGTCGTGTAGCCTGATTAAGACAACTCAATTTTGTCTCCAACCTTAAATTGTAGTATAGTTTTAATTAATACCATTGTTTTTTTTGTTTAGTTAACCCACTCCTTGGTCTTGGTAAAGTTATGCTGTTTCACCGAACCGACGCTTAACGACATACATGTGTGTATCTTCAGGGGCGGATCCAGGAATTTGAAAAGGGGGTGGGGGGCTCTAAACAAAATTACGAGCGGGGGTTCCACCGATTTCGTTCCGGGTTGGGGGGGGGGGGGGGAGTCCACTGAAAACTTGCAACCGGGGGGAAGGGTCCGCGCCGCCTCAGATTTCTTCCTCCAAAAAAGGGGGAGATGTCTACGCCTCAGATAGCCTAAATTTTGCACTGTAAAACTCTTCTTCCTTCTTCTTGCCCCCCCTGGATATGCCCTTGGTCTTTAATATCGTCACATGCAGGAGGTGAGTGACATTTTTCGCTTGGCAATATTTATATGTCGACTCATTATATATCCCGGAATTATTCTAGGATTCCCAAAACCGGAGATGTAAATAACGCCAACGGATTACCAGTTGTACTGTAGGTTGATCCGGATTCATTTCGGTGCCAACATGGGACAATACCGCTTAAATATACTGGGTAAAGGAATCTCCCAAGCGTAGTAGTAATAGGTAAGTAGCGGAGGGGAGGGGGTGGGGGGGCAGAATTGAACTATGCGCTATACGGAATGCAGCAATGAATCGGGAAAAAACGTCGCATATTCGGCTCCGACGTTTCGGACTGACGTGAACTGATGCGGTTAAGGGGGAACGGGCCTGGAGCCGCCCTTGCATTAGGCACGCGTCAGCTGACCCCTGCTCCACTACTGATAGACTCCTGATATAGTGGTAAAGATGAGGTGTAAACGACTTAATGCTTGATGGTAGGCACACTTTCCACGTGAGGCATGGCATTGAAGTTTGTCTTATAGTGATCCTGCATGGCCCTAGGGGAGGCGGAGACTTTCCTGTTTTTTCGGCGGTTCTCGTTGCACTTGCGCAGACAGTTATATATGAGGAGGTCAAGGAACTCGCAGATGGTGATGGCGCTGGCCCCGACCAGGAGGCCCATGTAACCGCCCATATCACCTGAAATATGCAAACATACTCGCATCATTGTAACCCAGAGCACGATGCTGCAAGCTGTACCAATTGCTGATGGTTGCAGATGGGTATGTTCATTTTAGCCATGTCAGCTAGAGCAATTAATATTTCAGGAATCATTGTAATATACTTATCAATGTCCTTAAACCCACACTCTGCCATACATAACTACAACACAAGAAATAAAAGTGCCTTCTGCTTTAATCCAATCAAGCATGAGTTTGCCACGAAACCTCTTAGGAACAGTCTACCAAATCTTCTCAATTCTACGCCAGAAATAGTCAAAAGCAAGGTCACGGTTTTAGTCTCTACGTAAAACAATACTATATTGACATTTGTGAACCGACACAGCATATCTGGATATGATCAAGACCCCCCCCCCCCTCCATCGCCCACCCCCAAAAAAAACATAAAATAATATTCGCACTTTTCAAGTATGTACATGACCGCTCCTCCCTAGTTCTTCTTAAAAACACCCTTTGTAACCGTCTTACCGAAAAGATAGAAGTACGACATTAAGTATGAAGGTGGCACCCATGACAGCGACCCGATGGGGTCTTAATGGGAGTCCCCCGATCAATTCATTCCAAATACTAAGTTAAGTTTATTTTGTGATGTGTGAATTTTTGTGTGAATTTGATCGAATAAATGATTTTAATTCAATTCAATATCCATATACACCAAGCAGTTATCAGTCAACTTGCACACCGGGCAATTTGAAATTTATTAACAGATTTTTTGACTTATCTGTACATTTCTCTGGTATGAATATATACTTACTAAAGAATGTGGCAATATCATAGCCAACTTGTTGCTCCACCAATTCATACTTCAGTTCTCCGTAATATATGTCAATCTTTAAAAAATTGGACCTGTAAAGCAAAATTAAATTTTAGTTATACGACAAGTTCATTCGGAACAGAAGGGGATGACTGCGGTTTGACCGGGTTTGTGGAAAAAAATATAGACGAGATAAAAAGCGGGCCTGAAACAATATTGGCCACCACGAAATTCAAAATAATAGTTTGTACTTAGTATTATCTCAATTACCCTGTCTTTTAGTATTGTAAAATCCAGCTCCCCGATTTTTTGAAACAAAGAGATGCTCTTTGTCAATGCAAACTGCACGCAATCTTAGGCGTGGACCACCCCCCCCCCACCAACACACACACACGCGTTATAAACTTCGATACAAATATTATTTTGATTTTATCGAGTTCGCTTTTTGGAGCGTGAAATGATGTGTATTAAATAAGGAAAATGGATAAAATAAGCGGTTTCGATGTGAGAGGTATGCGCCACGAAGAGCTAGTCCCACACAACCTTACATGACAAACGTGTCGTCGACGGCGGTGCCCTGTGTGTACGCCTTCATCAGCTCTTTGAGGCGGTCAAATGCATCGATTACAATAGTCTGACGCTCCCTGATGTCTTCTTGGAGATCATTTAACTCTTGCAGAAGTGAATTGAAGTAACCCTGCGAGAGAGACAATTATTTGTCAAACAATTGGCATCACGTTTGATGTTTCGATATATATACGAGTTGAACTATATTCGTATGTGCGAAATGGCACCTTTATTTTCATTTCCGTTAAAAATGAAATAATTATTTCGGTTGGAATATTTTACACTAAAACTAAAACAGACTGTTTGTTGGAAAAAGATCGTTACAACCACAATCCACCCCCGAATTTATTTCAGTAGTCTATACTTGTAACATGCAGGTTTCATATTTAAGTATATATCTATGATTACATCCGAATGCCGACATCCCATGTAGGCTAGATGTACAATATACACCGCTTGCGTGTCATTTTGTACAATGCTTACATACAATGTTGGTTACATGTACAATTTGCACTGCTTACATCCAATGTAAGTTAGATATGCAATGTATAATGCTTACGTCCCACGTGTACAATGCACAATGCTTGCATCCAATGTAGGCTGCATGTACAATATACAACGCTTACATCCAATTTAGGTTAGATGAACAATGTACAATGCTTACGTCTCATGTAGGTTAGATGTACAATATATAAAGCTTACATCCTTTGTAGGTTAGATGAACAATGCACAATGCTTACGTCTCATGTAGGTTAGATGTACAATATATAATGCTTCCATCCTATGTAGGTTAGATGAACAATGCACAATGCTTACATCGTATGTAGGTTAGATGTACAATGCACACTGCTTACATCCTATGTAGTTTTGATCAATTGCTATGATCCGGTGGCACGCTTACGTGAAGGATTTCTTCCAAGATTTCTTCCGCCATGCGGTCAACAAAGACATCCAGTGACTTGCTATCCGGCCACGTGCGCCAAATGTCGGACTCCTCCAGCTCCAAGCTCATAATCTGTTCAATCAATTAATAATACCTTCAAATAATCTATAATTGAAAAATCTGCATGTTCAATTAATACAATTATCAAGTAAGAATTAAGACCTTTAATAACATCCTCAATTCATGACACTGTTAATTAATATAATTTTCATAATAACATCGCCAATTAACTACATCGTTAATTAACACATCGCCAATTAACAACATCTTCAATTATTACAATGTTCTATTGTTAGCATCTTAAATTAATACAATCTTCAATTAATACAATCTTCAATTAATACAATCTTCAATTAACACAATCTTCAATTAATACAATCTTCAATTAACACAATCTTCAATTAATACAATCTTCAATTAATACAATCTTCAATTAATACAATCTTCTATTATTAAAATCTTGAATGAATAACACAGTCAATAATAACACATTCAATTAAAACAGCTGCAATAATAACATCGCAATAATAACATCGCAATAATAACATCGCAATAATAAATCTTCAGTTAGTAACGTCCTGATAACATCGTTATTTAATTACATATTTAAGTAGTAATATCCCAATAACATCTTCAATTAATCAACGAACAGTTTAACAATACTGGTAACGATGACAGGCTCCCGCATCTCGTGATGTACAACGGAAGCTACAACATCCAAGGAGCGTCACCAAAGGACCTTAATTGTGGCTTAGTAGATGACGTCAGACCACAGCATACATGACGTCATCGCATTCCGCGGCCAAGCGGTTTCTTACTTTACTGTAGTCAGTGAAAATACGTTATCGGTTATCATAGGTAGTCTTTCTCTTTTGTTCCTCCGTAATGACGGATTGTACCCCTGGTTAAGTGATTAGTTTTCGTCAATTTAATGTTGGCTGGAAAGAACAATCAATTCCAATATCGAGCAATGAGCTGGGACACGACAGACAGAATGAAAGTGACGAGCGTGGGAAATCTAGTCTTTATTATACAATTGTAGATATGCCTACCTCTGGCGACTCTAAGTTTGGCTTCGGTCGGCGCCAGACTGCCATTTGTCTCGCCCTCGTCTTGAAGGTTTCCTCGTCGAAGTATCCGTCGAGTTTCCCCTGATGCTTCAGGCCTTGGAAGTAGCTTTCGGTGACATAAGTCATGACCTCGGTGAGGTAGTTCTGGAGTGGCGTGATAATCAGCTGGTTGATGTCCGCGTAGGCCTTGTCCGTTGTCTGCTCAAACTTGACGCTGTCCTCGTTTAGCAGCATCTCCGCCAGGTCGATCTTCTGGATCTCGTGTCTGGAGTAGTTGACCAGCAGCTCCCGGAGCCAGTAGGAATCCCGCTGGAAGGCGCTCATCAGCTCCTGGAAGTCGTATCTGTCGTTGAAGGTCTGTGTGCTGACGTCTAACTCGTCCAGCCAGGTGCGGATGCCTTCCAGTGTCGCTTCGTACTCGGAGTGGCATTCGTCCAGGGTGTGGACTTCGGCCTGGACTTTGGTGGTGGTATCCAGCAAAGAGGTCATGTCGGAGTCCGAGATGGCGCCGGCGAGCATTTCCCCAATGGCAGATCTATTGACCACAGCTTCGTCCTCCGGCGCATGGTGCTCACTTAAAGACGACGAGGAAGAGGACCATGATGATGATGATGAGGAGGAGGAGGAGGCGGAGGCGGAGGCGGAGGCGGAGGCGGAGGAGGAAGATGTCGAACTGGCTGTCGTGGCATCCGGTAATGGCTCAGCCGTGGTGTTATCTGTGTCCGCCGTGTAGTTGCCAGACACCGACTCTATGGTGCTGGTGGAAAAATCCGACAAGTCTTGCAAATTACGAATGATATCTTCTATAAGCTGCTGGGCATCGCTTAACCGCTGGTCTATCTGATTTGTAGCTGTGTCGCATTCCTTTTGCCTCAGCCCGTCGCTAACCAAGTGGATCGGAAGGAAGGCCAACTGGGTCGCATTAGCGGTCAGCAGGCTCTTCATGTTGGGGTCTTTCTGAACCTTGATATATATTTTGATATATTTCGAGTCCCTGTCCAGCTCTTCTGCCTCGTGGCGGATAACGCGGATCAGCCATTCCAGATCCAAATCTTCGACAGATAACACATTGGACTGTAGCATGGCCAGGGCGTCGTTGATGCTGGAGAACGCCTCATATACACTCCCCAACTTAGCCAAATAGGTCAGCGATGACGGCATGGTGTACGTCCTGTACGACAACTCGTATTCCCCCAGTTTGTCGAACAAAACCTTGGTGACGTCATTGTTTACGAGGTCTGCCATCTTGATGACGGCGTCCTCCACGCGTCCGGTTACCGCCGTCCGTCCGTCGATTAACTGGAACTCCATGAGGCTCTTCAGATTATCCCGGGCGCTCAGGACGTCCTGGATCGCCTGGATCGTGGACTGCATGTCGCTGGCGGTGATCCGGTGGCGCGTATCCAGGGCTTCCAGGAACCTCCGCCGGACCTCCTCTTTGTTCACGGCGATCAGAGACTCCACGCTGAGGCCGGAGAGCTGGGCAGCGGACAGCTCGGTCCGGTATGACTGAACCTTGCAGGCGTCCGGACATGTGTAGTTGGTGGAAGCTGCAAGGAATATACCAAGTCATCAACATTACCCATATAACGAGAGACATATATGTAGATTTACCCAGTTGTATGTTAATTCAGCAAGATGAGGTGAACAAGTATAGAACTTTAAATACTAGCTGCCGTATTTATTTTTAATTTCAGGTGCTCTAGACGAGATGGGAAACTGTAGTCTATCAGAGACACATATTGTGAAAACTATTGGGTAGTGCCGGCCACCGCCAAGCGTGTGTGATTGTTTACAGTGTTATTTTATTGCCATTATTAGGACAATTTTTTATTAATATGGAAAACTATTTAATGGTATCATTCCATCAGGCACGTATTCCGGCAGGTCTTATCTTCTCACAAAAACCCATAAAATTGTCTTGTACGGTACATAAATACATTAATAATTTATTAAGACATCATATTTAATGTAGAATGCTGGAAAACTTGAGAATGAATACTTTCGCTAATGAACTTTTCATTGTCCGCACCCAAACTTAGTTGATAGTCCCATTATATGCCATTATGTATCCCAAACATCTGTGATCATATCTACAAAGACCTCCATAGATATACTGATGATGCAGTATATTGGTGCGTAGCTTACCTTCAAACGTTGCTTCACAGAAGAGGTAGCTTGTCAGATTGCAGACGGAGGCGGGACCTGGACAGAGAGCATATTATGGACGCGTTCTGTTGACTGAAGGGATTTATTCGCTAGGAAGCATTCGGGTGATAAATTAAAACGCAATTTTTGGTTCCATAATCGATTGGTCTATGGCTTTGCCCCATCTGATCTGGAGGAATTGCATGGGTGCTTTGGAAATTAACGACGAGTATTAACTTGGAGACCGACGTCAAAGTTACCTATGCAGCATTTTTCTCTTTGAATAATGAATTTCGGATTGTTTCGTGGCGCATTATCTGATCCGTTTCTAATCAGTATCGTTTAAAGTTTACATTCTCATATCTGCCTGGAGTTTAAGTGGCAAAAAGCGTCAACAATGCCCACACGTTGATAACGTAACACATCACAATACCCACAAGTTGATGACGTAATAAATACGCCATTTGTCTACGCATCTGCCTGTACCAGTCTGACAGAATATCGCTAAAGTACCTGCTTAGTTATTGTACACTGTAGCATTATGGCACTAGCTACTACTGGCAAAGTGAGGGCGGATTCATACCTGGCATATACGTGGATTTGCACCCACATGCTTGCCACATCTCATCGGTGACGTGTTGCATCTTACACTTGCTTTGTTTGTACGTCTCATCCTTGTAGAAGTCCAGTGTCTTTTCTGTGCAGTTGCCCCATGGCTTGGGCAAGCTTACGGTCTGTGAAATATGAACATGCATTCAGTACACTTCGGGGAAGTTAAAACAACTGAACTGTACATCTTTTATGATATTTAGCTAATAATATTAACATCTCATGCGAAGATATATTACATACATTTACATTTATATATACGCCACGGAGACGCAGAATCCTGTGATTACTTTTAGACGGATTCAACAAGTGTTCTTGAATCCCCAACCCTTATTTCACCCGTAGGAAGGGATATTTTTCGACTCGTCGTACCGCAATCCAAACCCTTCAGTTATCGTGATCAAGGATGATATAGGTGCTGAAATATACACCGCAAAAACTCTGATCAAGCAAACCCAATTCAGAAAATGAAATCGTCCAGTGTATTGTGTCGATTTTTCAAACTTCTCAGTGTCGAATGTCGATTTTTGACGACGTTCATTGTCGCTTTTTGACTAAGTTCAGTGTCGTTTAAAAAATATCTGAGTCGATGTCGCATTTTCATATCTTCAGTGTCGAAATTCGGGGGTCAATGTCGAACGTCGATTTTACAAATATGCCTGTGTCGCCTGTCGTCATTTTCCCCTTCCAGACCCCTATATCTTCTATACCATACTGCTGCAACTTTTTTCAAGCTTAGATTTATCATTTTTATTGGGCTCTGGTAAAACACGTCTACAGTCATGTTTTCGTCCTTGCCATAAATCTGCGACTAAGCTGACATTTTGTAAAAAAAAAATTCAGTGAAAGTATTATTTAGAAAGCCGGTTGGACATGAAAGTTCTAACTGGCGACCACGTGGTGACTTAATTACGTTCTCAAAGGTGACGCTGGCCAGAGAGTGGGCCCCGGGAGCCACGGCGAAGGCGAGATCTCGCACGCTCGGGATGTCGTCCGGTCGGTGTAAGTGAATCTTAAATTATTTATATGATAAAATATTATAAATAAAAAAAAAAAAAAAAATCTATGAATAAAATAGTCATTATTATATGTATATTAATAATATTATACATATAATTTATTATATTATCAACATAATTTATTATAATATTACAAATATATATAATTTATTATAATAAAATAAAATCCTTTTATCAATATAGGGCTATATGTTGTGGTGTGGTATGGTGTACAAATTAATTACGCCATTAAACATCTGAACTAGTTGCGTTTTGATATACATAAATATATATAAGCATTAATTCTAACTGAACAATCGTTACAAACATGAAATATTACGCAAATGGATCTCACCTTAACCCCGGCGTCCGTACTGTAGCCTCGGACATGTTCGTATTGCTCAATATTCAAGACTAACTTTAACCCATGTTCGGCTCCTGAAGATAGCAGAGTATCCCATCCAATTACAACAAGATGGTGTCGGGCATAATACCCATGCCATGCGACACATTATCCTACAGGTTCCTTTTTATCGCAATTATGCGTTTTCCAATACAAAAAAATCAGTAACTAATAATAAAATATATATCAATAATTAATAAGACATATTATGAATTGATAATTTAAAAAAATATCTGATCTAAAAAATATTAGTAATAGTTAATAAAACGTAATAATATTGATAATTGATAATTACTAAAACAAATATTCGTGATTAATAAAAAAATCATAAGTAATAACAAAAATATTCATACGTAATAAAAAAATATTCATAATAAATCAAAAAATATTCATAATGAATGAAAAAAATGTTGATAATTAATGAAAAAAATATTCATAATTAATAACAAAATGTTGATAAATAATAAGAAGCATCAGAAATAATTAAGGCAAATAAATACGCGATATTCCATTGAAGGTCTCACCTGTTTTGTCTGTTTGAATGATGTTCGAGGCGTTGATGTTGAAGGTGTAGCAGAGGCCTTGGTCGGTGAATTCCGGGGTGATCATGCCTAGCTGACAGGGCTTTCCTTGGTACTCACAGCTGGGGTGACCGACAAGCACGAGCATAGCGTGTATATATCATAGAGCGGACCCACAGGAAACGAAATGAATTGGTGTTTTATATACAGCTTTCGTGCATACAAGGGCTAAACTCTAGTGCGCTAACCACTACACCAACGAGGCCTCCAGGATCTATTGATCTGCGGTTTGGTGCGCTAACCAATACACCAGCGAGAGCCCTCTGACACACAGGAACACAGCATAGTTATAAGCGACATTAGTGGGGTTTGGGAAGGGGGAGGGCAACTTGAAGGTGAAGCATATGAATATAACGGGCACAGATGAACCTACATTCCAGGGTAGTTATATAGCTAACATAGCAGAGTCTCGCTGGGGCCATGACCCACCACGGGCATTTACTCACTCTTGGATTAGTTGGGGCTCTTTGTGTGCCAGATCAGCTGTCAGTGACAGCATGTCGTCATCTAGAACCAAACAAGAAGAAACACGATGTATTACCACACACACACACAGAAAGGTATAGGCATTATGTGGCGTTCTTGCTCTCTGTCCGTTGGTGATACACATTTCCAAAGCAAGCCTAGCTAATCACTTATTGTACTCTTTCATCGTCGCCACAGTTGGCATTGAATATTTTGATTAGTAACATTTAGTTAGATTTAATATTTGGCTTAGTAAAATTTAGTTAGATTTAATATTTGGCTTAATAAAATTTAGTTAGATTTAATATTTGGCTTAGTAAAATTTAGTTAGATTTAATATTTTGCTTAGTAAAATTTTGTTAGATTTAATATTTGGCTTAGTAAAATTTAGTTAGATTTAATATTTGGCTTAGTAAAATTTAGTTAGATTTAATATTTGGCTTAGTAAAATTTAGTTAGATTTAATATTTGGCTTAGTAAAATTTTAGATTTAAATAACTGTGTCGGGTGCTGTATATAACCCCCTCCCCCGCACCCTGAATCGCCTCCATCCCGGACCCCTGAGGTACTTTAAGGCAATATACTTACATGCGCCATCTTGGATTTTTACATTTTAGAATCAAGACTTAAAGTATCTCAACATTTATGATGCATATGTTTTATATATCTTTGAGTCTGTAAAACAAAATTTCAACATAAAACTCCGCGGTTTATTTATATCGCGCGCGGACGTAATAGCGAGCCGCGGTCGACATCACACAAAAAATAGCGAACTGCGAACAGGCGCGCAGGGATATAAAGCCGGCCACCAACTTCTGCTCCGTTGACCAAAATGCTTATCTCCGGATAGCCCGCAGGCTTTCGGGATGTAAATTTAAGACAGAATGTACTTATTTGACATGGAGAAGAGGTTGGTAATACAATAAATTACGGAATATATTGCTTTAAACGACAACCAAGTCTGACCTCCCCTTTCACTCAGCAGGCGTCGGTTAGGGTTCGCCGTCAGATCGTCTTGCTGTGACGTCATCTCCGAGTCCATCATGGCGGTAGTTTGTGCGAAATCACCTGCAATTAGAACAAACTATTAAGTAACAATGGGAGAGTGTTAGAACGTTGATTTTGGGGCCGATTGCGGTAGATAGGGCACAGAACAGTGGTCTCATGTCGTCAAGGAATCACCAATGCGTAGCCCACCAAGTTCAAAAGCCCGCTTTCAGTCGCGTAATGGTAAATATTGAAGTGTCTTGGCCAGTAGAAAGCAGCATTGTAATTCGCGAAATTCGGGCATGATATAAACATAACTGATATTCTCCCCTTTTTAAACAAGTAACAGAGTCCACCCTCTACGTATGGAGGATTTGTACTTCCTCGTCCGGTGGGAAAGCAATACTGCATATAGAATATACGTATGCAGTGGTTATTATAATTGCAAAAAAGCTTGCATTTAACCGAAGTTGGCGATTTTAACGGGGCAGAACGGATTACTAGTACACGTACACGTATTGGGTTAATATACTACTGGGATAGCTGCACTTACGAGACCTTCTGGTCTTTGATCCTGGGGATCATTTCACTAAGTTTTCGCAACTTTTGCTCGTAAAATTAAAAAATTGGATTGCCGGCCAGGAGAGACATCAAATATGTTGAATTCATCATAAATATATGGCAAACATGATTTTGAATAATATTGGGGGAAAGTAAATTGCACGAAGATTGCTGCACCCCCATAATCGCAGTATAACGCTCCATTCAGTCGCTCGTAAAATTACGATCTGTCGTTAAATTAGCACGTAGAAGATACGGTTACGAGCTCGTACCTCTTAGTGAAACGATCCCCTGATGACTTCAACCTTATCAGCGAGAGAGAGGTATGTCAGCTTTCGTTTGGCCATGACCGTATAATGAATCCGTATTTGGTGCTTGCATGAAGACTTTATAGGCGAAAACAGCGTCTTTAATGTTATCTCATGCATCTTATGCATATCTCATATGTCATATGTAAAAATATACATATATTTATATTCGGCCATGATATGTAAATAACTGATACCTCCCATTTGTAACGGTTGTATTTTGGTTTTATAGTATATACATAACTCCCTTACTACTACTGCTACTGCTACTGCCACTGCCATGCACTACCACTACCTCTAATTAACTAACTAACTACTTTTGTTACTAACTAACCCCTGGCTGAGTTGGTAAGCAGGCTGAGCTGCAGGTCGTGGCTTCCAACCCGGGCATCTGCATCTGGATCGAGCAAGTTTCATTGAACCCCCCACACCGACGTTTCCCAATTCCCTTTCACTAACCGGAAGCGGAACAGGATTCATTGCTGACGTGCACACGGTGCAGCATGACGTGTCTGGATACACTGCGACCTCTTCCGGTCTTCCAGGAACTAAACCTCAGTCGGTACACCCCGCCGCGGCGCACGCGGTACCATGCTTCTTGCCACGTGGTGTAGGCCGCCGTGAACTTCACTACCGCAGCATCGGTGACGTCATCGTTTTGGGGCTCCAGCGTCACTTGCATTTGGACGTCATTGGTGCCGAGTTTGTAGCGGAACTCGACGCAGCTGTCGTCCGTGACTTCAAACTCGGGCGATCTCAACTCGGCAGTCACGTTACCGATGCCAGGAAACAAGCTGCGCATGCTGTTTTCTGAAGTAGGAAGGCGGGTATAGGTGAAGGAATCGCGCGAAGAGCATACATTGGATTGATTGGCTGCTTGCTTGGTTTAAGTTATAGAGCGATATGACCTCTGTTGGGTGCATCATGACAATGTAATTGGTTGTAAATTCAGGAAGCTTTAACGACTTTTGGTCGTATTCATGGCAGGAGAGTGGAGCCATGTCCCCGGGGGTAGCCCCCTACTCTTTGCGAAGAAGAAACTGGGATCTTTATCCTGCGACAACACAGACATGGCCACAGCGGGGCTCGAACCATCGATCCACGTGCCGTTAGGCTCTCAGGTGACCAGAGCCATGTTATCGAGAGTACCCCCCTGCTTTGCGAAGACATACATGGGGAATCTTATAACATGCTCAACTAATAGCCGAACGCGCTACCCACTGGGCTCGGGATGACCCCAAAGTTCGTGAAACGCTGACAGCAAGTGTCTATATATAGCCTACTCACCTCCGGTTTCCTGGTCAGGCACGCGCAGCCAGCGCACTGGCCCCGCAGAGAGGTCAAGGTAACCGCACTGCTCCATAGTGAAGTCACATGACACATTTCCGCTCTCGCCACCTGTGTGTCACGTAGAACAAACCATCAATGGCTGCGTCGTACGACGAGAGAGTTGTATGGAAAGCCATGTGGGTCACATTGCTTCAAAATCTAACATTTATCTTGAATGTTTACCTGTGGATATAGAGCCCAAAACCGGTCCGTTAGATGGGAAACTTCGTTTCTCTCGTCCAACAAATCCACATCATACAAATAGCTTGACATGGACCTACTTAAAAAGCTTGACATGTTTGGATTGTAAATTTACGTGCAGCGGACACGTGTACAAAACAAGGCAGTTGGGCCTAAAGTCTTTCCCAACAAATGAGCCAGATTATCATTCCGATTGTTACAAATCATGGTCCATCTTCCACGATACAACACACAAAATGCATTATTGTAGTCATCGTAGGCGTGAATAATACGTGAGCTGTTCTGATGCAATGGTTCGCCCGAACATGGAAGAACGACCAAAAATACGCATCTAAAATATCATATATATGAACGTATATATAAGCATCTTCGGCGTATAACGTTTTTCGGTTTATCAAGGTTCGATGCAACTTTCGAACAAAATGGATCCGATCTCCGGAATGCGGATTCACATAGGGTTTGATTTAGGCAGGTTCTACTGCAACAATATTGACCTATTTCGAGGCAGGATCCCTCGGCCAGACGGATGTATTCGAGCGCGGTGGCCACGACGGGACTATCGACGTAGTGGGTCGTCTCTATCAGCAGCCGGATCTGAGAGGAGTGGTTGCCAGGGGGAACCAGGTCAAACTTGATGTCCATCATCTGAGACCCGTAGTAGGACTCCACCTGGCACACGTGATCCCGATGGAACACGTGACCCGCCCTGACATACGTCACGTAAACGTTGAAGCTGGAGCGGAAGATGCCGCGCAGACAGAGACACCTGGTGGTGAGTAGGTTCATTTCCGGCGACAGCAGCGACGCCTTGTGGTCTTGCCGATCCGCTTGCCCCAGGTACGTGAGGACCAGTGTCACATCTGGAAATAACCGTTGCGGTAAGAAAGGATTTTTTTTGTTTAGGTTTATAATGGTGCTAGAATTATGACATATAGGGCCTCATACATAACATGTTTTCTTTTTATTATCAGTTTCTTCCATATGTTTACGTGTCTGTTGGTGTTTATTTATGTCTCCCTTTTCTGCTTGCTCCTGAATAAGTAATGAAATAACCACCTGCTGGCGCTTTTCTCTTACGTACTTCTCATTGATATCCGCAGAGAAAGGAGTCACATTAAATAAACTAAAGTCTACCGAAAAAAAGGTTCCATCAGTAGGCACCAATAAGCATATTGCCCTATGCCGACTGGCTTTTTTTCCCAGGAAACCGACGAATACAAATTTACATCAAACACACACATCAATAGATGCGGAGAAACGGAACACATTCCGTTAGTTCGTTCTTACTTGATATGTTGTTGTAATCCATGGTGTAATCGAAGAGGTATCCCCGCCTGGTAACGGAGGAATCGGAGTAGAAGGAAATATTCAGACCCGTCGAGGGACCATGGTGACCGACGCCGTTTCCTAGCAACGATTGTTTGACTGGCTCACTCACTTTGAGAGTGACTGTCCCGTCAGAGAGATCAGGAAGGTCACAGTAACATTTACAACTACCGTTGAACATCTCTTTGAGCTTGTCCGCCATTGAGGAATCCGATCTGAGGTTAATCTAAAGAGATTTAAAAGCACATCGTTAAAAATCAATATTTTTCCTGAGAAACTTATAAAATAGTTTGAATGGTAATGGTGTATTTTGGATCTGTATAAGTGTATGAGAACAAGTATATTTTATGTTATCAATAGGAGAGCATGTTGTTAAGCCACATTTTTAATCAAACAGGTGCACATGTCATCAGAATTTAGACATCTCTGCTAGTTTGTGCCTTTCAACAATTGATCAAATATCCATTAAGCCTAATGAGTTAAAATTCATGTTAAAAAATAGGTTCAGGTTCAGAATATTTTGATGATTATAATATAGACAGAAAATTGCTGTATGGGCAGATTTATTAGAATAGAGCCGATGGATATTTGTTATATGCATATCCAGTTCCTGGTACAAAAATTAAAAAAAAATGTGCACGCCTATCTCAACCAATCGAAATTATAACGGCGTATGCGAAAATGAGTGTGACTACTTCTAGATTTGTGCACCAGAACTTAACATTGTGCAGTTACAAATTGTAACGTCGTGAAGCTTCAAATTCTCACTGCATATGTAATTAAATGTGACCTTCATAGCTTGCAGTACCGTATGTATAAAGCCGTCATTAATTATGCTTCTATAAACACTCGCTCACTCCCTTGATACCATCCCTCATAACACTATTTCTTTCATCGCTACTTAAGGCCATAAATTGGATAATCTATAGAAGGTTTCTTCGTCATTAGTTGCTTGGCAGCTAGTTAACTTAACAGTTAAAGGTGCATTATCTTGCAGTGCTGCAGATTGTGTAATACCTTTATATAGTCGTAGCACAACTCAAGGTCTATGAGCCTGATATTGAAGTTAAGCGTAGCTCCCCCTTGTGGGGCGATATAGTTCCACGGACGGGCGCTGTTAGGGTAGTTTCGCGGCATTCCCGGGGATGCTATGAGACCGCGACTGGTGTAGAGAGTGCCTGTAAATGCTAAGTTACATGACGCTATCGTTAATCACGTGTTAATTAATACGCTAATGGGTTAATATGCCGAGGGTGCGATCCAACTAGACCCGCAATGGCTTCACATCCAGAAAACTTTATGCGTTTCGCGGCAGACATAGTTAAACAACATAATGGTTGACGTGTCAAGAACTAACGGCCTTAAATAAAGCAAAAGGTCAGTTTTCACATTTAGGTAAAGGTAAAATTTGTTCACATAAAATCTTATCATTTTATGGCATATACCTAACGAATTTTGATCGAGTAGCGCCCTCAGTCCATGCGGATCCACGAAGCTCCAATCACACAGAGCGGATGTAGTGCTTGTCATATAGCCACAGAGACTTCCAGTTTGAAAGTCACAGTCAATGCCGTTTCCATCTGTAACATAAACGTTTTAAGAAAGCACACACAATATGCGCTCAATGGTTATGTTCTGTGCAGAAGGTGGTGCTAAACTGTAAACGTATTTACGTTAAGATAATTTACTTTAAAACATTTTATTCTTTATTATAAGCATGTTGTGCTTTATTGCAAATTAAATGTTTCTATTTGACACCATGGGCCTGGTGCCTATAGTTGGAAATGAAACAATAACAATAATTCATTTATTATTATTATTATAACTGCAGAATTAAGATACATATTCATGCAGTGAATTCATCTTTCGACACGAAATGTAATGCTAATATTTGGAAGTGTCGTCACGACCTGATGTTCTACGGTTTAAACGAAGTAGGCAAATGTATTATATAGACGATTGAATTGCTGCCATGGATGCAATTTTTTTTACACAAATCGACATGATTTCAAAATGTACCGCTGGGATCGCTGGTTGCAATGGCTTCCGGTGGATTGCACGTGTCTCCCAAGCGGATGTTGTCAAGGGCGAAGGTGATGTCGGAGCCCATGCCGATGACTGCCTTGAAGGCCACCACAGCGTCCCCTGCCGGAAGACACACGTTAAAGGACGTCCACTCCTCCATCCGCCGGCTAATCAGCGCTAGCTCCGTCACGTGACCGCTCGCAAACTCCTGCCGGACGCTGAGACTCGTCACGCTATCCCACTCGTCCTTGATCAGGTGAAGGTCAAAGGTCATCTCGACGCTGCGGTTGCTGCTGCAGGCGGGTGACCTGAGGGTGGAGATGTCGCCTCTCGTCGCCTTGGCACGCTGTAGCTTCATAAAGCGTAGGTCATCTGTTGGGCCGGGACACAGCAATAAAGGTTGTATGGCTTGGTCCGATAACGGCTGAGAACACATGGGGCCAACAATGGTAGAAACAATGTAGTAGATAATGTAGTAAATAATGTACTAGATGATATACTGTGGAGTACATGTATACGTAACCATGGACTTATAAGTTGCCAGTTATTTCCACTCAGTTCTAAAATCGGACTAATTCATTGCCGCCTTAAATTTAAACCTCTTGGATCTGTATTCTAGTTCCACACACCCACCTCTGGTCAGTTCCCAGTTATCCTTGCCGCCTCCGCTGGAAGTGTATCCGCACGCACCTGTCTCGAAGTCACACTCAAACACGGTCCCTACAAATACCAAGCCAAGAGTAGGACTAAGGCGATCCACATATGCAGTTAAACAAAATAGTTGATATAGGGTCAACAACTTTGAGAGTATTCACAAATGTTATCATGTCAGACTTTATGCAAAAAGTGTAACAACGGCAATAATAACATACTTTTACTTTTTCTGGAATAAACATGCCGTTTTACTACTTGCATACAATAGATGTGTACACAATGCGCTTACACTATACACTGGTAAAGGCATACAGGAAGGACTTAAATACACCCATTTACGTTATCCAAGGGCGACACTGCTACATGTATAGCTCAGTTATATATACTTGCAATATGCATTTACTATAATACACACTTTTTAATAAGATCAATCGGTGCCCCGTGAGCCATTCGTCATAATGGGTGGATGTGAACAGATATACCAGAATGCTGTCTCACCACTGTCAGGGCATGTGCCGTTCTGCAGATCTAAGCCCCGGATTTCAAGCATCAACTGGTTGGCCGGCGTCTCAGACGAAACCGCAGCTCGAAGCCGCAACTGCTTCCGGCCCGCTGGCAAGTCTATAATCCACTTATTGATCACGTGGACTTCCATGCCATCAGGCCTTGGTTGTGGTATGGCAATCTTCAGCAGAGGTGTTATCTCCTTGGTGACGATCACTTCCGGCCAAATGTCGACCCCATCGACGCTGTAGGCCAACTCCAAGCAGGCGTGGTCCTCGGTTTCAATCCACGGTGACGTCATTTCCGCCGCGTCGGTGAAGTACTTCCGGTCGGTGAATCGGGCCCTGAATTGTGATTGGTCCACGACCCAGCGTACGGGTCCTGCGGAGTCGTCGACCATGCCGCAGTTGTCGTGGCTCAGGCCGGGGTCACAGACCATCGTGAGGCACTCCGACATGTTGTGGGCCAGGGTGAAGGCAGACATTATGCAGGCCCTGGAGCGGTTCATTGCCGTCAATGGGTCTTCTTTCAGCGGAGGGCTGCCTTCTGGCACACACCCGGGAAAAATAGATGCTATGAAAAATACACTAATATTTCATTGGACCAAATGGTCAGTTAACGAATTTAGGAATCGTAGGCTGGTATCAATGGTTTCCAATTTGTATATTGAATTATGCATGAGACCAAGAAGGATCGAATGAATGAATACTGAGTCTCAGTGGGGCCCCCCACCTGAGTCTAGGGCCGCACCACCTGAGTCTGGGGCATGAATTTCATACCTTGTCGGGAACACAAGCCCGGACCGATTCTGACGTCATCCAGCGCACTGGACACCCCGGTGGAGGATGTCACCACTTCAAAGAGGACCTGCAGACCACGGGCCTGAGTGGCCAGCGGCGGGTGAAGCTCTGTCCTGAACTGGACCCAGTCAGTGCCTAAATCTTCTTCCGGGTACAGGACGAGTTTGTCCACGATGGTACTACTCTCCTCGTACAGAAGGTGGACGGAGAACGACTTGGCAATGATGGCTCTGAAGCTAAGGCAAAACGGATCCCGGAAGCGCAATACTGGTGACGCCAACCATACCGGAACTTGATCAAAGACGTCATCCGGGTCATTCTCGTAGGCCAACGCAAGCACCATGTCTGTCGAAATGTAACCCATGGTATACGTTAATTAAGAATATAGGAAGAGCGCCGTGGGCTGCCTAAATGGGGGACATACCAAGTATTATTTATGGAGAAATATGCAACACTTAAATTCAATTGTCGTAATAGGAGACATACCCAACATCATATGACGTGCAACACATGAAGAGTACATCAGGGGCATAGAAATCATCCTATCCGTTGAAAATCCAACAAATAAATCGTAAGCCTGTTTACAAAAAGCATGGGCAATAGAATGTTAACAAAAACCACAGCCAGCACATTAACCAGGGCCATATCAAACACTCACGTGTTAACAAAGGCCACATCGTGCAGTAGAGCACTATGCTAACAACTGCCGCGTTGATTTCCCTAATCCCTCAAACACTACAAGAAGCAGTGAAAACGAAACGGGGTTTAAACCAACTGCACAACTTTAATTAGTGATCATTTGTTGGCGGAATGGGCCCCTAACGAACCTGTTTATCACTCACCTGACGATAGCGGCATATTGATAACATAAGTGGCTTTGAACCCACGATATGTGACAGAGAAGTCAGTGTAAAATTTCAGGAGAACGGTGTCCCCGTTAGAGATATAGTCGTCAGGTAGTTCAGAGCCGCAGTAATGTGGACCACTCTCTTCTGCGCCAGTCTCGGAGAAACGATCTGTGATCTAGCAGGGGAAACATGACATTTGTTCACATATAAAAATGAAGGATTATCAATGATTGTATAATTTGGCGTGCATCATGACTAGAATGCTATCAAACTCGTAACTTATAATCCAGAACTCTTAACCCATATTATATGACCCCTTACCTATAATCCAAAACTAATATATCTTATTATATAACCCTTACCCATAATCCAGAACTCATAACCCTTATTATATAACCCTTACCTATCATCCAGAACTCATAACCCTTATTGTATAACCCTTACCTATAATGCAGAACTCATAACCCTTATTATATAATCCCTTACCTAAAATCCCGTATTACATAACCCTTATTATATAACCCCTTATCTATAATCCAGAACTCATAACCCTTATTATATAACCCCTTACCCATCCTCCGGAACTCATAAGCCTTATTATATAATCCCTCACCTATAATCCAGAACCCTAACCCTAGCAAACAAGACACCGGGACGCCTCTTAAATGTATCTGAATTGAATCATAATTACAGTTGGGTTGGGAGTCAATGCTGTCAACCCCTTAAAGGTGGTGATGTTTACTGTCGCACGTACCTGAATTGAATCATAATTACAGTCGGGGTGGTACTCAATGCTCAACTCCTTAAAGGTGATTGTGATGGTCCCGCCAACCCTTCCCTGGATTGCGTATTGGCAGTTTAGGTTGTTCACATAGCTGCTTGGGTATCCAGGTGACGTAATCGTTCCCCTTGACGCATTGGCGGCTCCACCACAACCTGCAGGAACATTTGTAAATATATGATTCCTTTAGTTTCATGTTATTATTATTATATTCATTATTATTATCATCCACAAAATGTTCAGGACCATTTTGCATTATATTTAGTCTTTATTATTTATGGTAATTACAGCAACGCCTCAAACGGCTTCCATAATTGCCTTCGTAAACACTTGAGAACCCAATCAGAATTTAAATTTTACAACCGTAACATTATTTCGTGTAATAATATTTAAAGATTTTAACTTTCATTATTCCATTATCACAATCGCGGAACTGCTTTATGGTGGATTCACTGGTTGAGCTCATAGCTTGATGCACATACCCAACAGATCAAGAGAGATAGAAAATATATCGCTCTCGGCGACCTCTCGGTTTTCTGGCCTCCAGCGAAAATAGACGCTTTCGGAAATCTGTGCCAAGTTACATGAATCGCCAAAGGAAAAATCACAGCTAAAGTGATCTCCCGTGGAAGGCGCCGCCACTGGATGCGAAGAAATGACACTAAAATATTCATTAAGTGATGTTTTTAGTAATATTAAAGTTAAATGGCAGCTTTAATACAATTAATAGACAACAAATTGGTGTGTTTATATAAGTACTATTTATATTATATATACATATATAATTAATACAATTTGCGATAATTGAAACATAAAATGATATTAACGTTATTTGTTGCAGAACAAGCATCGATGTATAGCATAAGTATCCCTGTCTCGTGAGGTTTCGTTCCCATCCCGTAGTGAATGAGCAGCCCTATCTGACGTAATAGTCTAGAATTGGTTAACAAGTTTACCTGTATGTTGAGCCGTTGTGGTCGTGGAGTTGTACCAGTCCGTGGTGGTTGCGTTGTCCTTGGTGTCATCAGTCAAATTGCAGTCCGCTCCCATAGTGATGTCATCAATGGCGATATCACTTTTGTACTGAATACCTTGCGTCGCTAGGAAAACCACCGAATATCGCCCGATCGGCAAGCAGACTGAGTACCTGAGAATCAACCAAGACAGGGGATCAGACACATGGGCTGCTCTTTTTTGGTCTCCCCAATGGAGAGCGTGCCGAAAGAAGCGATTGCGGACAGTTCGAAGAATAAAATTGGCGCTCGCCATTGCAGTCGCACTCAATTCAACTGTATAAAGCTCTGTAAAGGTGGCTAGGGTATAAAGCTCTGTAAAGGTGGCTAGGGTATAAAGCTCTGTAAAGGTGGCTAGGGTATAAAGCTCTGTAAAGGTGGCTAGGGTATAAAGCTCTGTAAAGGTGGCTAGGGTTTAAAGCTCTGTAAAGGTGGCTAGGGTATAAAGCTCTGTAAAGGTGGCTAGGGTATAAAGCTCTGTAAAGGTGGCTAGGGTATAAAGCTCTGTAAAGGTGGCTAGGGTATAAAGCTCTGTAAAGGTGGCTAGGGTATAAAGCTCTGTAAAGGTGGCTAGGGTATAAAGCTCTGTAAAGGTGGCTAGGGTATAAAGCTCTGTAAAGGTGGCTAGGGTATAAAGCTCTGTAAAGGTGGCTAGGGTATAAAGCTCTGTAAAGGTGGCTAGGGTTTAAAGCTCTGTAAAGGTGGCTAGGGTATAAAGCTCTGTAAAGGTGGCTAGGGTATAAAGCTCTGTAAAGGTGGCTAGGGTATAAAGCTCTGTAAAGGTGGCTAGGGTATAAAGCTCTGTAAAGGTGGCTAGGGTATAAAGCTCTGTAAAGGTGGCTAGGGTATAAAGCTCTGTAAAGGTGGCTAGGGTATAAAGCTCTGTAAAGGTGGCTAGGGTATAAAGCTCTGTAAAGGTGGCTAGGGTATAAAGCTCTGTAAAGGTGGCTAGGGTTTAAAGCTCTGTAAAGGTGGCTAGGGTATAAAGCTCTGTAAAGGTGGCTAGGGTATAAAGCTCTGTAAAGGTGGCTAGGGTATAAAGCTCTGTAAAGGTGGCTAGGGTATAAAGCTCTGTAAAGGTGGCTAGGGTATAAAGCTCTGTAAAGGTGGCTAGGGTATAAAGCTCTGTAAAGGTGGCTAGGGTTTAAAGCTCTGTAAAGGTGGCTAGGGTATAAAGCTCTGTAAAGGTGGCTAGGGTATAAAGCTCTGTAAAGGTGACTAGGGTATAAAGCTCTGTAAAGGTGGCTAGGGTATAAAGCTCTGTAAAGGTGGCTAGGGTATAAAGCTCTGTAAAGGTGGCTAGGGTATAAAGCTCTGTAAAGGTGGCTAGGGTATAAAGCTCTGTAAAGGTGGCTAGGGTATAAAGCTCTGTAAAGGTGGCTAGGGTATAAAGCTCTGTAAAGGTGGCTAGGGTATAAAGCTCTGTAAAGGTGGCTAGGGTATAAAGCTCTGTAAAGGTGGCTAGGGTATAAAGCTCTGTAAAGGTGGCTAGGGTATAAAGCTCTGTAAAGGTGGCTAGGGTATAAAGCTCTGTAAAGGTGGCTAGGGTATAAAGCTCTGTAAAGGTGGCTAGGGTATAAAGCTCTGTAAAGGTGGCTAGGGTATAAAGCTCTGTAAAGGTGGCTAGGGTATAAAGCTCTGTAAAGGTGGCTAGGGTATAAAGCTCTGTAAAGGTGGCTAGGGTATAAAGCTCTGTAAAGGTGGCTAGGGTATAAAGCTCTGTAAAGGTGGCTAGGGTATAAAGCTCTGTAAAGGTGGCTAGGGTATAAAGCTGTATAAGATCAGTCACACAAATAAACGTAAAAGACATTAGGATAACTTAGTAAATTAATACTTAGCTAAATTATTAGGCCTGACTATATATTACGATCACCCTTTTATAATCACCCAACAAATTCATCGTTGAGCCTACTCTCCAAAACGTACGAAGGGATATTTGGGGACTAGGAGGCTTGATTTTGTTTGTGGTGGCGGGGCGGGGCGGGGGTCGCATTTTCGGGCCGGAATTGATACCATTTAACATATGAAAACCGAAACCGCCCCCCCCCCCCTATCCAGGTTATCTGGATCCGACCCTGAAACCGGTCCCCCTATCCAGATTTCCTGGATCCGCGCCTGCTGACCTTTTCCAGTTGACTCCTTGATTCGCAGACAACGTCAGCAAGGTTTCGTTGGGGAACATTCCCTCCGTAGTGCGCATGACCGTCAGACGGCCTGTGACGTCACTCCTGTTAAACGACATGTGCGCCGAAAACTCGAGGAGCACATTGCGCGTGACTAGAACAATGGGAGACGCCAGCGCCGCTTGACTGCCCTGGCGGCCATTTTGAGAGTCTAGCAGCATGTAGTAACCTGCAATACAGGAAAGGCGATGAAGGTGGCAGTGGGAGAGGAGGAGCCACGGTCGGTCACTAGGGTTATGCATTGATACTCTCTGAGAGAGACGCAGTAGCCGTCAATACTTGGGTAGTGCATGTGTACTCACCCAGTGCATGGGTGCATGTGCACTAACCGATGAGTCGCGACTGCCATTCGCCCGTTTAGTTCATATGCCCTAACCCATGAGGCGCAACTTTCAGTTGTTACTTTAGTGTATGTGCACTCACCGAATGAGGCGTCGCGACCGCCTGTCGCTAGTTTAGTCCATGATTACTCCAGGGTGAGTTACTTGTTAGAGCGTTTGTACTCACCGGTGAGTGGTGACATTCAACCGTCCCTTGAGTGCATGTATGTGCACTCACCGAATGAGGCGTCGCGACCGCCTGTCGCTAGTTTAGTCCATGATTACTCCAGGGTGAGTTACTTGTTAGAGCGTTTGTACTCACCGGTGAGTGGTGACATTCAACCGTCCCTTGAGTGCATGTGCACTCACCTAATACGGATCCTCGGCTGTCGGCCGTGGGACTGGTACCGTCGTTGCTCCCGGCACCACGGTGACGTAAGAACTCGGACATGCCGAGTGTGAGCGGCCAGGCCTGGTAGCCGCACATATAAGGCTCCTCGAAGTTACAGGCCACGTGACGCTTGTCCTCTGACGTCACAAATGAAAGAATGCCAAACAGATGCGTATCAAGGATAAGCTGTGGTAGAGTATACAGATGGGGGTTAATTCAAGTTTTCATTTCGAAGACGAATTCCGTAGAAACCCCATGGTGCCATCTAGCGACGGAATAACCCATGCGTAACTACTAGTAACACTATCTGCCCTATACGCCCATGCAGTGCAGAGATTAGAGTTGTTAACATGTAGATACAGAAAGCGATGCATTCAAGATGCTATGACATATACATAGGAGTAACAGGGGCGGATCCAGGAATTTGCAAAGAGGGGGGGTGGGGGGGGGGGGCGGTTGCTCTCTGAATTTTACAATGTATGGTCAAGTTCCCCCCTAACCCCACCTTCCCTAGATCCGCCCCTGGGTAACAAATACCGGGATGGCCCAGCCGTACTGTCAAGAAATGGCAACAAACAACATGGCTATTTATCGCGTTATAGTATTTAGTTATTATATGTATGGTTGATCTTAGACAACCTCAGGCTGTTCTTCTCCATGATGGGGGCGGGGGGCAGGAGGGGACGGTGGGGGGATGGGTTGGGTGAGCGAGGCGAGGGGTTAAGGGGGAGGGGGGGGGGGGGCAACCACTCACCACACGCCGCCAGCTCGTCACTGCTGTCGTAACAGTCGTTGACCCCATCACACTGGAGGTCTTTGCTGAGACAGAAGCCGTCGCCGCAACGAAACTCATCCGAATGGCATTCTGCAGAGAATATATAATATTTACTAAATGTAAGGCAACGGATTTGAAACAGAATTCCCATAGAACCTAGGAATAGCCCGATCCAGATACCCCATGGCGACATCTATCGTCAAACATGAACAGTGCGTGTTTCGGGTCTCGGCATGTGGTTCAGGTGCCCGGCCTCAAAGTTTCTTTTTGTGAGGGGCATGGCTGGTTTACAGTGTTAGTATGCACAAAATAAACAAAAACATGTCTCTTTAACTTTCCTTTCCTTAGATTAAGAACAGTAACAATGCAGCGCACCCCTCAATGCATGCCTGGTGCTACAAGCTACAACAAGGCCCATGTCACGCGAGTGCGCTCGCATTGAAAAGACTGTATACTGGCCCATATTATCGCTTTTTTTAGCAAATTATAATGGGTACGCATCGGATAAAAAGGTCCGCATTCTGTAAAATATATATATATTCCTGAATTGGATTTTTAATATTTGCAGACCAAAAAAGTTCCATACAGATCAGTATTTCCGCACTGAAGAAGATCAACACACCGGCAACATGGCCGCTTTCCTGCTACGCGCAGCACAGCAAGTCTCATTACATTGACCGATTGGTATTTATGTCAGCTGATTTCTTGGCGTGCGCCTCCGCCTAATGATCAGGGGAAATAGATATATTTCGCTGTATGAACAGCTTCAGATTTACCCAATCGTTCGTTGAGTATCGTGAAAGTTGAAGCTGACTGGAGTTTGGGCGATAATAAAAGGTCTTTTGCCTTCTGACCTGTGATAAGCTGCGGCGAATGCGATCACTATCATATTGCGTTTCCTGCACTAACCACTGACGGTCACAACGGGAAAAGACGTTTATTATTCAAACCGCCCCCCCACCCGCATCTGTGTTCTTTGCCTCCCCTCTTCTTCTCTTCTTGCCCTCCCCTCCTCTCCCCTGCCCTCCTCTCCCCTCCCCCTTCCCTCCCCTTCCCTCCCCTCACATCCCATCCCATCCCCTCCCCTCCCCTTCCCTCCCCTCCCTCGACTCTCATCTGCCTCCATCTCAACCCCTATCCCTGCCCTTGGCCATGTTTCTGCCCCTTCACCTACCCTTGCCCTTACCACTTACCCCAACCTCTGTCGCTGCCCCAGCCCCAGCCCCAGCCCCCTACCGCTACCTCTGCCCCAGCCCCAGCCCCATACCCAGCCCCAGCCCCAGCTCCAGTCCCAGCCCCAGCACCAGCCCCAGCCCCCTACCGCTACCGCTGCCCCAGCCCCAGCCCCAGCCCCAGACCCTGTCGCTGTACTTCGCCCTACCCCTACCTCTACCTTTGCCCCAGCCCCAGCCCCAGCCCCAGCCCCAGTCCCAGCCCCTCTCCGTCTCTCACTTCATTCCTCAACATGTTCAAGTCCTTCGCCCTATCCCTACCCCTACCTTAGCCCCAGCCCCAGCCCCAGCCCCAGCCCCCTACCTCTGCCCCCTACCTCTGCCCCAGCCCCAGCCCCAGCCCCAGCCCCAGCCCCAGCCCCAGCCCCAGGCCCAGCCCCAGCCCCAGCCCCTCTCCGTCCCTCACTTCATTCTTTAATATGTTCAAGCCCTTCGCCCTACCCCTTCCTCTACATTTGCCCCAGCCCCAGCCCCAGCCCCAGCCCCAGCCCCTGCCCCTGCCCCTCTATATGGACAGCAGCGACGAGAAGACGTGACAGATGAGTTGTGTCCACAATAGACAAGCCGACGGACACACAATTCTCCGCGCAGCCTGCATATTTAAACACACTATCCCCTTATCCTGCGCTGTGCCTGCGCCCGAACATTATGAGGCAAAAACAAAAATTAGCTTTCAAGTCAGAGGGGGAAAGCTAATACTCTCACAAGTATATATTATACATAGATCCATAACAAGGAGCATGGGAGACGCGCGATATTGGCCACATTGCGCCTGTAGGCTGGCTGTGCCCTGTTTGTAGGCGCCGGTCAGGGCCGCTGCCATGGACCACACATTTTCGCTTAACTATTAAATAATGATCCGTTCGGTATTTGTCCCTCTCCATAGCGAGAACGAGAAAGGGACAAAGAGTGTTGGGGGGCGGGGAGGGGGGGTCAGAGCGTGAGCGAATACATCTTTTCTGTACCCAGCTGTTTATTTTACCCGCATTATGCAGCATCTTGTTGCTAAGGACAACCGTTTGTCAGCCAGTTAACCCGCGACTATCAGGCTATATATAGTCATATTGAAAGCGCGAAATGAGTCTCACTCACTTGTTGGCAGGTCACCCATACGCACTCCCTACTCGCACCAACTGACTTGTTGACAGGTCACCACCCACACGCACTTCCTAGGCCCTTCCCTACTCGCACCATCTGACCCCAGCAATTTGAATCAATGAAAATGACATATGTCGTTTCTGGGTGACTGTGTTATTGTTGGGCCATTTCCAAACCTTAGTCCAACATCACGCATGGACCAGCAGTCATAAACGGAATATGAATTCGGCAACTGTTTCGTATGTTATTCAACTCAACTTGAAGAGCAAGCTCCCCGTACGATGGCGCTACGCAAGGTAGCTTTTATCGCTGCTGCCTGCCGGGGGCAAATTTCAAGATTCTTGAAAAACAATCGAATCAGCTGTAACTTCTTGCAACATTATAATTCTGAAGAATAAAACATAAAAATAACGAGCTTTGTACTTTTAATACAGCACAAAACATTTTCTACCCTTTCAAAAAAGTTATAATTGTGACAGAACTCTTTGTTTTCATCACCTGATCATATGTGTCATTAGGCTTAAGCTGGGTCCCAGCACTAATTTCTACAAATGCAAATATTTTCTATCGATTTGCGCAGCGCCGCCCTGGCGACCGAGTGTGAAAATGCATTAAGGATGTAGGCGACAACAGAGATATAATGGAGCTATAGCGGAGTGAGTCGAAGGCAGAGAGTGCTAGAAGAGATCTAACAGTTCCTGCCCATAGGTATTGCATTGTTATCGTTATTAGGCATTATTCACTGGTGCAAGGAAACACTTCTGGCCACATGCCATAGTTTTCAAGTTAATATGATCATCGTGAGTTATGAGACGTTAAAAGAGAATAATCACTAACACGTGCGCTAGCATTGATCATAAGCTAGGACTCTTCAGCCGTAAACGCTCCACCATAAACACAGCACGCCCACTGTAACAGTGGCAAGGAGCGACAGACGCATAGCAATTCATCTCGTAATCGATTATTTGAAAGTAACTGATAAGCACTCAGAACGGACAACAGGTGGCGACACACGCCACTACAACTTATTAATAATCTCTTGTGTTTACCGGCAAAGTTACAATGCCCAAGTACGTAGGAGGTATCAGTAATATTATGAGTGAATTGCAAGCTTTCGAGCTAGAGTTTTAAGAGCATCAATCATGAATACATACGCCCCCCCCCCCCCCCAGCCTCGACAACAGATGCTAGATCTTGGGACATCAAAGAGAAATACAATGCCACCCTCCCCCCCCCCCTTAGATACAAGCTCGGTTGTCTTCAATGTTCGCTTGAGGCAGACTCATTTCAAATGGCACATTGGACTTCGATGTCACCCATGCGTTCTGGTCGTAAGCAAAACTGATACCTTGCTAGTTCTAAATGTTTTATTTGTCTTTCATGGTTAGCATGGGTACCTGCAAATCATAATAACAGACTGAGTGAGATTATAAATGATAAATATTATATTGTTCAAATATAATCAATTATATTGTTCAATTTGAAGTCACTTATAAGCCATAATGGATATCTATGGGGGGGGGGGGGGCAAGGGGCATTTCCGTTCCTCGGGAATGGGGTTTTCATTTCACCGTGAACTGGGAATGAGGCAAATAATTCTTCGTGAACTGGGAATGGGGTATTAGCCGACCGTCGTGATCAACGATTTTTATTAATCGTGAACTGGGAATTTTAATATTAAATAGCCGTGAATCGGGAAATCGTAAAATTTATATCATGTGTCCGCCCGTTCTATGTATACTGGGAGTTACCGTTTTTAATTGATCGTGACCTGGGAATAAAGAAATTTATTCGTCGTGATCTGGGAACACGACCCCCCCCCCACCCTGCTCTCCCCATCGATCTATCCATCTACCTTGCTGGAAGGTGATCATGGGGTCACCAGGTGGCCTAATGGCTGACACCTTCAGCTATTGTCCAGTGTACACTGCTATGTCAAGCTGTCAGTGCAAGGTTCGAGCCTCATCCGTACAAATCTATATGCTTCAACATGATACAGGTCTCTTATCGTCTTTGCAAGGAGTAGGGCGAGGGTAATTACTTCCGGACACATGCGTCCTCCCCACCTGAACTTTTCTCACTGTCGCGATGACCCACAAAGTTCAAAGCACCATACTTAACATGCATAGTGAAATTAGAGTGGGGCGAATGTCTTTCCCAATTTCCTCGATTGGCATCCAGGAATTCTTGGACATTCGCGATCAGCTGTTGGCATTTTTGGGGGATCGTAATCCGAACAATTCCTGGTTCAACGCGAAGACCCTTTGTCTATTTACCGCGGTCCGTTACAACAGCCTGTGAATTCCTGGATATTGGCGATAATCACCATTAATTAAAATTTTTCGCGCCCAGCTTCAATTAAATGTCAAAATCTTGGGATATTCGATATTGCTCGCCCTTATTTTTGGGGCTTCGAGATTCAGAGGCTTTGTATCCCCCCCCCCCCCACTCCTCCCAACTTACCGCAGTAGCTGATGCCGCACGGGGAGAAGGTGAAGGCGCGATCCAGGTAGACGAGGCAGGAGGGACCAGGCATGTGCACTCCAGCCAGGTAACGACAGTAATTGGCTGCTTCGGATAGCGTCACATCCGGGAGCCTGGTCTCCAGGTCACGTGTTGTGTCGTCCAGGGCCCAAAAGGCGCAGAGTTCGCCGTCGCTGGCCAGAGAGACACTTCCGGTATAGTCTCGCCCGAGACGAGTCACCATGCACTCTCGCGCTGCAACGAGATGTCAGGAGGACTGCCTTCGTTATATGAGCAAAGAAATAAAAAAAAAACATTTTGCTGTGTCTGTGTAGCCATTAATATTAAATATTTGCATTGTGGCCAGTTGCAAATGTTTGTATCGTAACTATTTCTAAATAGGTTACATGGTAATATTTGCATTGCTTACATGGTAATATGTGTAAATGTTCGTATTGTAACTGTTTGTAAATGTTCGTATTGCAACTTTTGTAAATGTTCGTATTGTAACTATTTGTAAATGTTCGTATTGCAACTATTTGTCAATGTTTACATAGTAACATTTTGAATGTTTCTATTTTATGGAGATAGGTATTTCTTGAGGTGAATAAATAATTGCCCATTAATATATAATACGAAAATACTTTGTCAAAGTAGCTATTAGGGCACTTATCGTTCGCACTAAATGCAATCCAGTACAACACATAAAAGTCCTTCACCTTCTTTCAGACACGGGCTGATGATGACGTCATCAATAGCCAAGCCGGACATGGCACTTGATCCCCTGGTGCCCTCCAGCACCACCTGGTGGATGCCGTTCGGTAGCGCCACCTCGAGGCGAAGCCAGTCCTTGAAGTCTGGCGCTTGGGTGGCCTCGTGCATGACCTTGACCTTCCTCTCCTCGCTGATGACGGCCACGGCGAGCTTGCCTTGGTCCCCTCTCCAAAGCATCTGGTAGGAGAGCTGCAGGCACTTGCCGCTGGTTTCCATGTAAGGGGTAAGGACCCTGGCGCCGTACCCGGGCCGCCGGTCGGTATCCATCAGATACAGCAGGTGGCCCGAGGCCGAGTCCAAAGTGCTGTCCCGGGCGATGTTGCTGGTGGACGCCGCTACGGGTCGCCACTCGTCCTTCATGGACATGTCCGACGTTAACAGGTCACATGGCTTCTCAAAGTTACAATCTACGGTGTCTACATCTATAGTATGAATGGAAAAATGGAAACATAATGGCGATGGGTCAAAAAGCGCCGTAATGCAGGTCGGGGGATTCCACGCAATTGATGCTCGACGCCCCAAAACAGCTATAACAAGCTGCAGATCTTCTTCTATGTTAATTTTTAATTTCCGAAAGGTCCCAAGTAAGAAGTCTGACGCGTTGTCATCTCACCCGGATTCGAATTTGAATCGATCGTGCGATAATGATAGTCTTAATGCGATCTGGGAGACCTCCCTGGTATAGTGGTTAACGCACTGAAGTCACATTTATTAATGCCGTTTCTACTATTTTGGCTGATAATTTCGTTAAACATTGAGTGAGCGCTCAAACATTCACAGGCAGGCTGCAGGACCCAGAGACTCAATCAGTTCAATCATACGGTCTTTTTTTGTGGCAATCATTTCTTTCTGT
Source organism: Arenicola marina (assembly GCA_964019135.1). NCBI lineage: Eukaryota > Metazoa > Annelida > Polychaeta > Arenicolidae > Arenicola > Arenicola marina. The sequence goes on from OZ025264.1 coordinate 21,729,770, forward strand.
ATTATACAAAGAAATATTGCACATGATGAAGCTCTATTGACCACAAATGTCTGCCGAAAATACGCTAAAAATAGGAGCATGCGTGAAGCGTTACCGGTAGTCTGTCATTAAATTTCCGAGCGCTCACTCAAATCTTAACGAAAATGTCAGCCAACAAATGTGTGAACGGCATTAATGAATTTGACTTTAGATCAAAGATTAATATGTTCCCGCTTCCCATACAGGCCAGGACGCCTAATGTGGGGCATATCCCTCCATCCTTCTCCTTGGCCCGACTTACAACCCTTCTGTCTGCACAAAAACACCAATTAATTTCATTGTATTTCATTTCATGCGATCAATTACTTACCCGTACACCTCCTCCGACGGTAGAACTCGTTGTTGTGGTCGTGGCAGTTCTGGAGCGGGGACACCTCGTCCCCTGTGTACGGTCGTAAGTGGCAGCTGCGGTTGGCGCGGTCGTACATGACGCTGCTGCAGGTCAACGTGTATGTCGTGCTGCAGAGGTGTTTGCACACCTCCCGAGTTGTCTCCTTCACCTCGACGTACAGATCTGCCACGTCGGTCTCGGTATTCTCCCCAACATCCGGCAGTGCACAGATGTACTCTTTGAAGACGTATTTGTCATCGCAGGTATCTGTTACGGGAAATAGTATTATTATTATAATTAACGCAAAATTATATCTATGCTGGATGGTACGCAGTGGCTGATCCAGGAATTTGCGAAAGGGGAGACTCCAAGTAATAGCCAGGCGCAAATCCAGAGGGAAACGGGAGGGGGGAGTGGCGGCGTGCTGGTGAGATTGTGCAGAGAGAATAGTAATTGTACCCCCTGTGCCCCCTTCTTCAGAGAATGGGAAGGCAAGTGATTTTTTTTCCGCTTATTTTCCAGCGAAAGGGGGGCGGGTGGGGGCGGGGAGCTGCTTGGACACAGGTGGAATCTACATCGACACATAATGTAATGGCATCTTAGTTACTTATACCGCTATCTTCGATCGATAAGGGTCACATATTTGCAACACTTATCTCGAATGTGCCTCAATCAAAAAGTCGATACTTATTGTTCTATCCTCTGGCAAACGACGTCTCACAAGCTACAAATTCGACGAATTTACGGAACTTATAAAACAGAGCCATGACTCTCATTCCATGGAAACGGCGATTAATATTATAATGCTTGATGGGTTCCATTCTTGTGACAACTGTTTGGTAACATTGAATAGAACCAAATGAAGTCATTATAACCCGCTCCACACCTGCTTTAATGGTCGTCACTGCGCTCGTGTTGGTCACGTCCAAGAGTCGCGGTCTGTCGTTGACCATCAGGTCATAGAGACCTTTCTCTTGCAGCTTCGTCAGCCTTGTCAAAACAGCGAAAAACAAAAACCATTGTAAAATATTGCAATGTAGTAATGAAAATATATCCTTCGATAGCGACATAACAATCGCAATGTTACCAAACATTAAACCAATCTCAAATATCTTTTAAAGTAAAGACAAAAAGGGGTGGAAATTAACCCCAGGGAGGCGACCTTTTGCCGGAACATGTTTGCCGACGTATGTGTCGACACGCGACACATATTTGAAAAATGGACACTCGACATTGAACCCCACATTCCGACACTGACGATCTGAAAAAGCGACATCGATATACATTTTTTTAAAACGACACTGAACTTAGCCAAATAGCGACGCCGAAGGTCGTGAAAAATCGGCATTCGACACTGAGAATTGAGAAAAATCGACACTGGACATTGAACCTCCCTTCCAGACCCCTCTTACTTGTAGAGGTTGGTGTTACAGATGGTGACCGCTGGGAAGTCCATGGTATCTGTGTACGTCACCTCCACGTTGACCGTCTTTGGCGAGGTGTTGAGATACCGCAGCTTGTCGCAGGCCAAGTAGATGAGCAGGGAGGTGGCGCCCAAGATCAGTAACACCCAGATCACTCTGATGGGCAAACACGTGGTCAGGTTTCAGTGACGATAGCGCAATAGACCGATCCATACTTCGGCACAAATCCCCGCCCACGCTTACGCCACGCCACGAGTTCTTTTTGCGTTAATCGTGATTTTGAAATTGACAATCATAGCTGATGATAGATAAAAGGGAGAAATACTCATCTCTGAAAGGCTTTTAAACTAATAAACTAGTTGTTATCACATTGTGAAGATCTTGAAATAATTGTACTAATCTTAGGAGCAGAATGAATTCTGTCTATGTCTGGAATTTTGTCTGTAATCGTAAATGACCAACTTTCTTTTCTTTGAAACTGACAAGAAAATGACATGCTGCCTCGTTCGTCCGACATTAAAGATTTTTCTTCGCCACATGATTGGATAAAAGCAACAGTGACGTCAATGAATGATTGACAGCCTGGATCGGTCTATTATGTCAGTAGGTGACATCATGTTGTAAAAAGAAAATTTTGCAGAAGGTCTTGCAGGCCACTTTGGCCCACATGAAAGTCAAATGGGGCCATGGAACCTCCAGAGACGATGATATTCATTGGGTGTAGAGTCTTTCTGTTCTGCTGTTGACAGGGCGCGAACCCATGACCTCTTGGTCCGCAGGTCGGCCTGCCTACTAACTGAACTTATGCAGAATAAATGGTAAGAAAATAATCTTGAAAGCAAAGAGAAATGATCTGCTTCAATCGTAGCCTGATGGAAAGTTTCCTCTATATGACTACCATTTTTGGATGCTAGTTTCATGACGATGCGTACATGTCCTTCCTCTATGATGGCTATGGAACGAAAAAATCTCGGCCCAAAACCGGAAGTTACGAACTGGTTACGCCGTTGCAGCATCGCGACGCCACCGCCACGTGGTGCAGTCAGGGTCGCACCACTCACCCACCACCAGGGGTCGCCTGTTGCTTACCTCCGGGTTATGTAGCGGGAGGCCCCCGTCACATAGCGAATCCCGTGCATGGTCGTCTCTTGGGAGAAATCGAACACCAAGTCCTTCCATTTTGGGGCGTCAGCCTCCTCTGAAAGACACAGCGGTCAAAAAACAAGGAACGGCTGATTGAAATTCAAATCTTTGCTATTTTAGACGAGATCGTCTTGGAGGGAATTCGACGTTGCAGTATGGAAATCATCGGAATCATGGCAGATACCTGCTATAGCTAGATAAGGGGGAACCGGCGTTGTCGATGTATTAATTACATTACTTTATTATTTAAATGAGAAACTTATAGAAACAGATAATTTCCTTGTAGGGAACAATATGGCAGACCAAAAGTCGAAATATGTTTAGGCATGATGTATAATGTAGAAGCTTCAGCGTCTGCAGCGTCTGTTGTACATGTATACATTAACTATATATATATATATACATTCGGGCCTAACGTGATTGAATAGGAATCTCTTGCCGAGAGTGACTGTTGTTTACAAATGTAGCCGTTATATGACGACATCGCATGGTATAGGATTATATGGCCATATTCCACAGATCACTCTCTGATAATTCGTTTTGAGCAAACGTAAAGCGGCATCTTACATGAATATTTGCATTGAACCATGTGCAGATAAAATGTTATCTTCGAAAATTATCATAATCATAAATTTTACATTTGACTTAATACCCGAACTTGATTTTGGGCTCCGGCGGACGGTTTAAACGATATCTTGGAGGTCATACGGTCTGTCGTTTCAAAGAACTTCGACCGGGTACGAATAATTTGAATTAGAAGTTTTTTAGGCCAGTAAACTTGTGAAGCACAAGTGACAAAACAGCATTGTTTTGTAATTTTCTTCATCTTCGTATAGCAGAATTTCATAATCTGCTACACTTTACTAAAATTGACGGTAAAACGAAATCCCAGAGGCTCCGCTGAGCAAAGCCATGATAACCCTACAGTACGGAAACATGATGCCACTGTACTACATAGTTGCAGACAGAAACAGAGGTCCCAGCTAAACTTAACTGAGTATGCGCCAAACATATAGCACATATCGAATTTATGCTACAAAGATTATGTCTTTTCATACGTTATACAGTTATCCCTTTTCGTTGTTTATTTTGGGTAATATATCGCGTTGGTAACCGGCTGTCGCTGCCTTTCTTCCATTGACTCAAGATAACATGATTATATTAGTGTCAGAATCTGTTCTGGTCTCATAAACATGGATGTAACTCGATTAATAGCGATTAGTTATCGGTTCCAGTGACCTATGACGTGGTTCTCTAAATTTTGTCAACATCCGCCTTATATTCCCGTGTTGGAATTTGCATTGTTTCTATTGTAGAAACTTGGTGCATTTATGTTTGTCGTGCTCAGAATCTGGTCCCATACTGGGGTTTCTCTCACTCCGCAGGTCGTGGAATGCACGATATAGCTTACAGTTGTGAACAAAATACTGTTTATTCCGTCTGGGTGATATCTTAACCTTTTTTAGAAGGTTGTTTAATCTCAGAGCCAAACTTTAACTTAAAGCTATGTTATCGAAAGCGATGTATCGTAATATATCCGTTCTCCTTACCTTTCGCTATCATGCCCATTATGGGAGATGGTGGTGTTGTTCTTCGTGTGTTATCGTTTTATCAAGTATTATCCGGTGTTTAGAAGCCCCACGTCATTCGACCGCCTGACGCGGCCCGCTGCGCACGACACTCTCCAGGTGTCTCGCCGCACGGAGGCGTTGCTCGTCTGCGACATGAGTGACGTCACAGCAGGACAATGGCGACACGCTTGGCTGAGCAGGAGTTTGCGGGTATCGCCGACGCGGGCGATCGACCTTACGAATAAAATATTCATCAGGAGTACGCCTCGCATCTCTTTGTTATGCCATGACCAGGAAAAGTTGGCGGCCAAAACTCCCGGAGCAAGATCATGATTTGTTTTGTGCTAGATATAGATATACGTATCTCTCGGTTCATATTTCTCGCGCCCCCCCCACCCGCCTCCCGCTCTCTCTCTCTCTCTCTCTGTCACTCTCTAGTTTTTCAAGAAAAAAAAATATAGCCTGTACCTTGAGGTCTGTTCCGCGGGTTTGAATATTCCAGTTCGCCATAGTATTTCGACCATTGAGATCGAAGGTGTAAAGGTCCTATTTACCTCCCAATGGTCGCTGTAGATCAGTGGCTATAGAGCTGCCGGAGCGCAGAGTTGGCGGTCCTGGGATCCATGGCTTTGGCTGCAGACCAAAGCCATAAAACCATAATTCAAAGCAGTAGGCAAGCAATTAGAATTGCTTAGTAATATGGTTAATATTAGATGTTGACTAATATTGTAATGGCTTCCGGCTCCAAATTAGGGCTTTATCATATTACTTCAGAGTTTCATCAGCATGCAGATGAAGCAATGACGTGACCAACGGAATATAAATGTATCGGCATATCATCAAAGTTGTAGAAGAGCTAAGTGATTTAATAAAATCAATAAAAAGGTGTTATTTTACATCCTGCATTTATAACAATTTTCTTGGCATATGTTAGCAATTGGTGAACTAGTCACAAGGCTGAGTGGCCATGTTTTAAAGAGCTGGAAGTTATGTTTTAGTTATTTACAGAACGTCAATGGACACCTTTGTGTTCATATATAATGTTGCTTGGTTAAAAGCTTGAAACTGAAAACCAGCAACGAGGTTCAGTTGAATATTTTTGTATTTCATTACTTAAGAGAGAGAGAGAGAGAGTAAGGACCCACAACTACCAGTAGACAGATCAACAATACATGGCTACGTACTGGATCGAAGGTGAGGGCGGTGGGGTGGGGCACGGCCATTCTAACCAGATATGGGCGTTCACGTGCCACGGGTATGTCACAAGACACACATCATGTCACATGGAATACAACGATGCCCTTATGCCGCCCGTCAAAAATTGTATGATCTGAATCTTAATTATTCAACGCGCTACAAACAACCTGATTTTCCTTCACAGTTCCTGAACAGCATTGACGCCAGTGGCCCAATCAACATGGGGGAGACTCGGCCTTCTCTCTACTAGGGGGAACCCATCCATGCGCAGCTTCCGCGCTGACCAGGAATATATTGACTCCTTTAAATTAAAGATGAGCGGTAGACAGACCGGCGATAAGCGGCAGCACATCTGGGGAAGGCATCTACGGTGTCTCTGTATCGACGGCGCAACAATATCGAACCACTTGTAAGATGTGGCTTTATTACCGGAAGCAGTGGTAAGATGTGGCTTTATCAACGGAAGCAGTGGTAAAATGTGGCTTTATTACGGGAACCAGTGGTAAGATGTGGCTTTATTACGGAAACCAGTGGTAAGATGTGGCTTTATTACCGGAAGCAGTGGTAAGATGTGGTTTTATTAACGGAAGCAGTGGTAAAATGTGGCTTTATTACGGGAACCAGTGGTAAGATGTGGCTTTATTACGGGAACCAGTGGTAAAATGTGGCTTTATTACGGGAACCAGTGGTAAGATGAGGCTTTATTACGGGAACCAGTGGTAAGATGTGGCTTTATTACGGGAACCAGTGGTAAGATGTGGCTTTATTACGGGAACCAGTGGTAAGATGTGGCTTTATTACGGGAACCAGTGGTAAGATGAGGCTTTATTACGGGAACCAGTGGTAAGATGAGGCTTTATTACGGGAACCAGTGGTAAGATGTGGCTTTATTACGGGAACCAGTGGTAAGATGTGGCTTTATTACGGGAACCAGTGGTAAGATGTGGCTTTATTACGGGAACCAGTGGTAAAATGTGGCTTTATTACGGGAACCAGTGGTAAAATGTGGCTTTATTACGGGAACCAGTGGTAAGATGAGGCTTTATTACGGGAACCAGTGGTAAGATGAGGCTTTATTACGGGAACCAGTGGTAAGATGTGGCTTTATTACGGGAACCAGTGGTAAGATGTGGCTTTATTACGGGAACCAGTGGTAAGATGTGGCTTTATTACGGGAACCAGTGGTAAAATGTGGCTTTATTACGGGAACCAGTGGTAAGATGAGGCTTTATTACGGGAACCAGTGGTAAGATGAGGCTTTATTACGGGAACCAGTAGTAAGATGTGGCTTTATCAACGGAAGCAGTGGTAAGATGTGGCTTTATTACGGGAACCAGTGGTAAGATGTGGCTTTATTACGGAAACAAGTGGTAAAATGTGGCTTTATTACCGGAAGCAGTGGTAAGATGTGGCTTTATTACCGGAAGCAGTGGTAAGATGTGGCTTTATTAACGGAAGCAGTGGTAAAATGTGGCTTTATTACGGAAACAAGTGGTAAGATGTGGCTTTATTACCGGAAGCAGTGGTAAGATGTGGCTTTATCAACGGAAGCAGTGGTAAAATGTGGCTTTATTACGGGAACCAGTGGTAAGATGTGGCTTTATTACGGAAACAAGTGGTAAGATGTGGCTTTATTACCGGAAGCAGTGGTAAGATGTGGCTTTATCAACGGAAGCAGTGGTAAAATGTGGCTTTATTACGGGAACCAGTGGTAAGATGTGGCTTTATTACGGGAACCAGTGGTAAAATGTGGCTTTATTACGGGAACCAGTGGTAAGATGAGGCTTTATTACGGGAACCAGTGGTAAGATGTGGCTTTATTACGGGAACCAGTGGTAAGATGTGGCTTTATTACGGGAACCAGTGGTAAGATGAGGCTTTATTACGGCAAGCAATTGTAAGCCGGGGTTTTATAAGCGATGGAGCGATAAACAGATGGTTTTATAAATGACGGAGATATAAACAGATGGTTTTATAAATGATGGAGATATAAACAGCTGGCGTTATAGGTGACGGAAGGTTGAACAACTGGCTTTGTAAGTGACGGAAGGACACACACCTGGCTTTATAGGTGATGGAAGGTTAAACACCTGGCTTTATAAATGATGGAAGGATAAACCCCTGGCTTTATAGGAGATGGAAGAATAAAGCACCTGGCTTTATAGGTTATGGAAGGTTGAACACCTGGCTTTATAAGTTTCATGGAAGGATAAACACCTGGCTTTATAAGTGTTGGAAGAATACACGCCTGGCTTTATAGGTGATAGAAGGTTAAACACCTGGCTTTATAACTGATGGAAGGATAAACACCTGGCTTTATAAGTGATGGAAGGATAAATACATGGCTTTATAGATGATGGAAGGATAAAGCACCTAGCTTTATAGGTTACGGAAGGTTGAACACCTAGCTTTATAGGTGATTGAAGGTTGAACAGCTGGCTTTATAGGTGATGGAAGATAAACACCTGGCTTTATAGGTGATGGAAGGATAAACACCTGGCTTTATAAGTGATGGCGGGATAAACACCTGGCCTTATAGGTGATGGAGGGATAAACACCTGGCTTTATAAGTGATGGAGGGATGGCTTTATAGGTGATGGAAGATAAACACCTGGCTTTATAGGTGATGGAGGGATAAACACCTGGCTTTATAAGTGATGGAGGGATAAACACCTGGCTTTATGAGTTATTGAAGGTTGCATTTATAGTTTTATAAGGGGTATTAGGATTAGGATTAATTATATCATTCATTACAGGGGGGGAATAAATATTTGGATCTCCGAGTGACACCAGGAATTCGAATTTCCCTATTTTCTGCGATCCGTTATAGCAGTCTGTGAATTCCTCGATATTCGCGATATCACCTTTAATTAAGGTGTTTTGTTATTCGCGCTTGAGCAGTCCTCGCCTTGGACATTCGATATTACTCTGCCCAATTCTTGAGGATTCGCGATTCAGAAGGGGTATCCCCCGATACCTTCAACAAGTGAACCCCGTTTGCATCCGCCCAGACATTGTTGGCGTAAATCCTGCCCTGGTACATGCAACATTCGCTATTAATCATGCTATTGCGATAGGTTTTATTACATCGCAAACAGGAAATCTACGACGATGCGGCAATAGTTTCTGTTTAATAATTGATCTTTATGATTTCGGAAGTGAGCCATTAGCCAGCAGGTCCCCTTGACGTCGATGGTAACAGTCGATGACGTGACTTTTATAATAACCTTTCCCTTCATTAACTCCTAATGGAAGGCGATCGTGCTACACGATCATAGCTCAGGGCTGATGGTAGGTCGGCATACAGGTAAAAAAAATGTAGTCATCTCTGAAACTGGCAAGAACATGGCATGCTGCTTTGTTTGTCCCACATAACGCTGTGGAAGACCTTTTTCAACACAGGAATTGATGAAAGCAATAGTGACATCGGTGAATGATAGGCAACCTGGTCTAATTGCAACTGCTGCCTGAGCTACGACGGCAGAAGGAGTGCATGTGCACTGAGTTCGTGACGTCAGTGGCCGCCACTTGGGTTGCTCGAGTGCATGATGATGACAAGGCCGCTTGAAAGAATTAAATTGTACTTCATGATGTCTAAATTTTAAAATATAACTTTTTATAATATAGCTGTATAGGGGTATCACAAATGTCCGCCCCTTGGCCGACACGTTGACTAGATACCGAAATCAAGGCGATTAAGCCAAACATAAATAGTGGCAGGGGCGGTGTTTGACTAATCTATTAATCCGGATCTCGCTCAGGTCTATAAATGTGAGTTATGATATGCGTCTAACTTGGATCGCTTTCCTATTGCTGTATTTTCTCCTGTCTCTACACCTTCAAGGATATCATCATAACTGATATGCAATGCCAAAAGTTAGTTGTTATAACAGGCCCTGTTATGATAATAATGAATTCATGAATGTAAATAGTTCCAACCTTGAGAGTTTAACATATTAAATTTTGCATATTTGCTCTTCAATATTTATTTCTAAACATGATTTCTTTGATTTGATATGGTTAAGCCATTTTGCTCAGATATCTTTTCTTTAACGTGCTTTTCAAATTAATTGCAATGGTACAAAAACAATTATATGGCTTGCTCGTTTTATTTCACACACAAATACATGGCATATATTCAGTCGTACACAATTGCACCAACGAACTTGTCAAGTTATATAACCTGGGGTAAATGGCAAATTTGAAAAATGATAACTGGTGTATATTTAACTGGAAGGTAACATCTACACGAACTGAATTATTCGTCTTGTTCTCTATTTTGAAATTCTTCTTCTTTTTTTAAAATTCTGCTTTTATTCCTTCTTCTTCATATTACTTTTAAAAGTGTTTGTATAAACTACAGGATTGATTTACACATAGAGTGGATATTCCAGCATGTCTAGCGCTTCTTGGCACTGGATGGTCAGCTCTTCTATTAAGTCTGGATCCACCTCGGAGAGCCACCGCGTGGCCGTCCAGGTCGAATTCTTGTGGGTGCTCATGACGTTCTTGTCACTCTTCTCCGCCTTCGTGTTGTCCTCAATCCACGTCTCGATGGCCGCCGGAAGCTCCATCCCCATGAACCGGTACATCCGGGTCGTGACCTCCACGGGATTGAAGGCGAGATCTTCGTAGACCACGTGCAGAATGCGGCCTGGGTAGGCGGCGTCCGTGGCCAGGTAGGCCATGTGATCGTCCATCATGCGCAGACAGAGGTTGCGCGCATCCTGCGCGATGACCTCCTTCGGGGGGCCGACTGGTTTCTTCCTCGGATCGCCGCCGGGTCGCGGGGGTCCCTGGGCCATTTGCTGGGCCTGGGACTCTATGCGAGAGTGCATAATTGCCCGGGGATCCCGGGTGTAGTAGATGATGTCCAGGTCCGGCACGGCGGCAAGCAACTTGGGCACCAGGTAAAATGGAATTCGCACGGTTTTGGCCACGTTGATTTGAGAGTGGCGGCAAGAGTCCTCCATGAATTGTCTGCAGTTCATGACTTCGCCGCCAGAGTGACGGCAGTTGGAGTAGTTCTTGGCTAGTGGAGAGTGGAACGCGTCCACTCTGGTGTCGTCGACTACGCGCGCGTCAAGATGGCGGACGTCGCAGGTCATGACCTGTATCAGCGTTTCCACCCGAGGGTCGGTCAGATTATCCGGCAGCGGCCTGCAAATGACACGACCAGGTTGAGAAAAAACATCAGAGGAAGCGTTGTCATTTTAAGCCACTTTTGTGCAAGGACATGGACAAACCTTCCGGGACAATAAAATGTGGTTGAAACCTGCCCAAGATGCAGGTACCGAATAGGCGCGAAGCCAGTGCCAAATCTAATCTTCAAGACATAACATAACGTGTATAACATAACATATCAATATCATAACATATCAGTGTCATAACATATCATTATCATAACATTTCTTTATCATAACATATCATTATCATAACATATCAGTATCATAACATATCATTATCCTAGCATATCATTATCATAACATATCATTATCATAACATATCATTATTATAACATATCATTATCATTATCGAGAGACTTACATGAGCGTTTCGTCCTCCAGCTTGTAGTGGGTGCCTTCAATGATGGACGGGTTTACTCGCACCGTCAGGTAGTTGAAGGCGGGCAGGAAGGGACGCAGCGGCTCGAACCAATAGAAACAGTCGCCACTCTGACCAAAGAGATCTCCGAGAAACGTTGAGCCTCCCCTGCAAAACAGAAGAATACTCACAGTAGACATTGCATTGATAACATTGTTAAAAAAAGCAGCGAAATCTTTTTCATGAATAATGTTTTCCATGCGGAGGGTTTAACTGATAACGAGGCTGTGTAACGAATGTCTTATCACTGCTTTAATTATTGTTTGATATTTTAGGTCACGCTATGTTATCTATTGCTCCGGTCTTCAGTACGATGCCCTGATTGCACGATGATTTACCATGCTAAATACTATAGTAGGCTTTAATGATAATGATAACAATAATAATAATTAAAATAAAATAATAATTAATGATATCAATTCATGATATTAATTAAAACAATTAAAATAATATATTGCTGACGGTACCTGTAATGGGTAACAAGAAGCAGTTTCTTTGGTGAGTTCTGGAAGGAGAAGAAATCCATGCTCCCCCAGTCATCGAAATACCGGCTCAAGTCAGACAGCATTGGGTGAACCTGAAAGTTAATTCAAGATACGCCTCACATTACACGGTAATGTTATGTAATGTCACTCCAGATGTACCACAATTGAATCATTTTCGAAAACAAAATTGCCGCATAGTGTCTGTACCATGTGACAATCAATACCAATTTATCAAAATTACTAAAACAAAATACAAACAATCAATACCAATATCTCAAAATTGATTAAAAAAATATACGAATTAATATTAATTTATAAAATTTATCAAGAGATATAAATTCATCAAAACTATCGAACTATCAATATTATAAATTATCAATTTATCAACATTACAAATGATCAATTCATCAATATGGGCGCAGCACCTGAGAATCAAAGTATCTCTCGCCTGACATTACATGCACATACTGTAGTAAATATGTGAAATAGGTAAAATAAATTATGATGTCTGATTTTGTTATCAAATAGGGTAAAATCAATATATATATCAATGCCCATTACCGTAGTACAGTGCATTCGCATGACGTTTGCAAACTTCCACTCAACCATGTTGCAACAATTGGACAACTCTTGATATGTCAACACTATTATACATGACAAATGATGACTTCAGATGTTCATCTAGCCATAATCACTCTGCACAATAACAAAAGGACAGCATTACGGATATATACATACATATATGTATACCCCCCCCCCCCCCCCCCCGGACTTACCTCGTGTAGAGACTGCGAAGGCTCGAAAAAATTGTTCGGCTGTGGGACAGACACACGCCACCTGGCGCCCAACTGGTAAAGCATGAAGATTGTCGCGGTCCAGATCACTATGGCTCCCTTCCGTCGCGCTCCCCATGTCCACAGCTCAGTGAGTCCGCTCATTCGCGTTTTATAAACCATAACTCTGCCCTTATTGTTAGGCTTTAAATTGTCCTTTACTCTGCCAGGTCGCACTAAAAATTGCGAACAGTTACGATTTGTTTTCAGCCACTCTGCAATGCGCGTTGTGTTCGTTCTCTAATTATTCTGGCGTTTTCGTTTCGAAAGATGCGGCCGTTTTACAAGGACACACGGCTCCGACCCACGTCTCCTACTTTGCTGTGTGATGGCGCTGTCGTGTTGTGTGGTAAATGGCTGGATCGTAAGTCCCCTTGACACGTCTGCATCGTAGGCTATTGTCGATATCAAGACGACCACCATTGGCATTGAGTATCTGATAAACGACTTGGGTAGAGTTACCATGGCTGCTGGCACACACAGAACACGTGTACATTGCCTAGCGACCACGTGGCCTGAACAGCTGCAAGTTTGAAGACGGCATTCTATGTCTTGTCGGCTTAGCGTAAAGGACATGTCGGTACTTCTATCGTCAGAAATGCGGACCGATATACGGCTCAAAAATAAAAATCATAAACCAATCAGATTGACAGGAGCGACCGTAAACATCTTGTGTTGGGGAGATGTATTGTTTACTATATACCACACTAGGCCTACATAAAGAATTTAATACTAAAATAAATGCTCTCATGCTCACGAAAAACAGAACATACGTTTTTTGCAAGTATGAACGTGTTAAATAAAAATGACGTTTTCATTATTGAAGAATTATAATGGCACACACTTTTAGAGAGTATGAATAAAATACATGTTGTCTTTCTCCTGTGCTTATATCAACAGAACCCTAACGTTACTTCATCAACCGTTGTGCAAAACAGCAAACCATGGTACATGTCCCTAGCACTCTATGAATTAAGTGCATCCAATATCTTTATAACTACATCATTTGTTGGCATATGAAACCGGAAAAAGCGCCATGCCGGTCACGCGGTTGTTGTGAGCATGGCAAGATCCCTGCCTGGGATATAAAGTGATCTACGGAATATTGCATGACATTTTTTTTTCAGAAAAATTCCTTTTCAATGTCGCATATTCAGCGATATCGCTGCCGACGTGGCTGTATGAGGTTGGGGGGAGGCGAGGCGGGGAAAGTGGTGGTACCTGGTCATACTTCACTAGTACTACACTCCCAGTGACTATCGGCACGCCACCTGGTGGCAATGTAGCCCAATACCTCACCGGTCCTTCAGCGGAATGGTCGTCGTAGAGCGCCATCTGCTGGGCGCCTCAGTTACAAGCTTTAAGACAGAATATAAATTATGTTATGTTCTCAGTCGGGTATTTAGTTTAACCAAAAGGATAGAGCTTCAATACTGATAGCTGGGCTTCAGGCGACATATGGCGGGTGTGCTACCATTATATATCTTATTAAGGTATACGAAAAATAAGTAGGTAGAGATAGTCATTTACATGTGTATTTGATACTGATAACATCGTAAAATAAGTAAAGTGTTTATATAAATCAATTAGTGTACAATTTTATTTTTGTAAATTCAAATGCGAATAAAAGCAAAAACATATTTTTTTGTTGCTTTAAGGCCAAGTGCGGCAGGCGCCAAGCGAGTGTTTTATGTACTACTGATGAGCGTCTAGCGAGTAGAACTGGAACTAACTTGTGAGCGATAATCAAGGAAAATGGAGGAGCACGCAGGCAGGCGCCTAATGCGAAAAAAAGGGAGATTTACTAATCAGAGAGTTTGAGAGAAATCTATCTAGTGAAACTTGGGCAAAAAGTATTATCTATATATGTACCTTGTGAGGAACATCCCATTTTCAGTCATATTGGTACGGTGGGGGGGGGGCAGTTTTGGGAAATCATAGTGACATAATTAGTACGGTGACCCCCACATATTATTCAGTCATTATGTTTACTAACAAATGGACAACATTCAGAAAGTTTTTGAGGTATTTCTATCGAACAGTTTTTTTCTGAGGCACAAAATTGGTGACATAACCTGAATTTTGGCTAATTTTCCCATATGGTCAATGTTATTTTCTTGGATAATAAATGCTTAAAGACAGAAAAGTAAGCACGGTGACGTATCTGTTTTATTGCATTTTTCGATAGCCCGCCTGATATGCAATGCGAAAAAAAAAATTGTAAGAAATCTATCGATTTTTTTTTTGGGTTGTCTGCCGCCCTTGGCCTTAAGTAAGATTGTTCTATGTACAAAACACGCATGATATTATACGTGAATCCATGTATTGGCACCCCTCTCCATACAAGAAATAGCATTATACAAAATTGTATGTGGCAATAGATAGATAGACCAGAATCAAAGATGGCGAATCAAGCCCGAATTAAATCCACCAAGGATCATCAAGTATAAGCCCTCGTCAGCCATACAGGCTGAGATGCCGCGTGGTGTGGGGATCGGTTTACCCTCCTCGGACACCTGCTTATTGATTACAACATGATACGACGTCGCCTCACCCCTCATCCTTCTCGTTGGCCTTCCCGCCATCGTCGCTCCACCTAGCGGCAGCCACGGAGCGAGGAGAATACACCTTATGTGACTTCCACGAGGAAAACTTGTCACCGCGTGTAGGGAAACGATAGTAAAAGAACTTTAAACATCCCGGAAAATTGCAGTGGGAGAGAACACAATCGACTTGACAGAAATTCGGGAAAGAAAGAAACGAAGCCAAGATGGCGGCGACATCTCTCTTCAGAAGCCGCTGGTGTTCTGTCGTATTCTGGGGAATCGTTCTGCTCGTTTCGTTCTCTCTGATGGCTTCATGGTCGTCTCCAAACAAACCGGAAGTGGGCAAAGCAGTCGTTGCTCAGGTGAGACATCGTATTCATTATGATGATAAGTAATAATTATCATTTATGAGCTTAGTGTGAGTTTTACTGTATTTAACATAATTAAAATAAATGATGATCCCACCAATAGCAGCAATAACTTCATCTCGCAAGGGAAACGCCTGATGTGTTATTTATAATCACATATTACAATGTATACCATTTTAATTTATGTCACGCCATAATGTCACATCGTTCCTCCTTGTACTGGCACCTATACACTTTGTTGAAAACACATCACCTGAAGGGAAAAACTTATTATTAGTTGCAAATAAACTAATCAGTCAATCAGTGCAGCAGTTTGCGGGCGTATTGGCATTCTCTGTGACTACACTCGCACGAGCAGTCACAGTAGTAAACGATGTCTAGAGAGTATCATGTTATATCACAGGATCACCTGACTTTCGACGTCCAGCGCTACTTTGACATGTGGGATGGGCCAGTCAAGAAGTTTTCGGCCGGATCAGGGCCAAAGAAATTGCTGTTAGTGACAAAATGGAGGTGAGAAATTCGTTTGTTGGTTTTAGGGCTACGAGCCGGGTTGGGATCTCGATTTGAGGGGGTGAGTCGGGGGTGCGGGAGAGGTAGAGGCGAGGTGAGGGGGGGGGGGGCATTGATTTTATATTGTATTTGGAAATAATGTATCTCCCGGTCGATTTGGCGAATTTGAGGAGGTGGGGAGATATAATTTTGTATTAAATTAATAGTGGTGCGAAAACTATGGTGTTGATGGGCTATGACACATCCAAAGGTGATGGTGATGCCATGAGACCCTGTGTGGCTGTATGTGTGTATGTGGGGGGGGGGGGGGGCGGGAGAGATGGGGGTCGATACAGCGATATATGCACATTATGACCCCGATGTATGACAAAATGTTTTTATAATACTTTTATTTAAACTCAAGTTACGCTCCATCGCTTTTAAATCATATTCACCCAATTATTACACAACGTTGCACGATTATGCTCATTTAACGAATCTGTCTTTGCCTCGAACAGAAGCGGCTCCACGTTCTTATCTGACCTATTTGGTCAGGGCCCGGATTGCTTCTACTGGTTTGAACCCCTGCGTCCCTTCATACCAAGCTTCAACTATCTGGCCACCAGGGTTAACCCTTCCATCATAGAGAGCGACTTCTACAAGCTGCCAAACGAAACACTATTGTAAGTCTCATCCCATAATTGGAAACAATCTTTCAGACTGGACACAATTATTGATATTTACATAACTGAATGGAGATAACGGTCTATTGACAAATGTCCATGGTTACCTCGCCAGATTTTGAACTCTGCCACTGTTGGTCCCATGTATAATTCAACATACAATTTGAGTATGCTAGCTAACAGCCTGTAATTGATAACGGTGTTATGTTAATGGCTATCAGGATAAACGTATGCATGGCAAATCGTCTGTCCAGTATATGTAATAAAACAATGTCTGTTTACCATATGACGGTAGTTACTATACATGACATGCGTTGAGAACGGAAACAAATTGTTTCATGTAGGCACCGGCTCAGTAGTACATTGCGATCTCCCGACAGAGGGCGCACTCCCAGCAGAGGGCGCTCTACCGAGAGAATGGCCCGTAACTGACATTTAGCGGGGCTGAAAGTTTTTTTTAAAACGCAGGACCTAGACTACCGTAGAACCGCCATCGCGTGTTCAGGCGGTGTGCAGTTGCAAGCAGTGAGTGACCGGCCACGGGAGTGCCGTAGAACCGCCGTTGTGTGTTCATGAGATGTGCATATACATGGACTCCATCCGTTGGGCGTTTTAGAGAAATGTTTTAGAACGCACTGGCGATATTAGGGTTGGAACGTTTGAGCATGAATACGCAACGGCGGTTCTACGGCACTCCGGAGGCCGGCCTCCCGGGGCCTACAAACGCATTAAAACGCAACGGCAACTTAAAGCATATGGAGTTTAATGTAAGGTGTAAATTAAGCGTTAATTCATTCGCTACTCTTTTAAGCATAACCACAGCTGTAATCTAACCTTTGCAGACCACTACCCGCCAACCTGACCGACCCACGGGTGGAGACAATAATACAGGTCATGAACTGCGACGTCCGCCATGTGGATGCCAGGGTCACGGACAACTCTCGAGCAGAAGCGTTCCACTCTCCACTCGCCCAGAACTACTCAGATTGTCGCAAATCTGGCGGCGAAGTCATGAACTGTAGACACTTCTTGGAGGAAGCCTGTCGCAGCTCGGTCATCAACGTCGCCAAGACGGTGCGGACGCCATTCTATCTCGTTCCCAGGCTGCTGGAGGCCGTGCCGGATCTCAAGGTCGTTTACTACACACGTGACCCCCGCGCGATGATGCACTCACGAAACAACATTCAGGCAGAGCCACGACGCAAACAGGCTGTTCCAAAGGCTCCAAAGGTTCAAAAGGCGAATGCTCAAACAAAATCTGATAAAGTTGTTAAGCCGGTAAATGAAAAGGAAGGAAAGCCGACCGGACAAAAACAGAGTAAACCTGTAGCGAAGCCAGTGGGCAATTCGGATAAAATTAAAACCGATGCGCGCAACCTCTGTCTGCGCATGATGGAAGATCACGTGACCTACCTGGCCACGGACGCAGCTTACCCGGGCCGCATTCTGCACGTGGTCTACGAGGATATCGCCTTCAATCCCGTGGAGGAAACGACCCGGATGTACCGGTTCATGGGGATGGAACTTCCGGCGGCCATCGAGACGTGGATTGAGGAGAACACACAGGCGGAGATCAGTGATTTATCGGTCATGGCGACCAGGAAGAACTCCACATCCACGGCCATCAAGTGGATGACCGGTCTTGATCCAGAACTGATAACGCTTATAACCGAGCAATGCGCAGAGATATTGGATGTACTGGGCTACCCGCGGGAAGTCTGAATTCATGCGAAATAAATGATATACGTTTACGGTACTGAACGATTGTTATCCATCTTATTCATCAGACTGCATAACTGCAGTTCAACAGGTCGTGGGTTCGCGACTCTTGTAACTGCATAAGCGGCATGATTCATCTCACCCATTTCATGGGACAATGAAATGAGTGGGGTGAAACACGCACAATATGTAGGTGTCAGGGCGCGAACCCACAACCTGTTGATCTGCAGCTCAGCCTGCTTTTCAAACTGAGCTGGAGAGGCTCTCCTACATATGCACAATACTGGAAAGAAGTGATATGACAGCATGTTTTCGAAAATTACTCATTTATTAATCAGTTTAGTCAGTTACTATTATTTCGATGAGAGCGTACTCAGTTATTGTGGAGGAGGAATATGGGTACACAAACCACCCAGAATTGCTCATATTGCGAAATCAAGTAAGAAACTCGACACCGATGCTTTTCATTTGTCTCAGAAGCTGGCAGAGTAAAAATGGCCGCCGTGCGAAAGACGTCATTATCTCATCTTTGTATAATATTTATATTCGACTGGATAACAATAGGCCTATAATGCATTTAGTTAACGTAAACCTCTAGAAAACCTCTAGAAAACGACCTATGGATACGCAACATGTTCTTCACTAATTGAACTAATTGTGTTGGCAAATAATATCGATTTTAAAAAAGCCTCACCCCATAAACCGCTAAAGCATCTGTCTAAATCCAGCGTGAGGTCAAAGTTCAAGGTCAAGATAACGGTAACACACGTCCTAAGTCAGCAGTGCCTGTTTTGAGCTCTAGTTTCCTTATTACTGAAAGTAGTGAGACTAGCATCACAATGTGCCGACACAAAAGGCTTCTTTTATTTGCGATGTCAGAGCGTCCAAGATGGCGTCAAAGTTGAAGGTACTTTACATGGCTATTACCCTCTCGTAATGAGTTTGAAAGATCGACTGGCTTACAACACGCAGGAAAAACCAATCATTTGACGTAGAAACGTAGACCAGCGATATATGCCTTTAAAGTTGGGCAATCGCTGCCCCTGCTCCCAAGGGTACGGCAACGGGGAAATGGACGTGGGGCCCTCTCCAATTTGCATGGCCGCCACTCGCTTAGCTCGAGACTAGATAATTGGTTGCCAAACACGGAGACAAGTTGACTTCGTATTCAACGTAGACCACTTACTTTCAGCGTAAGTGTCACCGCTGAGTTTCCATAGCGAGTTCGAGTGGAAAGATCAACCTCAATTTCAAAAAAAAACAACAGCTTGAAGACATCTAATTTTTTTGGCTGCGATGTGATCAATAAATACCAAGCGTAACAATAGAGGTGGTTCTACAGTAGCCTAGATCTGTGGGGCTTAAAGATATATACATTGGATTGTGAGGGCTGTGCTCAATTTGTTTTCAACAAAGCCCTCAAGAACCGGACACCCATAGCGTAAGTGATATCTGACAAGCAGTTACCGAATTAAACAAACGAGGCCCGAAGATACACGTGGCGCTTTCTCTTCCTACGGGGTGATAGGATACCTGCCACAGATGGACCGACGGTATAATTGAATCGATTAATCCATCGTCCACGTTTCAATGCACCGTCTTTACTTCAACGTGGCTATAATGCTTGATTCACTGTAAAGAAAGCCGGCGACGCACGTGTTTAGCGCAACGGAAGTGTGGACTCTAAACAAAGAAAATATCCATCGAGAGCGAGAGAAAGAGAGAGAGAGAGAGAGAGAGGGAGAGAGACGTAGAGAGAGATGATGACGAGCAGAGGAAAACATATTTAAAAAGTGTACTTAATTTTCATAAAGAACCTACTGATTTCATAAAGAGCGCACTTAAATTTAATTGCACACAAACAAGTGGAGCATATATACCCAATTACACTCAACTGAGAGTTGGCTTGGGCGGTGGAGAGCCTGACCAGACTGTGTAAGCGGACAATGCCTCTGACGACGAGGATGTGTAAATCCACGTTGATCAACAACAAGGGCGTCGTCCTCTGGTGCCTCGTTCTGCTGCTAGTTTACTTTATCGGCACTAGGTGGCGCCTCGCTGTACCGGAACCGGATCAGTTCACAGACGCGTCCCAGAGTTTACGTGACGTAAGTAGCGTGTTTCACTTTCTGACTGATAGGGATACGTATCCAGTAATATCAGTAAGATCCAAGATCTGGTCTTGAGAAAATTAAATCGTAAAAAAATCCGTGATGAAATATATGTGCTTCATGGCCTAACATAATTTGAACAGCACAAAAGCGTAAAAAGGAACTTGGATGCATATTGGTTGAATATATTTTATGTATTTGCTATGTTACTTAAATACATTTTATTTGGTGTGTACTTATTAGCTCAGACGTTAGTTATTCAGTTAGGTTAGCCAAGGCGAATATCCACAACGGCCAGCTCAACATCAGATCAGTTCATTTCTATCAATTTACCCTTACGTCGTATAACATTGATTTTTTTTATTGAAGGAGCTAGGCATGGAAGAAGTAATGAATTTAGGTTTCTACAATGTCGAAGCATGGACCTTTTGGTATCTCTTCCGTATTTAACTGAGTATTGACCCCACGGTAAGCCTGTCTACGCCCAATAGCCGCTATGTGTTCAGTGGGTTGAAGTCGCCGTTTTACTTGCAGGCATACCCAATGTTTTTGGAGGCTGGACGCTATCTTGACCAATGGAGTGAGGTCCAACGGTTTTCATCAGAAAGAACTCCAAAGAAACTGCTCCTGGTGACGAAATTCAGGTTGTTTACATTTAAACCGTATATTTGCATACCTTTTTGGCTGTGTGAAATATTTCAGTTAACATGTTTAAATGCAAATTTTGTGGTGCTTACCAAAACTACGGCCATATTGGAGAATAAAGAACAATAAATTGTACAGATACGTACATATATAACATTGGTTATTGGGTAGTTTGTTCCCACTGCGATAGTATAGCTTCCGTATTACTTACGTATACCAGTTACTGACTGCTTGGTTCGTTTTCGTTGTCGCCTATCAGGCGGTGTGTGTGTGGGGGGGGGGGGGGGGAGCGACCAGATGCGCTCATGACCTTAATTTTATCGTCGATTTGGTGTGTGTCAATGTTATAATATAAAATACAAAAAGTTACCGACGCAAGCAAAATGTGTCAATGCAAATTATATGTACGTTATAAAAGCCAATATTCATTCTCCTTTTAACTCTCTTGTCTCAACCAGAGGTGGATCTACCTTCATAGGGGACCTGTTCGCCCAGGGCACAGACTGTTTTTATTGGTTTGAACCGCTGCGGGTGTTCATCCCAAACTTCGACTACCTGTCCAGAATGGTGAACCCGTCCATCATCGAGTGCGACTTCTACAAACTGGAGAATGAAACAGTCGTGTGAGTAGTTCCCTGCACAAAGGATAACTTGATGTCTTATGTGTCTTGTCATCATCTTATCAGACCTCGGCTTGTGGAAGGGGTTAATGGCGACACGCGACACAGGCATACTTGAAAAATTCGACATTCGGCATTGACCCCCAAACACCGAGGATGCGAAAAAAAAAACATCGACACAGATACGTGTGGTGGTTTCTGAACTTAGCCAAAAGTTAGACAAGGAACGTCATAAAAAATCGACATTCGACATTGTAGATTTTCAAAAATCGACACTGGACAGTGCCTCCCCCCCTCCCCCTCTTCCTTTCAGACCCCTGTATCTCGAGTAAAGTGGTTACCATATTACATCGCTACATGTCCTTTACTCGATTAAACAGGATTGAACAATTCAAAGTTCTTTTTTATTTAAAACAAACTCTTTACATCTGCAGTTCAGAAAAATTACCAAATGGGTCATATATATTAAAGTAGCAATTGTAGAAGCAATTGATGAAAGCGCCATAAAGGAAAAATGGAGGGTGTGTCATAGGACGGCTGCAAACTAATTTATGGAAATTTACAGCTGATTTGACCCTGACGAGTTCTTTGCTGTATCTCTTGCAGGCCACTGCCAAATAATCTCACAGATCCCCGGGTGGTGGCGCTGATTCAAACCATGACTTGTGACATCAGTCGGCTGGACGAGCGCGTGGTGGACAATACTCGATCAGACGCGTTCCATTCTCCACGCGCCCAGAACTACTCAGATTGTCGCCACTCTGGCGGTGAAGTCAACTACTGCGAGCACTTCATGGAGGACGCCTGTCGCAGCTCGGTCATCAACGTCGCCAAGACCGTGCGGACGCCCTTCTATCTCGTCCCCAAGGTGCTGGAGGCCGTGCCCGATCTCAAGGTCGTCTACTACACACGTGACCCCCGCGCGATGATGCATTCCCGCAAGGACCAATCGGAGAAGAGACATATGAAGCAGACGAAGGACCTCATCGAGGCGACACGTGATCTCTGCCTGCGCATGATGCACGATCACGTGACCTACTTGGCCGCGGACGCCGCCTACCCGGGCCGCATTCTGCACGTGGTCTACGAAGCACTCGCCTTCAATCCCGTGGAGGAAACGACCCGGATGTACCGGTTCATGGGGATGGAACTTCCGGCGGCCATCGAGACGTGGATTGAGGAGAACACGAAGGCGGATGAGAGTGATACGGCGATCATGGCTACGCACAAGAACTCCACGTGGACGGCCACCAGGTGGCTGGAGGGTCTGGATGACGATCTCATTGTGCAGATGACCGAACAGTGCGAAGATATACTAAATGTCTTGGGGTATCCTTTGAAAATGTAATCTATCAGAGGGCACCTTCATATTCCAATGGCGGATTTCACGAAGGCAGTTTAGCCGACTACTGGGCTCAGTCGGCTAAAGTTACCATGTAAATGATGGGTGATTTTAGTCGACTAAACCCCGTAGCCGGCTAAACTGTGTACATGAAATAGGCCACAAAAATTATAATAATAATGTGCAGATGTTTCTTTTGTTTTCGATGGCGAATGCCGTAGAAATGTCATGGTACAGGAATGCTATCGGGTGAATGCCGATGGCGAATGCCGTAGAAATGTCATGGTACAGGAATGCTATCGGGTGAATGCCGATGGCGAATGCCGTAGAAATGTCATGGTACAGGAATGCTATCAGGTGAATGCCGATGGCGAATGCCGTAGAAATGTCATGGTACAGTAATGCTATCGGGTGAAGACTTGCGCAACAGTTACAAATCTATACCATCTAAGTATTGGTGACTTTGAATGGATCAGCCGGTAGAGGGCAGCATTATACGCTGCGGTATAGGAAATTCGACAAAGGAATGAGAAGAAGCAAACATCCCCCATTGAGTTGAATTCAAGCGTACTAAGTCGCAATATCTTATTGCCGGCATTTTATTCTTATTTAGAAACCCTTGGAACAAAGTGCCGTATTTTAATTTGATCTATTCATAAGTTGTCATGTGTCTGGATTAGGCTATGCAATGTAGTATACAATGTCAGATGGTTCGGCCCACACATATTGCGTAATATATGAATCCCTATTAAGATAGTATTAAATATTCGGTTGAAGTATCCAATAAATCTAAATTTGCGTGGATGTATGTTTTATCTATAGACGCACATGTCTATTACTTGGGTGCATTCATATGTGTGTCGTCATTATGTTATTCAATTTCTTCATGCCATTCAGCATATAATGTCCTTCCCTATTGGTACAATAAATGCATCGTAAATATTGTAGAAACTATTGTTATTGCTTTTGTTTCTAGTTCGACTAACCACAAAGATTGGCCTGTAGATTACACGCAAAGAATATTAAGCTTGTACATTTTGTAACGTAACATTTTGAAAAACCCTTTATCGTAATAACCCTGACACAATGGCAGAGGAGGAAGTTTGGTTTGCAGGGGGAGGGTAACGAGGAGGGGGCGTGACCAATTATAGGGTGGGAGTGGGGTGTCGTCGACAATTATCTTGTAGGGGTGATGGGCCCGACTAATTATCGGGTAGGGGTTGGGGGTGGGGCAAAGGATACACTGCCCTCCCACCCTTCTCTGTCAGCTGTCATCGTTTAGTGCGGTTTCTATCTTACACGAGTTCATCATGACGCTACCACTTTGGGGGGAAAATATATTATAATCAAGAAGTATGATGAACAAGAATGACTTTACGCCTACGTTGCCATTTCCGAGAACCCAAAAACATTCAACGTTCACACGACATTTCTGGTTGATTTTTGCAGTTTAATCCTAAAGTGAACATTTTTGAAAGGTTACACTGTAATCCTGAAATTAATCAACGTTACGAGAGCGTTTTAGAAGGTGACGTTATGACAATAATGAAGTAACCTTCCATACCACCAATAATAGACCTGCTTGGTAGTAAATGTAAGTGCATTTAATTACTAATTCATTTCTAATTCCACGCCATATATAACGTAGTAATGCAATAAAACCTTATATATAAGATTTACATCTAACGATTTAGAACATATGTATACAACTTTAATCAAGCGAAAGTGGACAGTGCACCTGACCGTCTAATAAAAACTCTGGACCCACCCTTACTTGCGCATATCTGTCAAAAGGCCAATCTCAAATAAACTAGTAATATACTAGTATTATACTTTATTCTTTCGAAGCAATACTAGTTATACACTAGTATTATACTTTATTCTTTCGAAGCAATACTAGTTATACACTGTATAGCAGCCACAGTAACCTGTGGCTACAGAACACCTCTTTCACAACGATATGTGTGATGACGATTTCAAGGTGGTTCTTCCATACTGCATTTCGGCCCGATTTTTTTCCCAATAGCTCACATAGTACCCGCGCAGTCTATTCCTTCACCACCACAATCGATCTTGTGAACTCAAAGTTAACAAGGACCTGATTTTAAATTTGAATGGTGGAAACTGAATATTCATCTAGTGCCATGAATTCACGTGTCCATAGCATGGACCGCCCCCCCCCCTCTTCCCACCCCACCGCGACGCCTCCACCACTGATGGCACAGACTCTCCCCCTCCACTACCCTGACCTCGCCCCCCCCCTCACCATCCTGACCTCCCCAGCCCCTCCACCACCCTTACCCCCCCCCCTACACCACAGCCCTCACGTGTCCTTCCACCGTCCGCCGGTTCAATCGTAAAACGTAATTGAGACAGAGATGCGGAGTAGCTCCATTATAACTAAAATCATCACAATTATTTCCTTCAAACATACTGGACTGTACTACGTGCCCAGGACTGCGTGCATAGTAGAGAATGACCTTTCAACATACAATTGTGAGACGGACGCTACACCCGCTCATATATATAGCTAGCAGCCTCTAAATTATGCATCAAGCGCCCAAACACTGGAGCGAGCGACGAGTTGTGTATATAAATAGAGATGGCGGGGAGATAATTATGTGTTGGTGTTTGTAGTTACCACGTCCATCAAATGCCCGGATGTTTGAATATATATATAATATATATATATATATACAACGGGGCTAGACCGGACTTTGCTCGATTGTGACGGGTCCGCACAGTGCTTGCCTGCGTGACTTCACTGTTGAATCTGAGACAGGCGCGCGAATGAGTGGGTGGGAGGTGGTGGTGTTGGTGGTGTTGGTGGTGGTGATGGAGGTGCTGGAGGTGGTGGTGTGATAAGGGACAAACCATATGATGCCCTGGGTGGGTGCAAGAGGGAGGGAGGCGGCCGGTGGGGAGGGTGGGGGGGGGAGGGGGCAGTCTTTAACTGGAGCCGGGAAATAAACTTTTTTGTCCCTTTACCAGGTCGACTGGTTTTCGAAAGGTCCAAGGGGCAATTTTTTTTTGTTAGGGGGGTGGGGGGGGGGTATTACACATAGGACTCGGGGTCGCTGGGAGTGAAGAGGGTGGCGGGGTGTGGTGCGGGGTGTAGGCCTGGGGTAGTATGCTAGATAGGGAGGCGGGGGGTGGCACACGAGAATATTGCAACAAGGGAATGGGGGGTGGGTGGCACGGGGTTATGTTTTTTTCAGACCACAGAACATACATAGCGGCGGACCAGGATATATTTTGTCGCTTGACCGCGGAGTAACAAGTTTAATAAAACATCTGAAAGAATTTATTATTGATGTCGTCTTTGCTACGAACGTTTTTAGAACGCCCTTTGAACGTTATATTTCAACGTTTCCAGAACGTCCCGCTCTGCTAACGTTCGCACAATGTCAACAAAATGCAGCCCCCCCCCCTCTTTCTACCTCCCAGGTACCCCCGGGATGTGTGGCGGAGGGGAGGGGGGGTGGGGGCGATAGGTCGGGCGATAAGCACCATATCCTGTTACAGGAGCCTGTCACGGCGTGTAAACGCATGATGGGGTTTTGTACGTGAAATAAGCGTCCAACACCATCTCAGTTGATCTGCAGTGGTGCAAAAGAATGCCGGGAAGAGAAAACAAAGATCGTACAAAATGAACATTATCACGAACCGATAGACCGTTCCAGGCGAATTCTGGCATGCGCGTCTTTCGCGTAACTCTGGCTCGCTCTGCGCAGCTTAGCCGTATACGGAGCATATAAAGGACGAGCACGGATTTATAGCTGCACGATTGTTTTCAACAGTTTATCAACAGGTAACAGGGTGTTTTCTGAAGAAAACGCCTCACTTCGTATTGATAAATAACTTGACCATCAAAAGATACCATGTTAAGAATGAGATGGTGACATATAAGCCGGGAAAACAGCTGATATAAATGCCAACAGGCGAATGTAACGAGTTTCACTGCGCTGGGCGTAGCAGGGAAGCGGTTATATTCCCGGCTTGGTGGTGGTCTTTAGTGCACAAATAATGATCTTTCTGGAATTATTTACCCGATTTGTACCCTTTTTAGCTGGTTGTAAAGCGATGTCATGGACCGCTACACATTGTCTTTCAAGGCGAATCTGAGCGCACTTGCACGCTTGTTGCGTAGCAACCAGGAAACCAGACAGACAGGACTGTTAAAGTAGGCCTATAGGGCTGTACAGTTCTCGCAGGTTCTATTTCCGGTTTAGGTCTTTTGGGGACCAACAAAAAAACACGTGCTCCTAGAACGAGTGCGCATCACGCTGGTGCCTTGCCGCAACTGCGTGACTCGCACTCATTGTAGTCAACGTTTTAGTGTTGGGAACCGGCCGGCGGCGCGGTTTGTGCGTGAAGAATCGAGTGGGTGTGAAACTATTTTTCGTTTATTTTTCTCTCCATAATGCATGTGGTCCGTTCGATGAGACTGTTGGAAGCGTTGTATTTTGAGCCAAATCATCGATGTTTACAGTTCTACGACAAACGGAGCACCATTCCCACTCACTTGCTCAGTCCATAAAAGGAGCGTTGTTACGTAACCATAAATACCGCGCGCAGACACGCGCTTCATGATGATTATTACGTCATACGACATGGAAAACCCCGCGCAGCACGTTAGATCGCCTGACGCTGACAGTCACTCATGAGA
The DNA here is from genome assembly GCA_964019135.1 of Arenicola marina. NCBI lineage: Eukaryota > Metazoa > Annelida > Polychaeta > Arenicolidae > Arenicola > Arenicola marina. The sequence goes on from OZ025264.1 coordinate 21,757,592, forward strand.
CAACAACATTCTGGTTTATCAACTGCCTAACCGCTCATACATTACATAAATCTACTCGGATGGTTATAATTCGGATATGCACATAACTTCAGTGGTTATTTGTGTTTCCAAGGGCAGCTTTAGCCGATCTTGTGTGTGAGGCGAGTGAAGGCAAACAACCGGAAGGTAGGCAGCACGTACAGGCCGTTATGCTAGGCATTGACGTAGAGCATAGGTATCCCTGTCTCGTGGGGTCTCGATAAGACCCGAAGTGACTGCACAGCCCTATTCTTAATTAGGATATATAAGCTGTGATTTCATTATAGCCGAATGGAATTTACAGAGACATCTTTTTGGTTCGTTCTTTCAATAACAATAGCATCGAGCCAATTTATACTACTGACAAAAGAAACGTTGACGCCGGGCACCTGAGCAACTTGCATACACATGCATGGCAAACGCATGCGGGAATCGGCGTTTTGACCCGGAACACGCAGTGTTTATCTGTGACGATAGATGTCGCCAGGGGTATCGGGAACGGTCAAAGTAGAGAAGAGCCATGTCTCTGGGAGTAAGATCGACATCCAGCATGGACAAACGTGCGTAACGTGCCACTGTGTGGAATACATGCCCTGGTGGTATCTAGATTTGTCACGTGAATGCCCCTACTGGGGCCAGACGCGGGAGGGGGGGGGCGACTTTAACATTCCTTAGCATCCCCTTGCTTGATTGGGGTGAGTTTAACCCCCCGCCCCCCCCCCCCCCTGATCCGCCTGTGGGTTGGATCCACAAAATGTCGCCTTGCGACGTAGGCCTATTTCGTCGGAAAGCCCGACTTTTACAGTGTATGCTCAATTTCCAAGGATCTCTCGCGGGCGCTATCTGTAGGTTTGCTACGTGTATATGAATAAAGCAATAGATAGTGCGACAAGGAAGCCGATCCGGCCTCGGGCTTCGCTGTTGCGACATCCGACCACTAAATAATGCAACCAAACAGGTCTAAACTGGCGAAATTCATGCATAAAACATGAGCCATGGCCCTATTCCCGCTCTTTATTAAGGATGTTACGTGACTGTCATTGGCAGGACGCGCGGTGTATAAATTGATCAATAAACGACGCTGCGCTGTCCGTTTAGAATGGCTGGGCTTGGCACTGGGAAGGCTATGTCTCTAGACTGTGCATTTCGCTAGTCAGATTATTCAAAGGCATTTGTGGAGTACCGTGACCGCCCCCCCCCCCACCCCCTCTTTCCTCTCCTCGAGGAAGATTGCCTGGGGGCACTACCCTACAACAGTGGCGCGGGGGCGGTGGGGGGGGGGCATGCCCTACATGGCATGATATGGAGAGTGAGAGAACAGTAGATGATGTTGTAGTCATCAAGAGAAACATTATTGGTTAAAAAAAATGGCATCTAAATTAGACACACGCAGTCATGGGTCAGTTGTGAAGGTTAATTATTTAATTAACACTTCCGGTGTAGACAGCAGGATGAAGTTACGAGCCGCAGCTTAAGGATTGAGAGAGCGTTGCAATCTCACATGGGCGTATCGAGAGAACATTTAAGTTTCTGCTCAGACACGGGGAGTGAGAGAATTCAAAGGCCAAAAAAATTGCCATTTAATTGAATGTGCGGCACATGTGTATACCTAACATTCAGTTAAGTGTGCGGCACATATGTGTATGCTTAACATGTATATGTAATGCCTCCCATCCCCTGCTCTTCGTGCCCTACCATGGCACGTGACCAGACCGCTGAAATTCGCCATGACGCGTGGCATCGCCGTGTCCAACAGAACCTGTTGCTTAATAGGCCTATCATTATTACATTTATCTCCATTTCGGCGTTTAGTACATGGTAACTGTAATACTATCTGCATTGTCAGCTGTACTAAGCCGGTGGCGGAGTCATGGTCCAACATAGTTAGGTAATAAATGAATGAACTTATTACATGGTGGCAGCGGTGGGATTATTATGCGAGGAGTACATGATTGCGCCGGAAATGCCCCGAACAGTCCGGCTTGAAATATGATATATAGCGTTTCGCTCCGACAGGCAATATTAATGATGTCCAATACATGTAGGCCTTACATGCAAGCGGGTGTAGACCAACCAGTCCGCCACTCGAATCGCGGAATGGAAGCGGGGCTAGCAGGGAATGCCTATAATGCCCGATGCAAGGGGCTATGCACCACCCACATGTGGCCGAAAGACCCCCCAAGATAAACCAATAATGCGGTGCGTCATTAATTCTGCCCCTTCACGCACAAATGCCACCGTCCTCCAATTAGTTATTTATTACCCGCATGGCTTGCCATAGTTACCGCTCTGGTTACAGCTCCGTCGGAGAGCGGCAGTTTTATGGGTAGTGGTTGTTGAGCATGTTCCGCGGTCGTTTCCTGCTGTTCTTCAAAGCTTGTCGGAGTGTACGCCACAGTTCAACGTGCTACTCTTAATGAGCGGACGCGTCTAGGATATGATGGGATAACGCCCAGGCAGGCTTCTCGCCTTAACACATACGTCGGGGTGTCTTTAGCATTACACAAGGCTTGCCGTTGTGTTGCTCGGGACCGTGATATTTCCCCTTGGATATAACATATGCCGGGAACGATATTTCCATGAGGGATTAGTTATAAGGAGAGAGCGGCCTGATATTGGGATAACGATGTCATACTGACCTGGCGGTCCCCATGTCATACTGACACAGTGATGTCATACTGACACAGTGATGTCATACTAGCTGACACAGTGATGTCATACTGACACAGTGATGTCATACTGACACAGTGATGTCCTACTGACACTGATGTCATGCTAAAACAGTGATGTCATACTGAGACAGTGATGTCACACTGACACAGTGATGTCATACTGACAGTGATGTCACACTGACAGTGATGTCACACTGACACAGTGATGTCACACTGACCGGGCGGTCCCCATGTCATACTGACACAGTGATGTCATACTGACACAGTGATGTCATACTGACAGTGATGTCATACTGACACAGTGATGTCATACTGACAGTGATGTCACACTGACAGTGATGTCATACTGACACAGTGATGTCATACTGACAGTGATGTCATACTGACAGTGATGTCATACTGACACAGTGATGTCATACTGACAGTGATGTCACACTGACAGTGATGTCATACTGACACAGTGATGTCATACTGACAGTGATGTCATACTGACACAGTGATGTCATACTGACAGTGATGTCACACTGACACAGTGATGTCATACTGACAGTGATGTCACACTGACAGTGATGTCACACTGACACAGTGATGTCACACTGACCGGGCGGTCCCCATGTCATACTGACACAGTGATGTCATACTGACACAGTGATGTCATACTGACAGTGATGTCATACTGACACAGTGATGTCATACTGACAGTGATGTCATACTGACACAGTGATGTCATACTGACACTAATGTCATGCTGACACACTGATTTCATACTGACACAGTGATGTCACACTGACACAGCGATGTCATACTGACACAGTGATGTCATACTGACACTAATGTCATGCTGACACACTGATGTCATACTGACACAGTGATGTCACACAGCGATGGTATTTTACTGGGTGCATGCAAGAGCAAGATGGCGGACAATTGAAGCAAAGAGAAAGCAACAACGTCCATATTGACGCTTTAACACGATCGCGTGCCAAGAGTTCGGTTTAGTAACAACACGATTACAACTGACGCATGCGCATTTCAAATGATCGCGGATCATTAGTTTTGCGTCAGAGAGGGAGCAGGGAATTCATGCCCGATCTACTGTGTGCCTCGCCTATCATCTGCAAAACCAACCCACAAACAGCCTCCCACTCTAGTCGAGACTCTGAGCAATGCATTCCGTTACGAACAGCCAAGTGAGCCGTGGGCGTACTTTTTGCTCGCACTCATGTTTGGTGTTGCAAAGACTTGCTAATGCGCAGCAAAGGAATATTTTTGTGGTTCCAGACTTGGATATGAAACACAGCGGACGCGGTCGTATTTAAACAAGGTTAATTGGCAATCTCATACTTGGGGCAGCCATGGATCATGGGGCGACGAGGGAGCCGGTCAGGATGTGCCATCGATCACTGCCGAAAGTCCAGTGCTCGCCCTGCTATGTGCTGCTGTGGCTGTTCATGTCTACACTCGTAGTGAGCGCGTGGCTCGCCAGATGGCGCGCGCCTCTCCTGGAACCGGAAGCAAATGTTGACGTCCTTCCGGTCGGAATAAGCCTGGTAAGCGTGGCGCTTATATCTGTAGCCGTTACTGGTTGATTGGTTATAGGGAATGTAGGACTGGAAGGGAAGGGGGACGCATGGGGGTTTAATAGAGGGCGGGATTGGGTGAGTGTGGGGCTTGTTGTTGGTCAGAATAAAGGGCGGGATTAGGCGAGTGTGGGGCCGGTTGTTGGTCAGAAGAAAGGGCGGGTTTGGGGAGAGTGTGGGGCGGGTTGTTGGTCAGAATAAAGGGCGGATTAGGCGTGTGTAGGGCAAGTTGTTGGTCAGACTAGAGGGCGGGATTTGGCAAGTGGGGGCCGGGTTGTTGGTCAGAATAAAGAGCGGGATTGGACGAGTGTGGGGCGGGTTGTTGGTCAGAATAAAGGGCGGGATTGGGCGAGTGTGGGGCGGGTTGTTGGTCAGAATAAAGGGCGGGTTTTTTGGGGGGAGCGGTGTGGCGGGTTGTTGATCAGAATAAAGGGTGGGATTGGGCGAGTGTGGGGCGGGTTGTTGGTCAGACTAGAGGGCGGGATTTGGCGAGTGCAGGCCCGGCTTTTTGGTCAGAATAAAGGGCGGGTTTGGGCGGGTGTGGGGCGGGTTGTTGGTCAGAGTAGAAGGCGGGGTTGGGCGAGTGTGGGGCGGGTTGTTGGTCAGAATAGAGGGGGGGTTTAGGCAAGTGTGGGGCGGGTTGTTTGTCAGAATAGAGGGTAGAATTGGACGAGTGTGGGGCGGGTTGTTGGTCAGAATAAAGGGCGAGATTGGGCGACTGCTTGGCTGGTTGCAGGTCAGAATAGAGGGTGGAATGGGATGAGTAAGGCCAGGGTTTGTTTAGGGCTACAGAGATGGATTCGGTCAGTTTGGGCGGGTTTTTGGCCGGGTACATGGACCGAGACTTGAGCGAGATGTGGGTCCCATCGCCCACGCAATGCTCAGAATATGGACCGCTGTGGTTAATCGCATTGATGTAAATGGCTATATATAAACAAGGGCGGCAACAAGACCCGGATAAGAGGGCGCGATTGGGCGATTTGGGGGCAACTGTCGGCCATGTTCAGATATTCTCAGGCCGGGTTAGACGGGTTAGACGGGTTAGACGGGTTAGACGCGTTAGACGGGACAGACGGGTTAGAGGCGTTAGACGGGTTAGACGCGTTAGACGGGTTAGACGCGTTAGACGCGTTAGACGGGTTAGACGGGTTAGACGCGTTAGACGGGTTAGACGGGTTAGACGGGTTCGACCGGTTGGACGGGTTAGACGCGTTGGACGGGTTGGACGCGTTAGATGCGTTAGACGCGTTAGACGCGTTAGACGGGTTCGACCGGTTGGACGGGTTAGACGCGTTAGACGGGTTAGACGGGTTAGACGTGTTAGACGGGTTCGACCGGTTGGACGGGTTAGACGCGTTGGACGGGTTAGACGGGTTAGACGCGTTAGACGTGTTAGACGCGTTAGACGGGTTAGACGGGTAAGACGCGTTAGACGCGTTAGACGGGTTGAAAGGGTTAGACGAGTTAGACGGGTTGGACGGGTTAGACGCGTTAGACGGGTTAGACTCCCTTATCGGGTTAGTGGGTAATGAGACTCATCCACATGGGATATGATGATAACAATGATCCTGACCTCTTTATTCGAATTTTGTAGACCCCAATTCAAATCCTTTTCCTTGGCCCAATTTAGCCTGTATGTGCACAAAAGTGGCCTAAAACACCAACATGTCATGTCAAATCCTTTAACCCCGTTTCAGTCATTTCTCCGATTATAGTTAACAGCTGTCTGACACTTTCTGTCTGACAACATTCTCCTACTTTCCAGGTCACTCATTACTCCGCTAGACAAGCGCTCATGAGTTATTTCTTGGACCCCAACTCAAGTCAACCGCTGTTTTATGCTTGTAATATTTTTACCCTTTAATCTCACTCAAGGTTAGAGGGTACTCCCTGTTGGTAGTACTGGTGTGCGCACTAGAATCTGGGCCAAGGCACCTGATCTGGGGCATGGTTCACCTGCTCTGGGACATGTTTCACCCATACATCATTCAGCGTCCCTGGCAGAACATTCATTGGCCCACTTTGGCCCTTGTGTGCACAAAAACGGCCTAAGACATCATATTTTTCCCTCAATTTCACTCATGTTCGCTCATTCATTTCCCTAAGCACTCTGAGTACTTTACAGGTACTCAGGTGCTGATGGCATTCCGGAGCATTCCCCCGCATTGCGTAACGTTAACGATTAACGTTAACGTAACGGCCACCGGTTCGGCCACCGGTTTGGCCACCTGTTTGGCCACCGGTTTGACCACCGGTGTGACCACCGGTTTGGTCACCGGGTTGGTCACCGGTTTGGCCACCGGTTTGGCCACTGGTTTGGTCGCCTATTGGACCACCGGTTTGGCCGCCTATTTCGCCACCGGTTTGGCAACCGGTTTGGCCACAGGTTTGGCCACCGGTTTAGCCAGCTGTTTGGCCGCCTATTTGGCCACCGGTTTGGTCACCGGTTTGGCCACCGGTTTGGCCTCCGGTTTGGCCACCGGGTTGGCCACCGGTTTGGCCACCGGTTTGGCCACCGGTTTGGCCACTGGTTTGGTCGCCTATTGGACCACTGGTTTGGCCGCCTATTTCGCCACCGGTTTGGCAACCGGTTTGGCCACAGGTTTGGCCACCGGTTTAGCCAGCTGTTTGGCCGCCTATTTGGCCACCGGTTTGGCCACCGGTTTGGCCACCTATGTGACCACCGGTTTGGCCGCCTATTTCGCCACCGGTTTGGCCACCGGTTTGGCCACCGGATTGTTCACAGGTTTGGCCACCGGTTTAGCCACCTGTTTGGCCGCCTATTTGGCCACCGGTTTGACCACATGTTTGGCCACCGGTTTGGCCACCGGTTTGGCCACCGGTTTGGCCACCGGTTTAGCCACCTGTTTGGCCGCCTATTTGGCCACCGGTTTGGCCACCGGTGTGGCCACCGGTTTGGCCACAGGTTTGGCCACAGGTTTGGCCACCAGTTTGGCCGCCTATTGGGCCACCGGTTTGGTCACCGGTTTGGCCGCCGGTTTGGCCACCGGTTTAGCCACCGGATTGGCCACAGGTTTGGCCACCGGTTTAGCCATCTGTTTGGCCGCCTATTTGGCCACCGGTTTGACCACCTGTTTGGCCACCGGTTTGGTCACCGGTTTAGCCACCTGTTTGGCCGCCTATTTGGCCACCGGTTTGACCACCGGTTTGACCACCGGTTTGGCCACCGGTGTGGCCACAGGTTTGGCCACCGGTTTGGCCACAGGTTTGGCCACCGGTTTGGCCGTCTATTTGGAACGGTCGCTTTGGCGCTATGCCCACAACGGCGTCTCATAGATAACCGCCACAAAAAGATATCTACCTTCCATATTACTTTGTAGTCTAGTAATTTGATTTTTGTAGCACAGGAAATGCGCAAGTAATAAGTGAGCTATGCGGAAATAATGGTTCACGACTGTGTTATGCAGTAAGCAGGCTGAGCTGCTGATCAACAGGTCGTGGGTTCACGCCCTGGCACCTGCAACTGGGGCGTGTTTCATCCAACTCTCGTAACACATATGTAACACATTTGTCGACCTCATGATCCGCGGGGTGGCGTGGGTATATTGACTTCTTGAACTATATTATCTTGAAACTTTCATCCCCCCACCATCATCTAACACATCTGTCGACCTTATGATCCGTGGGACGGCGTGGATATATTGACTTCTTGAACGGTATCATCTTGAAATCTTTATCCTTCAACCACACAGACATAGCCACAGCGGGGCGCGAACCGTCGATCCACGTGCCGTTAGCCTCTCGCCAAAGCACTCAAGGCGAGCGCTCTAACCCACTGAGCTACCGGGCCGGCCCCTGGGTTCCAAATCCGGTCTGCGCGATCTAATCTGGGGCATTTTGCATCCGACCCCTGCCATTGTCCCGGGCAGGCTGGTCGGGCCCGTTTAGCTTTCATGTGCACTAAAGTCGTCTGAAACGCCAACATTTCATTTCGTACAAAAACAATTTAATGTTTTTTTTAAGAAAGAAATAATGGATTTCTTCAGTACTAAAGCAACCGCTTAATTATGTTAATTAATATAGTTCATGTATGTTGGTATGTAAAATAATACAGAAATATACTGGTATGGAATGATTATGCGATTATGGAATGCGATTATCCAACCATATCTTATTGAGCGCTGTGTCTCCTCTGCCAGACTATAAAGACTAGGGCTTTCATTACAAAAACGCAACACAAGCCCATGCCACACACTACAGAATGCCATTGCAACATACATATATATTTATAGGCATGTTATTCATCGTACGTTTTCAGAACCACACATCACCACAGGATTTGGGGACCAGTGTTTTGAAGGAACTCAGAACAAGCTTTGGTCCCAGGAAGCTCCTTCTGGTCTCCCATTACAGGTAATGAATGGCCACGCACGACAGAGCAATATACCAGCCAAATATCAGCCGTGCAGAATGAAACTCATTGAATAGCATAACTGCATAATGAAATTCATTGAATAGCATAACTGCATAATGAAATTCATTGAATAGCTTAACTGCAGAATGAAACTCAATTGATAGCGTAACTGCAGAATGAAACTCAATTGATAGCGTAACTGCAGAATGAAACTCACCGAATCACGTAACTGCAGAATGTAACTCAATGAATAGCTTAACTGCAGAATGAAACTTCTTGAATAGCGTAACTGCAAAATGTAACCCAGAATAGCGTAACTGCATAATGTAACTCAATGAATAGCATAACTGTAGAATGTAACTCAATGAATAGCGTAACTGCAGAATGAAACTTCTTGAATAGCGTAACTGCAAAATGTAACCCAGAATAGCGTAACTGCATAATGTAACTCAATGAATAGCATAACTGTAGAATGTAACTCAATGAATAGCGTAAATCTAGAATGTAACTCAATGAATAGCGTAACTGTAAAATGAAACTCAGTGAATAGCGTAACTGTATAATGAAACTTATTGAATAGCATAACTGCAAAATGTAACTCAATGAATAGCTTAACTGTAGAATGTAACTCAATGAATAGCGTAACTCTAGAATGCAACCCAGTGAATAGCGTAACTGCACAATGAAACTCAGTGAATAGCGTAACTGTAGAATGAAACTTGAATTGAATAGGTAACTGCACAATACATAATGTAACTGAATGAATGGCACTTGGTAACATCACAATACATAATGTAACTGAATGAATGGCACTTGGTAACATCACAATACATAATGTAACTGAATGAATGGCACTTGGTAACATCACAATACATAATGTAACTGAATGAATGGCACTTGGTAACATCACAATACATAATGTAACTGAATGAATGGCACTTGGTAACATCACAATACATAATGTAACTGAATGAATGGCACTTGGTAACATCACAATACATAATGTAACTGAATGAATGGCACTTGGTAACATCACAATACATAATGTAACTGAATGAATGGCACTTGGTAACATCACAATACATAATGTAACTGAATGAATGGCACTTGGTAACATCACAATACATAATGTAACTGAATGAATGGCACTTGGTAACATCACAATACATAATGTAACTGAATGAATGGCACTTGGTAACATCACAATACATAATGTAACTGAATGAATGGCACTTGGTAACATCACAATACATAATGTAACTGAATGAATGGCACTTGGTAACATCACAATACATAATGTAACTGAATGAATGGCACTTGGTAGCATCACAATACATAATGTAACGGAATGAATGGCACTTGGTAACATCACAATACATAATGTAACTGAATGAATGGCACTTGGTAACATCACAATACATAATGTAACTGAATGAATGGCACTTGGTAACATCACAATACATAATGTAACTGAATGAATGGCACTTGGTAACATCACAATACATAATGTAACTGAATGAATGGCACTTGGTAACATCACAATACATAATGTAACTGAATGAATGGCACTTGGTAACATCACAATACATAATGTAACTGAATGAATGGCACTTGGTAGCATCACAATACATAATGTAACGGAATGAATGGCACTTGGTAACATCACAATACATAATGTAACTGAATGAATGGCACTTGGTAACATCACAATGCATAATGTAACTGAATGAATGGCACTTGGTAACATCACAATACATAATGTAACTGAATGAATGGCACTTGGTAACATCACAATACATAATGTAACTGAATGAATGGCACTTGGTAACATCACAATACATAATGTAACGGAATGAATGGCACTTGGTAACATCACAATACATAATGTAACTGAATGAATGGCACTTGGTAACATCACAATACATAATGTAACTGAATGAATGGCACTTGGTCACATCACAATACATAATCTAACTGAATGAATGGCACTTGGTAACATCACAATACATAATGTAACTGAATGAATGGCACATGGTAACATCACAATACATAATGTAACTGAATGAATGGCACTTGGTAACATCACAATGCATAATGTAACTGAATGAGTGGCACATGGTAACATCACAATACATAATGTAACTGAATGAATGGCACTTGGTAACATCACAATGCATAATGTAACTGAATGAATGGCACTTGGTAACATCACAATACATAATGTAACTGAATGAATGGCACTTGGTAACATCACAATACATAATGTAACTGAATGAATGGCACTTGGTAACAGCACAATACATAATGTAACTGAATGAATGGCACTTGGTAACATCACAATACATAATGTAACTGAATGAATGGCACTTGGTAACATCACAATGCATAATGTAGGTCCATCTTCCATGCTAAAGCCTACAACATGGATTATTCTATTAACTGGTAGGTAACTGGAAGAACGACAATAATGTATATATCACCGAATAGCATTTCTAGGTTGTTAAATGTAACTCATTGAATAGCGTTTTAGATACCATGGTAGCCAGGGCTATCTACAATAGTATCGGTGTTAATTTTATTGTTATCGCGCGGTCGGCCACAAAAATGTAAAATGAGATAATAATGTAATGATGCAATAACAAGAAAATTATGGCATGTGTATTTACCCAATCAATAGATAAGACGGTGCTTTACACTTATTATTATTATTTTGGTCATAGAATTATCCCCAGGCGCTGAATAGATACTTATAGAGATAACAAACATATGAAACTAAGTTAATTAATGTGCATCTGTTATGTTTTAACTTTTGTTTTTAAAGCAGCCTACTTACATGTGCCATCTAAGATTTTTTACATTTTAGAATCAAGTTTAAAAGTATCTCAACATTATGATGCATATGTTTTATATCTCTTTGAGTCTGTAAAACAACAATTTCAACATAAAACTGCGCGGTTTATTTATATCGCGCGCGGACGTGATAGCGAGCCGCAGTCGACATCACACAGAATACCGAACAGCGAACAGGCGCGCAGGGATATAAAGCCGGCCACCAACTTCTGTTCCGGTGATCAAATTGCTTCTGTCCAGATAGCCCACAGGCTTTCAGGAATTAAATTAAAAACAGAATATTCTTATTTGACATGGAGAAGAGGTTGGTCATACACAAAATTACAGAATATATCACTTTAACGTTATTTGTTTTACTGTATTTGGCACAGGGGTGGATCAACCTTCCTGGGTGATTTGTTTGGCCAGAGCGAACAGTGCATGTATTGGTTCGAACCTCTCAGAGCATTTCTCCACAAGTTTAACCAGTTAGGAAGGACCGTGGATGCTTCAATCATTGAAAATGCATATTACAAGATGGCCGATAACACCCTCAGGTCAGTATATATGTCCTTCCATACCTCAACCGTAAAGCACTTTTAGCAATTTTCCTCAAATGTTTCAATCTGTGATAATTTATTTGGGCAGAAGGTCTGATGTACTTGGTGCTAGCTCTGTAAAAACTATATGCGTTAACATGACATCGGTAAACCTAAAGGCAAGCGCTTGAATACAGTTTTGGAATATGGCCTAAATGTCAGATATTTATTGGTGTACTACCAACCGAGCGTCAGTTGGCTATTTCCTGTTGGTCTCGTGCGAACATAAGTGGATAAAAAATAGGTTTTAATAAATAACTTAATGTTCTTGATGTATTAAATATATTACATATTAAATGTATATTAGCGTGTAACTGTTTTCAGACCTTTACCCGACGCCATGATAAGAACCCGGATGAACACATTACGACAGGTCATGACCTGTGACGTCAGCAGCCTTGACCGTGGCGTCTTACACGACACAATATCCAGAGCCTTCCACTCACCGCGGGCTGCAAACTTCTCCCTGTGTACCAGGGCACAGCGTGACAAGGGGACTACAACCCACGGGTGCGGGGACGTGCTGCAGAATGCGTGTCGCTCCGCCGCTATCGTGGTCGCCAAGACAGTACGGACGCCATTTTACATGGTTTCCGAACTCCTGGACACCGTTCCCGACCTCAGGGTGATTTACTACACGCGAGATCCTCGAGCCGTGATTAACTCTCGCAAGACGCAGCTGCCGCCAGCGAAACGTCGCCACCTGGTGGGCGAGGCCCGCAACTTGTGCTTACGGATGACCTATGACCGCGCCAGTTACCTGGCCACGAACGCCGCCTACCCGGGCCGCATTCTGCACGTGGTCTACGAGGATCTCGCCTTCAATCCCATAGAGGTCACGATCCAGATGTACCGGTTCATGGGGATGGAGCTTCCGGCGGCCATCGAGGCGTGGATTGAGGTCAACACGCATGCGCAGAGGAGCTCCAAGGCCGGCATGAGTACCCACAAGAACTCGACACACGCGGCCACGCGGTGGGTGTCTGACCTTGACCCCGAGGTCGCTCGAGGTATCACCGCAGTCTGCCGGGATGCTCTCCAGTTGTTCGGATACCCCGTGGATATGTAACATACACGGTCGGGTTCTCCTATATTAAGCGGAATGTGATATAAATAAAGGCATGAACACTACGGAATGTTGTGCTAAGTGCGTGGGGGTCCAAGCGCTAGGGTGGGTGGGGGTGGGGGGTATAGGATTTGCCTCCCTTTCCCCTGAAGCAACCAATAATAATGTTCGGCGGCTAAAACGGGAAGGGCGGGGGGTGGGGGAAGGGGAGTGGGGAGGGAGTCCGGATCCCCTGGAAACCTCCATTTCTTTTTAACGAGGATGCCCTTGTATCTAATGCAAACTATGCGCAATCTTGTGACCACAGTCCCGCCCCCCCCCACCCCCTACTCGCAGTTGTAAGAACTTGCATGGAACCGCTCGCCCTCCCTCGTCAGAATCGAGCAGTGAAGCCCCCCTCCCCCTCACCACAACCGCTGCCCGGGCGTAATTTTTTGGATATTTAGAGGAGATCCTCTTTGTAAATCCTGGATCGGCCCCTGGACTTGGTTACGTTGTTGAACATTGCTGCCTCATTGGTCGATGGATTCTGGAGCTTAATAGTGTCGTGACAGTTCCCACATTTTTCCTTGAATAACTCGTCACAGATAAAACCATTAATTCCTTGGCGCTTTCCACCTTTTGCTCTCTGCAAAGAAACCAGAGATCCGTGAACATTAATTTTATTACTCGCTTTATCTGTCATCTTTTATACCGTATATTACGCTTTTTCAGTTCTTATGCAGCGTATCTAAGAAAGAGGCTGGTTCTCTGTGAAAAGTATGGCATATAACAGACAACGCATGTACGTCGCCATCAAATGACGTGTGAAATTCAAATAGACTTCGAGATGACTTGGCAAATGTTAGTTCAGATTAGTCCACCGTGAGGCGCTATTGCTTGTGCAATGCATTCTGGATATTATTTTTGCGAGATGTCAAGATGGCGTCATCGCATGACAACCTCTTTTGCACACAGATTAAACATAACGATATGTAAAAGTGATATCTTATGGATGTAATTCAGACAAGCTTATCAGTGTTGAATATAACTTGCCCATTGCTTGGAAATATGGATGATACGCCAAGATGGCGTATGATTGCGAAGTCCTGCATTGGTGACATTGGATATACGAGCTGAAGCATCCAAAGGCGAACGCCATTAAAATATGACCCCGGTCGCCTTGCCTAGTGTTTATGCTTTACAAAATAACCCCTATGTGTATAGCAGAGTCGATATGCGACGGCGCAGACAGAGAGAATCAACAGAATGGAGTTTATTCATGAGAACAACAAAACACCCGCATCTCCAGCGGGTGTTTAACTAAACGTTGACACAGCAGCACCCTGCTTCACCACAGCTCTGGGTGACGGCAAAACGGGCTAAAACTGTTGATGAGACTCTCAATCAAAATATGTCCTGCTTGTCGAGCGACTTTGAGAAGAAGGGAATCTCTCTGAGCGGAAGCGGATGTTCAAATACGGTGCCTCGCCAGATGGCAGCACATACCAAAAATAAAAATACCAATAGATGGCGACACTTTTCAACAACGTATTATCTCAGAGCACCACTAGGTGTCACCTCTGTAGTCTTAAATAACCGTAAAACTGACTTTGTCACATCTGATTAAGGAGCCATTCAAATATCATTTGGCACTAATTAGAAAGGACTACCAAGAGGGGCGGTCCTAAATATAGCTTGATACTTCAGATTTCCTGAGCTGTTTTTGAATACCTATATCTTAAGGAGTAGTTTAGATACAGTGATATATATTTATTGATGAATTGTGTACATTATTAGTCTATAAGGTGAAATCGCGAGAACGGGAAGGGTCTGATGGAAAGGAAGTCCTATACCCCCCAATCTTTTCCAAGATAGCTAATTGATTACCTGCTTGCATAAAAAATAGACAATTGTGGCTCAACCCCATGTGCCGGCCTTAAGGCTGCCATGACAACAACTGGAACAACCTGATCTCTATTTTAGTGACGCTGCATCTTGCCTTGGGAGAGACCACGACATTTAACCATTAAGTGCTGAAAGGTGCTTTGCCACATCACGGCATCGATTGTCAAATCTTGCACCCTCTAAATATTCGTTGTTCAATAAGACATGGCTTATGAATACGACTTGATAAATGAAAAACACTACGTCTTGCCCAATGCATGCTAGGGAGGTTTCTTGTGTGGCACGTACACATCCTTTATTAATGGCGGCAAACAGCTTAACTCTGTTGGCTAGAATTAGTTGAGTGTTGATGGCACTGGGCACGTTATGCACGGACGAACGGAGCGACCTCTGGCGAATGAAGGATCCAGCTGAACAGCGTACAACAGGAGCAGACGGATTACAAATGGTTCTTCGCGTCATCACGTACCCGTGTAGGATGGTTCCCATTCGTCTGTTTCAGTCTCAGCCGGGATAAAACAGAGCGATGTAATGGGATTTATCCATGTTTCCACTCGATCAGGTTCATTATGACTTCAAGAAGATCACAGGACGAAGACGCTGCCAACCACTACAGCGAAAATTGATTGGAAAGTTGGGCAGAAATACCGAAATGTTGTCTGATCTCTGCTTGAGTGGCCCCAGGTAAACGTTAGGGCTGGCTGCGTCAGGTTGCCTCATGGTGACCATTGAACACATGGTACGTAAAGTACCTGCTATGTACTCCAGGGGTCGTATTCATAATCCCCTCGTAAGTTACGCACGAAAAGTGCATTATCGTCTTAGCCTCACCAGCGTTCTATTTCACGTACATAGTTTAGCCGGCTACGGGGCTTAGACGGCTAAAATCGCCCATCGTTTACATGGTAACTTTAGACGACTAAGCCCCTTAGTCGGCTAAACTGCGTTCGTGAAATCCGCCACAGCTCGTTCGGGTGGTGCTCATGATTAAGACATCCTCTTTAATATAATTTTGGCACTCTCTTTATTCAGAAAATCCACTTCTTTGGTGACTACTTATGTATCTTGAACCCGATAATCGCTCGACAAATCTTCCACTTAACGCTAAGTCTATTGGCGTAGCCTAAGTGGCGATTATGAATACGGCCCCAGGTCTTGAATGGGAACTATTGGCATTTAAGTAGGAATTAAACAAATGGAATCCCGTAGAATCTCGTTAAAATCAATCTGTAAGTAGAAAATATCACTCATTGATTTATAGAAACAGTTTATTTGCGAAATTGTATTTATATGTGTTATACGCGATCAAATTGGAATAATTATACCATCGCGTGAGCAAAAATAAAAGGGGCTTAAAACAACAATTATTCCATTTCATTTGTTGCATTCCTTCCACTTGTGCACGGTATCGTTGGGTGCGCTATGATGTATGTTTCAGTATGAGTACCATGCAGTTTCAAACAGGGTGCGTTTCTTTCAGGTCAGGACGGGTATGCCGCTCGGTATATCGCACTTGTGACAAGCCGATTGGCCGTGTGCCAATGAATGGCAACGGAGCCAGCCTAGACCGTCACTTTTAAACAGCCGCCATCTTCTGAACCCGGGTTTTTGAATGCCCTGTGCGATCTCCCGGCAGAGGGCGCCCTGTGCTGTTCCGTGCTGAACGGGACACAATCAGCATGCCGATTGAATGCGCGCGCACCCGACCCAACCTGGATGAAAGAAGTGTCGGTAGATACACCGATGCGTAATTTGCATATTCAGTTTACCTTTACCTGGTCTACCAACGAAATGCACCCTCGAACTGCCAGAGTAAAATAAAATAAAAAATTGTCAAGTAAATATTGATTTGAAAAAGTGGACCTCCCCACGCAACGTGCGGTTCTCAAGAGGTGTTGAGGATGTCATGTTTGATACGAGTTCCGGCCGTGTCCATGTGGCACGCACGTCGTATTACGATGGGCCGCACGTTTTGCCCCCGACATCTGGGACTCGCCCCGCACGTAAGCGCGTTCTACTGTTACGACCCCAGAGCGTCTTTTTCTGGACGGCGATTTTTCAAATTGACGACGCGACATTGCCTTTAGATCAACGTGCGACATCAAGACTAAGTGACAAGCCACATTGGGGAAAATTTAACTCCGACAAACGACATCATCCCTGATCGACCCGACGTAAGGTTCTTCCACGTGTACTCCCCCACCCCACTTCTCGATCCCCGGTCTTCAACCTACCGTCCCCACAGTCGCCTCCATCCCCGCCGTCCCCCCAATCCTCCTCACCCCTCGGTCCCCGCCGTCCCCTCCATCCTCTCCACCCCTCGGTCCGCCCCGCCCTCGCGGTCCCCTCCGCCCCCTCCACCCCCGCCCCGCTTCTGCCGTCCCCTCCGTATTCATCATCCCCGCCGTCCCCTCGGTCCCCACTGTCCCCACCAGCCCCACCATCCCCGCCGTCGCCACCCTCTCCGCCGACTGAGGCAACCGCTAAAATGCGTATCCATCATCCCCGCCGTCCCCTCTGTCCCCACAGTCCCTATCATCCCCTCCATTCCCACCGTCCCATCCGTCTGCACCGTCCCCACCGTCTCTGTCGTTCCTGCTATCCCCACTATCCCCACCGTCCCCACCGCCCCATCCGTCCGCACCGTCCCCACCGTCCCTACCATCCTTCCCATCCCCGCCGTACCCACCGCCTTCGCCGACTCTAACATGTGGTCAAAAATCGCGGCACCTTGATATAAATTGCAGTGGTAAAGAAACCAGCCAACACCATGAAAATTGGCCGAAGCACTTTCCTTCGATTGCGTGTTTATTTTCGCTCCTCCTGTCCATGTGCTGTTGGTCTCGGTGCATGTTAGCAATAGACCGATACAGGCTGTCAGTCATTCATTGACGTCACTCTTGCTTTTATCTAACCATGTGGTGAAAAATATCTTCCACGGGCGTTATGTCAGACAAACAAGTCGAACAAACAAAGCAGCATGTCACTTTCAGTTTCAGAGATGAGAACTTCTCACGCGACACGGGACATGAATCTCTTAAAATTGACATGGCTACCTCCCCCTTCCCCCTCCGCCCTCCCATGTCCCCCCCCCTCCTACACACCCACACCTCAGGGGTTCCTGTTGCCGAGTGTACTCTTCAGAGGCCAGTCCAAGCCGCCGATCGTGGTTAGAATCCGATCTCCGCTTGTACAGAATTAAAATCCCATGTCTTTCTTCACAATGAGCAGGTGGGGCCGCCCGTCTGTCTGTGTGGTCGCAGGATAAAGATCCCATGTCTTTCTTCACAATGAGCAGGTGGGGCTACCCGTCTGTCTGTGTGGTCGCAGGATAAAGATCCCATGTCTTTCTTCACAATGAGCAGGTGGGGCCGCCCGTCTGTCTGTGTGGTTGCAAGATAAAGATCCCATGTCTTTCTTCGCAAAGAGTAGGGGGTTCCCCCGGGGACATGGCTCCACTCTCCCTTCCTTCTCCCATTGCCGCGATATGACAAACAGTTGTTAAAGCGTCCTGAATAGCCAACCAACCACAATGAGCAGGGGCTTCTACTTACAACTTACCTTACCTTGACCCTTCCAACTGTCGCCATTTGACCCGCAGAGGTTAAAGCGCCTTACAATGAACCAAGCACCAGTACATCCCAGCTGGAGAGCTACTTTTACATTTACATGAGCGTGTGGAGGGGGGGGGGGTGCACTGGGGGCACGTGCCCCCCTCCCTTCCCTTTCAGACCCCTAAAATCTCCTATCCTTATATATTATAATGCATCAAGCTTACTAGTGTGTGTTCTTTTTTGTATCTTACCAGCGATTAGTGTTAAAATAATACGTTACGTACACCACGGTCACCTACGTCTCAGGCTTTTACATGCATTTTCTCATGTTGTGCCCTCCTTTCAAGAAATTCCTGATTTAAGTATGATAATACGTCTATAACGTGGAGTCTACACCTCTTCTCATCCCAATGTGTATTTATACAATGACAGGGTGGCACGGACTAAGATTCAAAGCAGCAACAGGAGGCCACCGTTTTACTACATTATTTAACTAATTGCAAGAGATAATGTCTGTAATACGCATATTATGAGAGACACATATTATAACGATGTTTGTAACTGTCTGTGCGGTGCGATTTGTAACGTGTATTTGATTTTTTACCAATAAAAAAAAAAAAAAAAAAAAAAAAATGACCTCCCAGCGCGGTCTCGGGTTCGGCTCTTGCTGACACCTCCATCCTGTCGTGAGAGTTACTCAAAGGCTTGATAGCGTGCTTGATAGGAGGCCCACGGCATCGTACGGGGAGGAGCGAACATGAACACGCTATAACGGGTGGCACACTTATGTGCTTCACCGGCGACCAATATTCATGGTGTTGGCCGGTTTCTTTACCACTGCTATACGTCCATATATGGTGTTTACCGCAAAAAAATAAATTTTCTGTTCACCGGTCAGTCTATTTTTTCGGATGAGTGTGTTGCAAAAAAAAAAGGCTGGACTGATTATCTCCCTCAGTTCACCAATAAAGCCTGCAAAGGGGTGTTGGGGCTAGGATGGGGGAGGTGGGATGGGACTGTGGTGGATCCGGACGCTATGAGAGGTTGTCGTGTTCCTGTGATCCCGGAAGAGCATACCCCCGCCCCCCAGTGACAGCACTCCTACTTCTGGACGTCCCCCTGACAGCCATAAGCCCCCACCCCCACCCCCCCCCCCTCCCTCCCCCGTCACATCCACCCACGTCATATCTGCCCCAGAATCTTCTGCAGTGAAACTAATGATCAAGGTTAATAATTGGAACACGTGCACAATGTCGTCGTGGCAGTCCATCCTGCGTGAGTCCCCAAGTAGGTCAGGTCAGCGTCGATTAGGATGGGCATGCAAATATTAATATATGTTATGTGCTAGTCTTGAAACAATGATTAAAATACGCCTTATCTGCCACCAAAATGTGATTGGTTGATATAGTTTTGCGAAGATGTAACCGCGACCTACCGATGCCCTTGACGCCACATCTATTACCCAAACACCATAGACGTCAGTGGCCTATATTTCACGTACATAGTTTAGCCGGCAACGGGGTTTATACGGCTACAATTGCTTATCCTGAACATGGTAACTTTAGTCGACTAAGCCCCGTCGTCGGCTAAACTGCGTTCGTGAAATCCACCACAGGCATGGTGCTAAAAAAACTGTTGACACTATGAATGCAGACAGCCGACAAAGTACACAAGCCAGCCCATTTCATTTTTTGGCTTTGTTCGACTGTGCCCCACCGTCCGCACCGGGCAATGGCACAAACAGAGGCAATGGCACAAATTCATCAATAACAAATATGTTTCTTAATTACAGAATTGTTTAATATATCCTTCGATTTATAACAATAAGTATAATACTTATTATATGCACACAAATGGAAGAAACTGAAATAGAGTAACCGGAAGTAGGTCCTATTGCAGGCAATTCACTTTTTGCCATAAGATCTAATGTTAAACATACCTAACGTGTATAAGCTAACGTGGTTGTGTTACCGGT
The DNA here is from genome assembly GCA_964019135.1 of Arenicola marina. Classification (NCBI taxonomy): domain Eukaryota; kingdom Metazoa; phylum Annelida; class Polychaeta; family Arenicolidae; genus Arenicola; species Arenicola marina. The sequence goes on from OZ025264.1 coordinate 21,778,147, forward strand.
CGACGACTCAATAGTATCATTGTGCAACTGCAGCTGCAACAGTATGCTTCGGATTGTTTAATTTTTTTTCCAAGCGATTTCGATTTAAACAATGTATCTTTCCAAAACGATATCGACATTAACAGTGCATCTTAAGTTTCAAAAATGTTGAGAAAGCCCAGAAAAAAACTCCCCCCCCCCCCCCCCTCCGCTTGGGGACGCCCGTGCTATACAACGTTAGTTGTGCTTATATTCTACATTGGCGCAAGGCCTGAAAAATGCAAATATAATATATATTGGTTGATGTTAAAGATTTTGAACGACGGAGGTGTACTGGTCCACTTGGTTGGGATAAGAGCTCCCAAGAAAGAGGGGGTGAGGGTGGGAGTGGGGGAATGGCCCAGAAAGCGCTCTAAGATTGGGAGAGGTTGAGCTCTCCGATGATCGTACTTTAATCTCGCCAGATTGGAAAGTCGCAACCAAAAGAAAAAGAGGAGGTGTGGGAGGGGTCAACACAACAGGCACCAGTGTAATATTTCTCGCCCGACCTTCGCCGGGAATTACTAAGCGTACTTTGCTACCAGGTTCGATCGAGATCGGTACGGTCGGGAAAGAACTGACTTCACAACACAGGCAGGGGTACAGTTTAGCTGGCGACAGCGAGCTCCTCGGCGCTGTCGATGTCCGTGCCTGCTCTTGACGTCACCCTGAGGGCCTCAAATGTAGTACATTGTAAATGAATCTTCATGTGAACAACGAAAGCGTTTTATGGAGTTTGATCCTCAAGGCCCACTGCACAAGGACTACAGACGTTGGCAAAAAGTACAGGTGACTTATTCTAGTAGATTGAGAGTGGGTTGCCACGAGCGGAGTGTCAATCAATCAATCTGACTAGACTAGACTAGACTAATGACTGCCACGTGGTTCATTATAGAGTTCTTCGTTTAGAATGTGTCATTGTTCTATATTAAATCAGATTGATGACTTCGTTAACAATGGCGATTAACAATGAATCGTAACAAAACTATCTGATGTATATGGCATTTAGAGACCAGCTAAATCATATCAGCATCTTCGATCCACTCGAAGATAGAGTTGTCTTCTTCATCTTGACGTTGGCCTTAGTGACATTGTCATTAAGCTGAAATATAACTGGCACTCAATATTGTATGTACTAGTTAAAAAATTGTATGACGTCACGCATCTGTCTTAAGTGTTCATTATCTAGAAGAATGCATCGAAAAACAGACCTAGCCGTGTAGTATTCACGTGAGTGTGCGTTATTTAAATAAAGAACGGCAAAACAGTGCTTTATTTTAATAATGAACAGAAAAAGTGTGCATTATCTTGATAAAGAACAGTTGTTGATATGGACTTCGCTAAGTGTCACGGTGTAATCAGTCGAGCTGAGCTGAGCGGAGGCGAGCTGGCTGATGTTGTCAGAACTTGCCAATTTCAAGACAAACAATGAAATGCATAAGTCAATGTTAAGCTCCAAGGGAGCGGGGGGTTAGATCAGAAATCTCAAAATATATGGAAATTTTACAGTTATCGTTTGCATACATTTCTCATTAGATCCGTCATATCGCTTTTCAGGGGCGATGTTTTCAGGAAACTGAGAAGCAATGACTGAACCCTTGTGAGATGATTTGAAAACAAGACTTCCAAAATGTCTACTTCCTCCACGCCTGCCCACCCTACCCTCCCCCCTGGGGCTTCAAAAGGACGAATTGTTGTTTCCATCATGTTTGCTTAAATACATTTTCCAAATCAGTCAAGTTGTTAAAACGCATGACGAGACTGTTTAACAGGCTGACTCATTGCTGTGTCGACATAAGACACACATAGGACCCCATGGTGCAAAAACGAAACTTGTAAAAAAGTCTATATGTAGCACAGCATTGCGAAAGCACTTCCCTTTCAAGTCGGCAAACACAAGTGACCCTCATTAAATAGCGCTCTCGACCCCGCTGTGTCATACTGTGGCGGACATGCCAGGGGTGTGATGTCACCAAGGTTACCGCCATGCCGCCGCGCACGTGGAGCGGACAAACGTGATGAGCACACCCAGGCAGGCCAACCGGAAGTAACACCCCACGTGGTACACCACTTGAAATTGTCCACCCCCGCCCCGCCCCACACCCTCTTCTCCACGGCGTGAAGCTGTTCACCCCCCCCCCCCACCACCACCCTCCAACGGTGTAAAGCTGTCCACCCCACCCCCAGCCCTCCAACGGCGTAAAGCGAACGCCATAATTTTGGCGGGTTTTCTTTCTTTTTGCTCGTGTGAGAGATTAATATTAACCAGTATCCAATGACAGGAAGCGTTACGCCGATGCTCCGGTGTGAATCCGCAACTAACGCCGCCACGTCTAGACTGTTGGGAGGGGTTTAATACATGGAAATTCATGCGAAAGCAATTTTACAGCGGTCGCTTCGGGTCTATACCATACTAAATTGCGGGACTATTTCCGACTTTTTTTTGCCACCGTGGATTTCATCCACCGCTCGATAAGCCATTAGCTGACATTCATATTGGATATTACGCCGGTGTTGAGGGCTGTGTGGTTCTTTCTTTACTGCGGGTAGTACCAGGAAGCGCACAGCGGCAAACACGGGCCGGCGGCAAGCCTTGAATGAAATGTGACTCTAGATTTCAATTTTTTTAAATGAATCACACGATTACCGTCAGGTTGACTAGAAGTTGATGTCCTGATAAGGAAGTATGAAACATTTTCTTGAGAGTAGTATTTTTTGCCAAGCGACCAAGCGCGTCAGTGTCTGGGACGTTTTTCACAGAATGACCTGTGTCCTTTGTTTGCCAGGTTGGTAGTAACTTAAACGTCAAATTCAATGGCAGATACAGACCGCCTGTTCTCATATCAAGCACTTAAATATACAGTATAGCATAACGATATAGTATAACAATATAATATAACAATATAGCATAGCAATATAGTATAACGATATAGTATAGCGATATAGTATAGCAACATAGTATAACAATATAGTATAACAATATAGTATAACAATATAGTATAAAAATATAGTATAACAATATATTATAACAATATAGTATAACGATATAGTGTAACAATATGATATAACAATAGTGTAACAATATAGCATAACACTATAGCATAGCGATATAGTATAACAATATAATATAACGATAGAGTATAACGATATAATATAACGATATAGTATAGCGATATAGTATAACAGTATAGTATAACTACATAGCATAACAATATAGTATAATAATGTAGTATAACAATATAGCATAACTATACAGTATAACAATATAGCATAACGATACAGTATAGCAGTATCGCATAGCGATATAGTATAACAATATAATATAACAATATAGCATAACAATGTAGTATAACAATATAGTATAACTACATAGTATAACAATATAATATAACGATATAATATAACGATATAGTATAGCGATATAGTATAACAATATAGTATAACTACATAGTATAACAATATAGCATAACTATACAGTATAACAATATAGCATAACGATACAACATAACAGTATAGCATAGCGATATAGTATAACAGCATAGTATAACACTATAGTATAACAATATAGTATAACAATATAGTTTAACAATAGCGTAACAATATAGCATAACAGTATAGCATAACAATATAGTATAACAGCATATAGTATAACAATATAATATAACGATATAATATAATGATATAGTATAGCGATATAGTATAAAAAATAAAGTATAACTACATAGTATAACAATATAGCAATGTAGTATAACAATATAGTATAACACTGTAGTATAACAATATATTATAACGATATAGTATAGCGATATAGTATAGCAATATAGTATAACAATATAGTATGACAATATAGTATAACAATATAATATAACAATATAGTGTGGCAATATAGTATAACAGTGTAGCATAACTATATAATATAACTACGTAGTACAACAATATAGTATAAGGATATAGCATAGCGATATAGTATAACAATATAGTATAACTGCATAGTATAACAATCTAGCATAACTACAGTATAACAATATAGCATAACGATACAGTATAGCAGTATAGCATAACGATATATAATATAACGATATAGTATAACTACATAGTATAACAATATAGTTTAACAATATAGCATAACAATACAGTATAGCAATATAGCATACCGATACAGTATAACAGTATGGCATAACGATATAGTATAACTAAATAGTATAACTATATAGTATAACTAAATAGTATAACTATATAGTATAACTATATAGTATAACTATATAGTATAACTATATAATATAACAATATAGTGTAACAAGATAGTAAAACAATGTAGTATAACAATATAATATAACGATATAGCATAGCGATATATTATAACAATATAGTATAACAATATAGTGTAACAATAAAGTACAACAATATAATATAACAATATAATATATCAATATAGTATAAGTATATAGCATAATTCTAAAATATAACTATATAGCATAATTCAAAAATTTAACTATAAAGCATAATTCTAAAATATAATTATATAACATAATTCTAAAATATAGCTAAATAGCATAATTCAAAGATATGACAATATAGTGTAACTATGAATACACTATATATAATATAACAAAATAATATAACTATATAGTTAAGATCATCTACCCCATCAAGTCACTTTTTGGTTTTGTAGAGACCGGTAGAAATACGCATGGTGGAATGATTTATATTCCAGGCTAATTTGCTGCACAGTAAAACTCGATCTGTTCTTAGGCCGAGGAACCACTGGGGCAACGGGGCATTCGAACCCTGACCTAATGTTAATGTTAAAATGCTAATCCAATACCATAAGCACAACGCCCATGGTCGATATATACTATTTACGAAATAGTATTCAGATGGATAAGGTACATGTCACTTACAACAATGCTAAAGGTCACTCTAATACAAATGCTTTGTGAACAAAATTGGCAAGGTTTCTAAGGATATCTTCAGTTTTTTTACGAATTAGTTTTATGAACATTTCGGATGTGGGATTCTGTAGCAGTGGATTCATCGTATGAACAGAGCGTCACCTGTCGGCACGAACCACGGTCATGTCATTTCAAGGAATCTGCGCACGCATGCAAAAAGGACTTCCGGTTCCCGGCTGGCTCCTGTGCATCAAGGTTTTCTTAAAATTTTGACCATTGGATCTCCGCTGGTAGCATGTGACGTCACAAATGCAACATCCGGGGCTCCATCTACCGACAGAAATTGCTTACGAGACATTTCGCGGCTGTCTCCGCGCCATTAAACATGCTACTTTACCGGTGTCGGACGTCGACCAGTCCAATACATACCCTGGAGTTACTGAAAGGAATGGACGTCACATTTATGACAGATCGGGCTGGAAAGGCACTCGCCTGGCCTACTCTTGTCGTCAACGACGGCACATCAAGCGCTATGGCTGGGACTGGATAAATTTACAGAATCGCTCTCCAGTTTTAAAGCCATGCGAACTATTTGTTACCGCAAAACCAGCGAACAGGGAACAGTGACTGTAATTGGTGACAGTGACGTATACCATGAAGGCGGGAACTGGTTTCGCAGCCCGGCCAGCTATTATTTTTCCTTTTCTCAGGGATCATGAATTTAGTGCCGAAATAAATCGGGTGACGGTAATGGTTTGACAAAATGATACAAAAAAGTGGCACACATGATAGATAAGCGCCTAGGAGAATAATAACACTTAGATTGAATTCATGCATTTACCGTTGAAAATATACGTAAAATGAACTCACCACTCCTAGCCGGAGTCATTTTGGCCGCTCCACCACGTATGATTTGTTTGCACTTGAGACACCACCATCATCAATTAAACTTTACATAAGCCGCACCATTTTTTTTTCTGCAATGGCCCTCAATGATGAGATAAGCCTGTGACGTAAGTGTCCCTTGATTGCCACAAGTCTAGAATTTACACCGAACAATCGATACGTCGATCAGCATTCAACCTCACGTACAGGGTTTAAAACAGTAAACCATGACAGATACAAAAACATGGCGACAGCGCCAAGTGCCTACAGTCCGAAGGGCCAAGATCTCCGCATGGTGCACAAGATCCGCTGATACCTGGCCCCCTGGCAGCTCGTGGCGAAGGCAGAGTGTGGGCGATGCTCTCTGTGGGATAAATAACACAGAGCAGCAATTGTTTGATTGGGGGTTAAGAATATGATATCAAATATAAGGGTCATTAGTTAAACATGCAAAATGCAAGATGACCAATTGTAAATGAAATGTGCGGATATTTTAATGTTTTCAATTATTTATTCTCAGAGCACCTATATTACATTTTGTAATTGATATGCACTGATATATTTGTGGCATGAAGTTCATACTTTGATAATAATACGACGTTGTTTTTTTTATAAAATCAGCTGGTTGTGTAACTCCGTTACAACCCATATTAATAGTATTCTCATCAGAAAGATAAAACTCCTACTTTAGCGACATCAATGCCCATGAACCACAACACATGACACGTTTAAATGTAGAAATAGCTGAACAAATCCGAAATACTGTCAGGCAATGTTCATCCTCAATTGATCATTTGGGAAGCATAGCTAATTCCACCTTAAAGCTGTCCTTATGTATAAAGTTTCGAATTGGCAATAGCACGATGTTAACTGCATTTAAACCCCAATATAATATCATAATCTAGAATGACAATCGAATCATCACCTCGTATTATATATATATACAGATAGATAGATATACAAAGAGACATCTTTGACAATGAGACTTATGTTAATTACGGGTAACCCCTGATTATTCAGTATTGACATTGCTGGCCACCATCCCTAGTTTACAATGTCAAGAGCGTAACGACGATCTTGAAATGACGAGGTTCAATTTGGGTGGTCTCGCAAAAAGTGGGTGGGGAGGGGTGAAGTTCTTTATATATAGTGCGTGTGGGAGGGCGGAAGTTCTCTCTATATATAGTGTGTGGGCGTCGTGTGGCGGGGGGGGGGAGGGGTCTTTCAGGCGGTCCGAACAGTGAATGTAAACTTCACTTTGTGGTAATGGCCTAAAGGCTCCAGTCTACATAATGCTACATCAATCTCACTCCATGAATAGAGTCTAACTCTCCTGCTGCAAATCTCAGATGATTGCCCTTTGTACCAGGGCAATTTTTTGATATCCGATAGGACGAAAAATATCAACCTCTTCAAGTGAGATGAAAACTAAGAAATTAGTCAAAGGAGCAGTGTATGCGAACCCTGAAACCTGAATCTTGAGCCCTTTTTACCCAAGCACATGTCATCGCACCGAGTTTCTTGGCTCAATGGTGTCTGCACGTGCACAAAAGTGCATGATTAGTTTATACTGACCCACCCACGTTTATTTCTAGAACTTGTCTCGTACTTGTGTTTGTTTTCGGTGCTTCAATGATTTCATGTCAGGCGTCGACTAATGTTTATGTGTTGAACTATGAGCCGGAAACTCGATCCATTTCTCTTCACATTGCCCCCACAAGTTAAAGCACGTTTAATGAGATAGGCTACATACACGTACTATACTTGTAATATATTCACTTACGTTATTTGTAATATATTCACATACTGTGCTTCATTATAAATGCGCTGAAAATACTACAAAGTGTGCGTACGAACCGCTGATAATATAATACAAGCAGCATAATAGTTTGAATTTGTTATTTCTTTCTTGTCTGTTATCAGTTGAAGACAGGCACACAACGGTGCACATTTGTTTTGTTTTACGTTCTCCTTCACACACTTCAAATTATCTAATAAATAAATAAATTAATAAATCAATTTATTATCACTACAGCTTGGGACCATGCAAATCCTGAGAGCGGAGAGGAGGGGGTCTGTTGGAGGTACCCCGCCTCCCGCCGCCCCCACTCGCTCTACCCTTTTGCGAATCATGTTCCCACTACCCACCCCCGGTTGATCAAACATGTGATCGTGCCCCTCCCCCCCCCCACCACCACCACCCCGTCCCTCACCCCAACACGCACTCGCCATCTTTCAGCAATTCTTCCACCCACATGCGCATGACTCATACCGATATCCGGTTCGCTTAAGCTCCCTATGACGCCATCTGCAAATCTCCGCTTACCGAGTGGGACGAAAGGCGGGGAGGGGGGGCAGGATGTAAAACTGTTTAAGACAAGGATGTCTTTATTACCACACTAAGGACGCACGTATTTTACGTTTTTGGCCCCTTCGTGTGTGCATTTTTTTTAAATTTGGCAAACCACTATCCACACTTCCTTCTCACGACAGCCCCTTTAAGTGCAGCATGAAAACATCTTTCTCATAGAGGAAGCGAGGAGCTGAAGCCTGCCATCCACCTGTGTCACCTCCCACACTTAGGATTGCTAATGGCAATACGATCTCGCTTCAACTGCATTACGCTTCTGCAAAATTGCGTTTTGGAATGTGCCCAGCCATTTGTTAGTTTTGTACGGAGAGAGCCAGTCAAAGCGAGTCGTTATGCGTGACTGCTGACACGTGATATTGTCGCGTCGGTCACGTCACGCATATTTGAATTGTGTCGTCATTATAGTAGGCCTATGTGAAGTATTGAGGTACAAATATATATAAAGGTATTAGCACCAATTTGGTTTGTGACGTGTGAAGCTAAATAGCTAAGCCTATAGTGGGAGTTTACCAGAAGTCTTACTACTGGGTCCATAATGGGAGGGTCTTATACAAAGAGGGGATTCCTAATACTTTTATACCTAGCCTAGGGAGGTGGGCTAGGGTGGGGGGTGGGGGGGGGGCTGGAGGGCCATCGCCACATAAGTTCCGGTTCAAAAACTACGGACTGCAGCATATGCCCCAGCTTGTCAGTCTTTTATCATTATTATATGTATTATCATTATTAGTATTATTTGTATTTGTAATATTTTATTATTATTTGTATTTTTAATATTTCATTATTATATTATAACTCCCAAATATTGCATGGGGTTTAAATGAATCTCTATATGAATCCCGACACATGGTATGTGAATGTCGTGATTCTTGTTTTCTAACGGCGGAACAGAGGGATCATTACAATGATTTAGCCCCTCTTAGCGCAGCTCTTGCGACTAGGAGCCGGCCACTAAATAAGGCACTCAAGCGTTGAGTCACAGTACGTGACTCAACGTGTCTTCCGCATTGCAACTGCGTGGGTGGGGGGAGGCAGGGCGGGGGGCGGGGGGGGGGGGGGGGTGAGGGGGGAGGTGGCCAGGCCGTGAGGTAGATCGCAGAAGTGGTGAAGGTGAACCGTATCCGGTTTGTCGCGTCAACAGGAACCAACAGATTCGGGCGAACGCCAGTAAATGCATAAAAACATGCACCGGTAATTGTGATCTAAAACTTGACCCATGACTGTAAGGGCTCCTGTAGAGACTTCCTTGTGCCTACTGGGTATATAGATCCCTGAACAGCAGACCACTGACACCTTCGTTCACACGGCTAAATCACAGGAGACTTAGCCGCGAATTTACATTAGAATACGATGATGGTAAGATCACTTCTGTTATCTTATTACAATATTCATATATAACGTGCTGCTATATTGTTATATTATGTCATAGTTCATTGCATTACAGTAAATTTGTATGATCTTATTTACTAATGCGGTACTTTATATTATATTGAATGTATTATATCACATTGTGCTATAGAGTATTAAAATATATTATAGTACATTGTATGATACTGTATTAAATTGTATTATTTTGTATTATATTGTATTATAGAGTATTGTATTACATCGTATTATAGAGTATTGTATTATATTGTATTATACAGTATTGCATTATATTGTATTATACAGTATTGTATTATACAGTATTGTATTATATTGTATTATACAGTATTGTATTATATTGTATTCTACTGTATTGTATTATATTGTATTATACAGTATTGTATTATATTGTTTTCTACAGTATTGTATTTTTTTTGTATTATACGGTGTTGTATTAGACAGTATTGTATTATATTGTATTATACAGTATTGTTTTACATGATTTTATATTGTTTTAATTTTAATATGACATATATTTTATTGCAGGCGATTCTTTGCCAAGTAATCTGCGGTGTCCTGCTACTGTCTTTCCTCTCCGGAAGTCACGCGGTTCCCGCGCATGCGCAGCGAGCGCGCCGGTCCAGCGATGGCTGGAGTGACTGTTCCGTTGAATGTGGTGGAGGGACACGAGTGCGGGTAGAGACTCACGTCGACTGTAATGTCTTCGGTTGCGACTTCCAGCCAAGTGAGTATACTTTTCTCATGTTAAACAGACGTTATGCGTTACTTCTACTTTTAATTCCCAGCCCTTAGCTTCCACCTCGAGGCACATAGACGTCTCCAGTGAGAGAGAGAGAGAGAGAGAGAGAGAGAGAGAGAGTATAGGGGGTGTTGTGAAGGATTTCGATTTGTTTAATATTAAAGTTAAGGTTAGCCCTTGTGTTAACAAAAGCGGCATGAAACACATTTTCATTTCATTTCCATCCCAGCCTAATTTTTTCCCATTTGGCACTTCTCACTAATATTCCACATAGTATTCCATATATATGCATATAGATATGCACATGACATTGGTTCGAGTGCGAAATGGCTTTTTATCTCAGCCCAATCTCTGATATCCTCTTCGAGCCTTTAGGCGAGGTTACGATATTGGATTTGTGTTAAATATGAGATAAACTCATCTCGCACGAGAAGCAATGTCATATACATTTTCTCGCACGAACCATAGTCCAAATTTACCTTGATGACAAGTGACTAACCGAGAATTTGCGAAAGAACCCACTGGAGGAGTGCGAGATGGGTATATCCGGGATATGTGGTCTATTTCACTATTACATAGTTAAGCCGGCTACGGGGTTTAGTCGACTAAAAGCTCCAATCATTTACATGGTAATTTTAGTCGACTAAGCCCCGTAGTCGTCTAAACTATGTAATAGTGAAATAGGCCACATACGTCACAATGGGGCGCAACCATGGGAGCGCGAGAACATGTATTCTGGTTGTGTTCCCCAGGCTGCAGCTGCGGCGAGGCGGACATCCTCTTCATTGTGGACCATAGCAACAGCATCACGGATAGAAACTACTGGCAGCAGAAACAGTTCATGGTCGACTTGATGACAGGACTCAACAGAGTCGGTGACGACAGCACCAGGACCTCAAGAGTCGGCGTCGTCAGTTTCGGACACAACGAAACCGTAGAGTTTGACTTCAACGACGGGTGAGTCATCAACATCGAATACATCTTATGCTTATCTGAGCATTTACGGTTCAATCACCAGCTATTTCATGCGGCTGTAGATATATATATATATATATATATGTATGTATATATATATACATACATTTACAGCTGTCCAAAGTTATAACAAATCAAATTCTACACTTTCCTCCAGCTGATTATCCCGACGATATGCTATAATCATTTTAATATTGCTCAAAAGCTCGACACTTTGTCACGTGCCTACCCTGCAACTACTATATAATGGAAATATAGAACTCACATTGTGAGATTTCCCGCTGATTATTTATTGACTATTGTCGGAGTGCATAATTCACTTTCGTTAGATCATAGAGACGTGTTTTCGGTACACGGTAATACTCGTGTTGCTATGGTTTCGTGCGCCATATTGGATTAAAAAAAGTTCCTTTATGTCTCAACCAGAAGCAGACACTGAAACATTTCCTCCACGACTACGGTCTAGTCACTACTCAAAATCGTTCTTCAACTAGAGCGTGCTACGTGACCTAAGTGCGAATACTTCCTCCTTCTTTATTAGGTATTCGGTTGGAGGCCTCTCGGCGGTGGTAGACAAGATTTGGCAGATGCCGTACAGAGATGGACTGACCAACACAGCTTCGGCCCTGGCGAAGGCGGCTGAGATTTTCGACACCCAGGGCCGCCTGGGGCCGAAGCGTATCGCCATTCTATTGACTGATGGCGCCTCCACTGTAAACCCCGAGCAGACCATCCCGAGTGCTGATGACTTGAAGGACACGGGCGCCTTTCTCTACGCCATAGGTACGGCCGTTAGCATTATTAATTATCGTTTTGGTATCCACGGGCACCTTTCTCTACGCCATAGGTACGGCCGTTAGCATTATTAACTAATAAATAAATAAATAATTTTTGAATAGAAACTGACTATTTTTAAATCAAGGCGATAGTGTTGCAGAGTCCGTTATTCTAACACAAACAGTCATATATATTAACGTACGATAATGTTGTCAAAGAGGTGGAGAAGGGAAAAGATACGCATGCCCGTCACAAGATTTCGTGCTCATTATGTACTTTGATTCAGCATCAAAATGGTACATCACCAATAATAATTGATGCCTTGCCGCAAGCGATCTTTGCCGATTGTTATACGAGATGGCATTTTCGATCACGTGGCAGGCATCGGCCAGGTGGATGTGACAGAGCTGCGAGCCATCGCCAGTGAACCGTCCGACCTCTTCTATTTCTACGCCGCCGACTACCAGCACCTGGACACAATTATAGAGGAGGTCCTCAACGGGTCGTGTTGCTACAGCAGTAAGTGTGGATTTCCTCAACGGGTCGTGTTGCTACAGCAGTTAGTGTGGAGGTCCTCAACGGGTCGTGTTGCTACAGCAGTAAGTGTGGAGATCCTCAACGGGTTGTGTTGCTAAAGCAGTAAGTGTGGAGGTCCCCAACGGGTCGTGTTGCTATAGCAGTTAGTGTGGATGTCCTCAACGGGTCGTGTTGCTACAGCAGTGAGTGCGGAGGTCCTCAGCGGGTCGTGTTGCTACAGCAGTAAGTGTGGAGGTCCTCAACGGGTCGTGTTGCTACAGCAGTCAGTGTGGAGGTCCTCAGCGGGTCGTGTTGCTACAGCAGCAAGTGTGGATGTCCTCAACGAGTCGTGTTGCTACAGCAGTCAGTGTGGATGTCCTCAACGGGTCGTGTTGCTACAGCAGTAAGTGTGGAGGTCCTCAAAGGGTCGTGTTGCTATAGCAGTTAGTGTGGTGGTCCTCAACGGGTCGTGTTGCTACAGCAGTAAGTGTGGTGGTCCTCAACGGGTCGTGTTGCTACAGCAGTAAGTGTGGTGGTCCTCAACGGGTCGTGTTGCTACAGCAGTAAGTGTGGAGGTCCTCAACGGGTCGTGTTGCTATAGCAGTAAGTGTGGAGGTCCTCAACGGGTCGTGTTGCTATAGCAGTAAGTGCGGCGGTCCTCAACGGGTCGTGTTGCTATAGCAGTAAGTGTGGTGGTCCTCAACGGGTCGTGTTGCTACAGCAGTAAGTGTGGAGGTCCTCAGCGGGTCGTGTTGCTACAGCAGTAAGTGTGGAGGTCCTCAACGGGTCGTGTTGCTATAGCAGTTAGTGTGGAGGTCCTCAACGGGTCGTGTTGCTATAGCAGTAAGTGTGGAGGTGCTCAACGGGTCGTGTTGCTACAGCAGTAAGTGTGGTGGTCCTCAACGGGTCGTGTTGCTACAGCAGTAAGTGTGGAGGTCCTCAGCGGGTCGTGTTGCTACAGCAGTAAGTGTGGAGGAGCTCAACGGGTTGTGTTGCTACAGTAGTTAGTGTGGAGGTCCTCAACGAGTCGTGTTGCTACAGCAGTAAGTGTGGAGGTCCTCAACGGGTTGTGCTGCTACAGTGGTAAGTGTGGAGGTCGTTAACGGGTTGTGCTGCTACAGCAGTAAGTGTGGAGGTTGTTAGCGGGTTGTGCTGCTACAGCAGTAAGTGTGGAGGTCGTTAACGGGTCGTGCTGCTACAGCAGTAAGTGTGGAGATCGTTAACGGGTTGTGCTGCTACAGCAGTTAGTGTGGAGGTCGTTAACGGGTCGTGCTGCTACAGCAGTAAGTGTGGAGGTCGTTAATGGGTCGTGCTGCTACAGCAGTAAGTGTGGAGGTCGTTAATGGGTCGTGCTGCTACAGCAGTAAGTGTGGAGGTCGTTAACGGGTCGTGCTGCTACAGCAGTACGTGTGGAGGTCGTTAACGGGTTGTGCTGCTACAGCAGTAAGTGTGGAGGTTGTTAGCGGGTTGTGCTGCTACAACAGTAAGTGTGGAGGTCGTTAACGGGTCGTGCTGCTACAGCAGTAAATGTGGAGGTCGTTAACGGGTCGTGCTGCTACAGCAGTAAGTGTGGAGGTCGTTAACGGGTTGTGCTGCTACAGCAGTTAGTGTGGAGGTCGTTAACGGGTCGTGCTGCTACAGCAGTACGTGTGGAGGTCGTTAACGGGTTGTGCTGCTACAGGAAATCGTCCTAACTGTTCTCTACTCTGGAGCTCCTCAATCTTTACTTAGACATAACATATATGCTCTTCTCTACTCCTCTCGACTTTCATTTTTTTGCGTTCTGCAAATTCCTCGATTTTTTTCCACGACATTTGTGACAACATAATTTTGGTTCCTGTTCCAGCTGACACAAACTGCGTCACAAGCAAAGATAAAAACTGCAGCGTTCTATGCGGCGGCGGGGAGAGGACGACCACTGAGACATGCACGTACACCAACTACTTCGGTGAGGTCATCAAGGTCGTCGAGACGCCCGGCTCCGAGCCCTGCTGCACGGAGTCCTGCACAAGCACAAGTAGGTCACTTCCGGTTTTATCATATCATGTAAAATTTAATACATTTTTTAAATCCATGAGCCTATCATGACAGAATACGCTGCGGCTTATTTCTATCGACTATTTCGTCAAAGGCAATGTGAGATGTATGAATCCAGTACGTACACACTCAGAGCGATAGGAAGCCTGGGGGAGGACGGAGAGAGGGGACCAGAATATATACCCTAAATTCCTAGGTACCCTTAGTAGCAGCTTAGTAAGTATTCATAAAGAGCTTACTACGCCTCCGGAAATGCTTAATGCGCATTTTGTCACGTTGGGTAAGAGTATTCCTTTGGTATCCAACAGTAGTCGAAGGAAAATAAGTAAACATTTTTGATTAGTTAAAGATGACGGGAACCAAGTAAAGAGATTGACGTTCCCAATGTGTACTCGAGCTGTTTACTTTGCAAATAACCGATCTCGGTCCGTTACATCCTTTCCTCTCATGGTCCCATTGGGTTTCTTGGCTGGCTATAAATTCCCAATCCATCAGGCTGAGCCTTCATCTCGTAGCCTGGCAGGTAGCGCGCACGGCTATTGTCGAGTATGTTCTGCTGGGTGCACCCGAAGCGACCGCTGGGTGGTTCGAATCTCACCCATGCTAATTAATGTCTGTTATATTTTGTGCGTTTTATTTGGTGCATGAGAAAAGTACCAAATATCGTGCATCGCGCGGTGTTAATCCCGCATATATGGCACTTCTCATTGTCGCCACGTGACCTATAGAGACTATACATGTACATACAAGCCTATTAACAAATCCTCCATTGGCCATTACCCCACCAGGTGGGCCAGGGGTGGACGACTGTGCCAGGTGACCTATAGAGACTATACATGTACATACAAGCCTATTAACAAATCCTCCATTGGCCATTACCCCACCAGGTGGACCAGGGGTGGACGACTGTGCCAGGTGTGACTACACGTCGGGGATCGGCTTCATCCCGGACGAGGCCAACTGCCAGTGTTACTACCAGTGCCAGCCTGTGGCCGACTCCTTCCTCATCCACCACATGTGTTGTGCCGCGGGACTGTTCTGGGCCGACTCCATCAAGACGTGCGGCTGGCAGCCGGAAGGGGTGTGCACCATGCCTGTGGGGAGGGTCAAGAGGGCCGTGGAAGAGGGCTGTCAGAGCACATCCCCTGTCGTCCCCAGCAGCACACCAGCGACACCTGGTGAGTACAACTTGTTTCTGATTGGATTTATTTAGATTTGACTATTTATTTGTAGATATTCCGGTTTTGATTTATTTCTTATTAGTTGTTATTAACTTCTTAGAGAGCGGAAAGATAAGATATCTCTAACAAGACAGATATAAAATAAATCTCTCTGTTAACTTTAACTAAGGGTTATTTAAAAAATACGTTTTAGATTGAAATCGGGTGTCGCCAGCATTATCTGAATATAGTGCATCATTAAAGGCGGCATCCATACCGATAATAACAGTTAATTTTAGTATTCAGAAGGAATGCCCCTTTATACAAACCAGTATGTCTATGTTACCATTATATATTGGAGTAGTAATGTACATTTTTCTGTCCTACAGTGACCTACCCATGCCCGTACACCACCAACCCGTCAAACCCCGCCCAGTTCCTGTTTAACGGCGCACTGATGGGAACCTGTCCATCTGGTCTCGTCTGGGACGTGGTCAAATGCGCATGCGATGGGACTGCAGTGCCCGCAGGTCAGCACGAATCCTCATAGACAACCATTGTCTTATAACATATTACTGTTTAGGTTCCACTGTTCACACGTGGAAAAAGCTATATAATTACCACATTTAACAAAATTGTCGCGTAACGCACAGTGACACTCTTTCAGGTTACATGTAATGACTGTATCGTTGCATCTCACTTTGCCTTAACTTATCATTCTTTTCCCTAATCTTAATCAGTGTATACATCAGATAATAAATTAAATACGATGGATAAATAGTCATGCTATAAAACAGATTGTAAATAACTACACAGTATTTCACATGTTTTAAAATTCATGTATTCTTTAATTATTGTTTTAGTGTGCTCCGATGACATCCTGCTCCACTTCCCCTTTGACGATCACCTTGACGACGTGTCCTGCAACAAGGCCAAGTCAGATATCCATGGCGTCGTGCAGCTGAAGTCAACTTCCGGTCGTAAAGGTGGCGCCGCCTACTTCCGGGGAACCGACTTCCTGAGCGTGCAGTTCCTGAACAACTGGTTCGCCTGGAAGGACGTCCGGGCTTGGACCATGGCTCTCTGGATCAATCCGTCTGGATCCAGCGGGTTTGCCGGATTGGTCAACAACGGAGACTGCGAGGATGAGCCGAGTGTGAGTGTGTTCCAGGCGGCGACCGGCTCGGCCAGCGCACTTGTGGACACGGACACCGCGACACAGACCAAGCTGATCAACTATGCGGTTAGTAAATAAGGGTTATTTAATCAGAACTTTTCCGTTAACTATTAAGAATTCTGCTTGCTACTTTTTTGCTTAATTCAAAACGTAACATTAACCGAACTGCAATACGTACATAGTATGGTAATTGTTGCCAAAAGAACAATTGATGAAAAGGTTGAAAGCCATGTGCAGTATATCACATATTTAGGTGTAGTAGACTGATTTACCGCACGGATTTAGGGAGTGATAAGCAGGATTAAGACATGCACTTTGGTGAGGAGAATGGATTTTTTTTGCACAAGGCAGGCCAGTCAACAAAGATCATGATACGAATAAAAGATTCGTGCAACAGATTCGTGCAACAGATCTTCAATTAGTAGTTGCATTACAAACGTGTAGCCATTAGAGAATATAATGGATGGGACAAACAGGGGTGGTGGTCACGTTGGGGAGGCAGTAGAGAGTCGGTAAGGCCTTAGTGGCTTAAATAGAAAAGAAATCGGGCGGGGGAGGAAGGGAGGGAGGGGGATATCGGAGGGCATCGCAGGCGCATGGCGGTGCTGTAAAAGGTCAGGATGTTTAAAGTGCACTGACTGCCTAATGAGCAAGGCGTGAAGATGGGCCCCCGTTTAGTTATGGTTCAACGCTTCCCGTAGATGGCGGGCTTGCAGCGACCGTCCAGCGTGCAACGTCCAAGCACGTCCACCATCATGGAGAAAGGCTTTTTTTTATGGCGGCCTGAAATGAGGAGTACGGGCGTGGGCGTTGCCCGGGAGGTGGGGGTGGGCGTGAGGGTGGGGGTGGCAGAACCACAGATGAGGGAGCCGTATGCCAGAGGCAGTATGTAAGAAAATATACATACTATACGTGCGGTCCGAGAAAAAACAATCAACACCATGTGATTGCCGTTTAACTTCGACTCACTTTTGACCATACGATGTCGTTATGGTAGATTCCGTCCAACCAATGGAGTCACGTGGCCATGGTGTACAGCGGGTGGCAACTGACCTTCTACGTGAACGGCGCGCGCCAGGGCTCGTCCAGGAGTGTCTCAGGTAAGTCGCACGTGCGGCTGGCACGCCACTGCTACTCAGCATCTCGCAGTTCACATGTATTACCAAAGAGATAGCTTGGGTTTGTGGGTGGTGATGAATGGGAAGGGAGGTCCGTCCATCTCCGTCCGTAGGACCCGGAACCTGCGAACTAACTGAAAAAACATAGTTGGTAACCTCCCAGGAGTATTGTTTCTTGGATCCTTCCCGTACACGGTTCCAGGCTGTCAATCATTCCTTGATGTCACTGCTGCTTTTATCCAATCATGTGGCCGAAAAAGGTCTTCCACGTGCGTTATGTCCGACAAACAAGTCCGACAAACACAGCCGCATGTCAGTTTCAGTACTTCTCACTTTTACCTAACATAAGCTATAATTGTCAATTTCCTACTCACGATTAACGAAAAAGGACTCACGCGTGGGCGGGGCTTAGCTCGGAGTGTGGAACGGTGTATTGAAGCGATACTGGTTAAGAATATTCTTCCATATACCAGCCCGACCAATGTACCATTTAGCGATATGAACTGCTTAGTATTAGCGCAGTTACTTACTTCGTGAATTGTGGTTAACTTTATTGTAATTGGTCGCTTTGAATGTTGTCCCTCAGGTCCCATCGAGAACCGCCACTGTCCGCTCAATATCGGCCGCCAGTCGGTAGGGGGCGTCACCGCCACGGGCTACTTCACCGGATACATGGATGAGGTGGGTCTGCCCATCATACTGGTGTTGTCACCACACTGCTATGGTGTTATCATTACTATTAATTTCTGGCGTATTGTCATTATCTGGTGAATTATATGATGTCTCATTATTTGTCGTATTACTATTACCACAAACGTTAGTAAATATTATGATCGTAGTAATCGCCTAATAATTATTATCATTGTAATTAACATTAGTCATTATTTATTAAAATGTTATCGTCATTATTATTTTTAATAATTGTAACCATTCTTACGTCTTTATTATATTGATGACTGAAGTTGCCATTATTTCATCTCATCTGATACCGTTTCTAACAATTATTAAACGTGTAACGAAATGAATTTTACTATATAGCAAAATCCCCCGGAATTACTATTATATGCAGTTTTATCATTGAATATCTATTGTGTCCTTGTTTTAGATCCGTATATACGACAAAGTTCTGTACGACTACGATATTCAGCAGCTGTACCAGAACCCTTGACTCTGATGCTCATCTGATCTCAACCTCTGGACGGACTGTGATAGGACTATCTATAACATAAGCCTGCAGTATACAAAACGCAAAAATATGTCATCGCGCAATACGATTAATAGGGACGCAACTGAAAATAACCGCGCTATTTAATTATGTAGGCTGTCGCCGAATCAGAATGCACGTTTAAGAACGAGATATTTAGAAGTTTGGCTTAAATAAGCAAGCAGCACTTGCAGGCAAGATCTATTCAACATTAACACTGGGTGTATTTAGGCAATTCCCGTTAAACTGAAGACAAGATGTAGCGAAGATGACGAGAAGGTCATGTCTCTCATAAAGCAGTAGATGCCGGCACGAAATATTTGCTCAATGTTTAACATATTGTTTACTGTACTAATTATATGAGATATCGATGTATTGTTAAGAACTCGTTTGGCTGTTGCATATATATCACGTGGTGCACGTCTGTGTGCTGTGAATGTAGTTGCTGTGATATTTACCAATGGCCTGGCGCCTTCAAATATACAATAGAGAAACGCTCTACGTGATAGTAATGTTAACATTTTCATATGGAGATTTATATGGGGTCACACGGTATTGTTGTATTCCGATATAGTTAACTGATATCAACTAATATACGTCATGGTATTGAATTGTATATGTGGCAGCTTGAAACGCAAGCTGATGCTTGTATGCAAATGGAGACGCTTCGCATGATTTGCATATTGCCTGAAATAGAAGGAAATAAACGTATTTGAAATTTTAAGATCGCTTTGGCTTCCGTTTTTGCTATATTTGCCTGTGACGATGGCACGAACATAATCATGGCATATGAACCGGTTAAGTGCAAGATCAAAGAACACAGGACACCAGAAAGACAAGGGTATATATAGAGAGACAGGTGATGAGGGAAGGGCGGTGGGGGGGGGGGGGGGTGGAACGAGACGTAGGTAAAAACATGGACGAGATATCGAGAGATGAAGAAGTGGGGAGAGAGAGACACCCAGACGCAGAGCTAGCGGGAGACAGGAAGAGACAGGGAGGGGATGTTACGCTGCATGGAAAGGGGCCGAGAGCATGGAGGCGAAAAAGAGAGAAAGCCCTTTAATGGAGAAGGGAAATAGTGAGAAAGTGATCGCTAGGAGAAGAAAAAAAGAGATAACGGGATGAGGTTAAAGAAAAAGAGAGATACATGCACAGGGTTGAGAAGAGAAGAGAATGTAATGGGTTGAGTGGAGAAGGAAAAGAGAATATAATGGGTTGAGTGGAGAAGAGAAAGAGTGAACGCAAGAGACAAATACGTAGGTGGGGATAGATTTAGAGAAAGCCCCAGAAACGGTTACGGACAGGACATGCCTACACAGAAGTTGATTTGGTTGATTAACGTAAGTAGGACGCTTTATGGCCTCTTTAGGTCATACACCCTGCTCTTAATCCTGACAAAATCGAACACATTTGCACAGGTGAGTATCGAACCAGGCGCTTGGAGCCCACTCGGCGATTGCCGAGTCTAAAGGATGGTACGTAATACTCTTTAGACTGCGGGGTGCCCTCCCCCCTACGCCCCCCCCCTCCACCCACACACACACCGCCGAGTGAATCTACTTGGCGGCTGGGCTGACTTGTCACTATTCGCAATCAACATTGGTTGTTGGCATCAGTGCTGCTGCGAAAGACGATGGATTTGCAGCTCTCGTTTTGGTTTAAGTAGTAAGATTTGTTTCGTAGCATTTGCGCTTATGATTAAATAAGCCTATTTGAACCAGAGCTGACGAAATACTCGACAAGTTCTGCAGAACGTTGTAACAATGCCACGGGTAATAGAAGAACCGAGGCTGCACTGGAATGGATGATCGATGGGGTTGGCTGTCTGGTGTGCAACAGGCGATAACATGTAATGCCATATCTTACTGTCGGCTAGCAGGATGGCCATTGCTTCACACTTTAACCTCTGTAGGTCATATCCGCGACAATGAACAGGTTGAGAGGCGCCATGTCCCTGGGGGTAATCCCCTACCCTTTGCAAAGGAAGTCATAGTATCTTTATATAATAATAATTTCAAACGTATTATGTATAAGCCCGGCATCACTGGGTATGCCAATAGCACTGTTGTATATTGTCGTTGTATCATCAGCATACTGCGTCTTTATAATAAACTTCATTCATTATAGAGCAGAAACATGTGCGATTCGAACCAAGCACCACGGCACGGCCTTTGGCCTGACAATTGGCACGGCCTCTAGCATGACAGTTGACACCGCCTTTGGCATGACAGTTGACACGGCCTTTGGCATGACAGTTGACACGGCTTTTGGCATGACCGTTGACACGGCTTTCGGCATTACAGTTGACACGGCCTTTGGCCTGACAGTTGGCACGGCCTTTGGCCTGACAGTTGGCACGGCCTCTAGCATGACAGTTGACACGGCTTTTGGCATGACAGTTGACACGGCCTTTGGCATGACAGTTGACACGACTTTCGGCATGACAGTTGCCACGGCTTTCGGCATGACAGTTGACACGGCCTTTGGCATGACCGTTGACACGGCCTTTGGCATGACGGTTGACACGGCCTTGGGCATGACCGTTGACACAGCTTTCGGCATGACAGTTGACACGGCCTTTGGCATGACAGTTGACACGGCCTTTGGCATGACAGTTGACACGGCTTTTGGCATGAAAGTTGACACGGCTTTCGGCGTTACAGTTGACACGGCCTTTGGCCTGACAGTTGGCACGGCCTTTGGCCTGACAGTTGGCACGGCCTCTAGCATGACAGTTGACACGGCTTTTGGCATGATAGTTGACACGGCCTTTGGCATGACAGTTGACACGGCTTTTGGCATGACAGTTGACACGGCTTTCGGCATGACAGTTGACACGGCCTTTGGCATGACCGTTGACACGGCCTTTGGCATGACGGTTGACACGGCCTTGGGCATGACCGTTGACACAGCTTTCGGCATGACAGTTGACACGGCCTTTGGCATGACAGTTGACATGGCCTTTGGCATGACCGTTGACACGGCCTTTGGCATGACAGTTGACACGGCTTTCGGCATTACAGTTGACACGGCCTTTGCCATGACAGTTGACAAGGCCTTTGGCATGACAGTTGATACGACTTTCGGCATGACAGTTGACACGGCCTTTGGCATGACCGTTGACACGGCCTTTGGCATGATCGTTGACACGGCCTTTGGCATGACAGTTGACACGGCCTTTGGCATGACAGTTGCCACGGCCTTTGCCATGACAGTTGATACGGCCTTTGGCATGACAGTTGACACGGCTTTCGGCATTACAGTTGACACGGCCTTTGGCATGACAGTTGACATGGCCCTTGGTATGGCAGTTGACACGACCTTTGGCATGACAGTTGACACCGCCTTTAGCATGACAGTTGACACGGCTTTCGGCATGACAGTTGACACGACCTTTGGCATGACAGTTGAAAAGGCCTTTGGCATGACCGTTGACACGGCCTTTGGCATGACAGTTGACACGGCTTTCGACATTACAGTTGACACGGCCTTTGGCATGACAGTTGACAAGGCCTTTGGCATGACAGTTGACACGGCCTTTGGCATGACAGTTGACACGGCTTTCGGCATGACAGTTGACACGGCCTTTGGCATGACCGTTGACAAGGCCTTTAGCAGGACAGTTCATACGGCTTTCGGCATTAAAGTTGACACGGCCTTTGGCATGACAGTTGACAAGGCCTTTGGCATGACAGTTGAGACGGCCTTTGGCATGACAGTTGACACGGATTTCGGCATGACAGTTGACACGGCTTTCGGCGTTACAGTTGACACGGCCTTTGGCCTGACAGTTGGCACGGCCTTTGGCCTGACAGTTGGCACGGCCTTTGGCATGACAGTTGACACGGCTCTCGGCATGACAGTTAACACGGCCTTTGGCATGACAGTTGACACGGCTTTCGCCATGACAGTTGACACGACCTTTGGCATGACAGTTGACACGGCCTTTTTCATGACAGTTGACACGGCCTTTGGCACAACTGTTGACACGGCCTTGGGCATGACCGTTGACACAGCTTTCGGCATGACAGTTGACACGGCCTTTGGCATGACAGTTGACATGGCCTTTGGCATGACCGTTGACACGGCCTTTGGCATGACAGTTGACACGGCTTTCGGCATTACAATTGACACGGCCTTTGCCATGACAGTTGACAAGGCCTTTGGCATGACAGTTGATACGACTTTCGGCATGACAGTTGACACGGCCTTTGGCATGACCGTTGACACGGCCTTTGGCATGACCGTTGACACGGCCTTTGGCATGACAGTTGACACGGCCTTTGGCATGACCGTTGACACGACTATTGGCATGACAGTTGACACGGCCTTTGGCATGACAGTTGACACGGCCTTTGCCATGACAGTTGATACGGCCTTTGGCATGACAGTTGACACGGCTTTTGGCATTACAGTTGACACGGCTTTCGGCATTACAGTTGACACGGCCTTTGGCATGATAGTTGACACGGCCCTTGGTATGGCAGTTGACACGACCCTTGGCATGACAGTTGACACCGCCTTTAGCATGACAGTTGACACGGCTTTCGGCATGACAGTTGACACGACCTTTGGCATGACAGTTGAAAAGGCCTTTGGCATGACAGTTGACACGGCCTTTGGCATGACAGTTGACACGGCTTTCGGCATGACAGTTGACACGGCCTTTGGCATGACTGTTGACAAGGCCTTTAGCAGGACAGTTGATACGGCTTTCGGCATTAAAGTTGACACGGCCTTTGGCATGACCGTTGACACGACCTTTGGCATGACAGTTGAAACGGCCTTTGGCATGACAGTTTACACGGCTTTCGGCATGACAGTTAACACGGCCTTTGGCATGACAGTTGACACGGCTTTCGGCATGACAGTTGACACGGCCTTTGGCGTGACAGTTGACACGGCTTTCGCCATGACATTTGACACGGCCTTTGGCACAACTGTTGACACGGCCTTTGGCATGACAGTTGACACGGCCTTGGGCACAACTGTTGACACGGCCTTTGGCATGACAGTTGACACGGCCTTTGGCACAACTGTTGACACGGCCTTTGGCATGACAGTTGACACGGCCGTTGGCATGACAGTTGACACGGCTTTTGGCATGACAGTTGACACGGCTTTCGGCATGACAGTTGATACGGCCTTTGGCATGACCGTTGACACGGCCTTTGGCATGACGGTTGACACGGCCTTGGGCATGACCGTTGACACAGCTTTCGGCATGACAGTTGACACGGCCTTTGGCATGACAGTTGATACGACTTTCGGCATGACAGTTGACACGGCTTTTGGCATGACCGTTGACACGGCCTTTGGCACGACCGTTGACACGGCCTTTGGCATGACAGTTGATACGACTTTCGGCATGACAGTTGACACGGCCTTTGGCATGACAGTTGACACGGCCTTTGGCATGACCGTTGACACGGCCTTTGGCATGACAGTTGACACGGCCTTTGGCATGACAGTTGACACGGCCTTTGCCATGACAGTTGATACGGCCTTTGGCATGACAGTTGACACGGCTTTTGGCATGACAGTTGACACGGCTTTCGGCATTACAGTTGACACGGCCTTTGGCATGACAGTTGACACGGCCCTTGGTATGGCAATTGACACGACCTTTGGCATGACAGTTGACACCGCCTTTAGCATGACAGTTGACACGGCTTTCGGCATGACAGTTGACACGATCTTTGGCATGACAGTTGAAATGGCCTTTGGCATGACCGTTGACACATCCTTTGGCATGACAGTTGACACGGCTTTCGGCATGACAATTGACACGGCCTTTGGCATGACAGTTGAAACGGCCTTTGGCATGGCAGTTGACACGGCTTTTGGCATGACAGTTGACACGGCTTTCGGCATTACAGTTGACACGGCCTTTGGCATGACAGTTGACACGGCCCTTGGCATGACAGTTGACACGACCTTTGGCATGACAGTTGAAACGGCCTTTGGCATGGCAGTTGACACGGCTTTTGGCATGACAGTTGACACGGCTTTCGGCATTACAGTTGACACGGCCTTTGGCATGACAGTTGACACGGCCCTTGGTATGGCAATTGACACGACCTTTGGCATGACAGTTGACACCGCCTTTAGCATGACAGTTGACACGGCTTTCGGCATGACAGTTGACACGGCCTTTGGCATGACCGTTGACAAGGCCTTTAGCAGGACAGTTGATACTTCTTTCGGCATTACAGTTGACATGGCCTTTGGCATGACAGTTGACAAGGCCTTTGGCATGACAGTTGACAAGGCCTTTGGCATGACAGTTGACACGGCCTTTGGCATGACAGTTGACACGGCTTTCGGCATGACCGTTGACACGACCTTTGGCATGACAGTTGAAACGGCCTTTGGCATGGCAGTTGACACGGCCTTTGGCATGACAGTTGACACGACCTTTGGCATGACAGTTGAAACGGCCTTTGGCATGACAGTTTACACGGCTTTCGGCATGACAGTTAACACGGCCGTTGGCATTACAGTTGACACGGCCTTTGGCATGACAGTTGACACGGCTTTCGGCATGACAGTTGATACGGCCTTTGGCATTACAGTTGACACGGCCTTTGGCATGACAGTTGACACGGCCTTTGGCATGACAGTTGACACGGCCTTTGGCATGACAGTTGTCACGGCCTTTGGCATGACAGTTGACATGGCCTTTGGCATGACAGTTGACACGGCCTTTGGCATGACAGTTGTCACGGCCTTTGGCATGAGAGTTGACATGGCCTTTGGCATGACAGTTGACACGGCCTTTGGCATGACAGTTGACACGGCCTTTGGCCTGACAGTTGACACGGCTTTCGGCATGACAGTTGACACGGCCTTTGGCATGACCGTTGACACGGCCTTTGGCATGACAGTTGACACGGCTTTTGGCATGACAGTTGACACGGCCTTTGGCATGACAGTTGACACGGCCTTTGGCATGACCGTTGACACAGCTTTCGGCATGACAGTTGACACGGCCTTTGGCATGACAGTTGACACGGCTTTCGGCATTACAGTTGACACGGCTATTGGCATGACAGTTGTCACAGCCTTTGATATGACAGTTGACACGGCCTTTGGCATGACAGTTGACACGGCCTTTGGCATGACAATTGACACGGCTTTCGGCATTACAGTTGACACGGCCTTTGGCATGACAGTTGACACGGCCCTTGGTATGGCAATTGACACGACCTTTGGCATGACAGTTGACACCGCCTTTAGCATGACAGTTGACACGGCTTTCGACATGACAGTTGACACGATCTTTGGCATGACAGTTGAAATGGCCTTTGGCATGACCGTTGACACATCCTTTGGCATGACAGTTGACACGGCTTTCGGCATGACAGTTGACACGGCCTTTGGCATGACCGTTGACACGACCTTAGGCATGACAGTTGAAACGGCCTTTGGCATGGCAGTTGACACGGCTTTTGGCATGACAGTTGACACGGCTTTCGGCATTACAGTTAACACGGCCTTTGGCATGACAGTTGACACGGCCCTTGGTATGGCAATTGACACGACCTTTGGCATGACAGTTGACACCGCCTTTAGCATGACAGTTGACACGGCTTTCGGCATGACAGTTGACACGGCCTTTGGCATGACCGTTGACAAGGCCTTTGGCAGGACAGTTGATACGTCTTTCGGCATTTCAGTTGACACGGCCTTTGGCATGACAGTTGACAAGGCCTTTGGCATGACAGTTGAGACGGCCTTTGGCATGACAGTTGACACGGCTTTCGGCATGACAGTTGACACGGCCTTTGGCATGACCGTTGACACGACCTTTGGCATGACAGTTGAAACGGCCTTTGGCATGGCAGTTGACACGGCCTTTGGCATGACAGTTGACACGGCCTTTGGCATGACAGTTGACACGGCTTTCGGCATGACAGTTAACACGGCCTTAGGCATGACAGTTGACACGGCTTTCGGCATTACAGTTGACACGGCCTCTGGCATGACAGTTGTCACGGCCTTTGATATGACAGTTGACACGGCCTTCGGCATTACAGTTGACACGGCCTTTGGCATGACAGTTGACACGGCCTTTGGCATGACAGTTGACACGGCCTTTGGCATGACAGTTGTCACCGCCTTTGGCATGACAGTTGACATGGCCTTTGGCATGACAGTTGACACGGCCTTTGGCATGAAAGTTGTCACGGCCTTTGGCATGACAGTTGACATGGCCTTAGGCATGACAGTTGACACGGCCTTTGGCATGACAGTTGACACGGCCTTTGGCCTGACAGTTGACACGGCTTTCGGCATGACAGTTGACACGGCCTTTGGCATGACCGTTGACACGGCCTTTGGCATGACAGTTGACACGGCCTTTGGCATGACAGTTGACACGGCCTTTGGCATGACAGTTGACACGGCCTTTGGCATGACCGTTGACACGGCTTTCGGCATGACAGTTGACACGGCCTTTGGCATGACAGTTGACACGGCTTTCGGCATTACAGTTGACACGGCCTTTGGCATGACAGTTGTCACAGCCTTTGATATGACAGTTGACACGGCCTTTGGCATGACAGTTGACACAGCCTTTGGCATGACAGTTGACACGGCCTTTGGCATGACAGTTGACACGGCCTTTGGCATGACAGTTGACACGGCCTTTGGCATGTGCTTGAAGAGAAAATACCCATTGACATCACCTTTGAAATTACCTTGTACACGGTCTTTGAAACGACCTTTAGCATGGCGTTTGCCGTGACAATTGATGTAGCTCTTGGATTTATTTTTAACCGAGATCCTGATAGATGATCTTTTAATTGTTACAGAACAGCCCCTGTGGTACTACCATTTAGATAACCAGTGTGACGGTGTGATGCTCTTTCACAAAGTGATGTAACAAAGGCTGGCCTGTAGTTCCTTACAACGGCTCAGGGGCCGATCGCCAGAGACATACAGACATTTACATTACCCTTGGCATGATATTTAACATGGTGAAAATATATCAATAAGGTACTTGTGGAAACCTGACACCCCCCCCCTCCCTCGCCCCCCCCCCCCCCCCATTCAGTCGACGCTGTAGATCAGCATGGAGGGGGGGAATTCCCCCCTCCATGTTCGGTTTTTAAGCTATTATTATTCAAGAGTTACGCGATTTAAAAGAGTTTCTATCCATCGGTATACCCTCTTTTTGCGTCCTTATCATGAGTGGGGACTTGAGGTTCATGATGTAGGTAAGAGGGGCAAGTCACGGAGAGTAATCGACTTCTAAATACTGACTACCCGGTAAAACGGCGAAGCAAAGAACAAATTCCCGAGCGGCGTCTCCTTCAGGACGACTTTAAGGTCACCTTTTTGTCCCCTTTTCGTTGCCTATACATGGGTTGCTATTATAGATATTGGCTCACAATCACAAATGCAAATTCCTACAATGCATGTCCCACAGAAAACGTCCCTGATTTCAGTGACGTTTTCGCATGGATTATTTGCATTTGTGTCTCAATTATTTTCAGAATATCGTCTGGGTGTTTTGTTCATGTATAACTGAATACATTGTTCACTTGTAGAGCTTATGCTGTTGTTGCTTCGTGAGAGGATACACACCTATGCATTGGGTTTGATATTTATTGGAATGTTTATCTCCAAATGGGGAATTCTTTAATCCACAGTATGTGTTATTCCTTCTTGAATATTCAAACAATGTTACAACATGACAGTATCATCATAATATGAGAACAAACGTTTAGCACCATGGTATATAGCTAAGAATCAAAGGATGCATTTGTTACCAAATCATGAGCATCCTTTGTGATAATGTAATTTGTTATATATTATGCTGAGGGTGACTGCGAAAGTGGTGTCCATTCACCATGATCTAACTAGGAAAAGGTTTTTCTATGTACATGGTGCAGCGTCAGCCGCATCTGAACCCCCGATAGCAGCGCTTAAAAAAAGCTGTTTTTTAGGTATGTCCTACGTGGCATGATTAGTATTCATCGCTGACATCATTGGATAAAAACCGACATTAAAAAAATTAATCGATTGGAAAGTACGTGAATACGTCAGCATGCGGGAAGTGAGGAGTTTTGTGCTTTCGCTTTTGATGTTTTAAAAGACTACTGCTGCAAAAAGAAATAAATGACTAAAAGTTTTTTGCGGCGCTCTTTGTAAGGACGTTCCCAAGTACAATGAAAGTGAGGTAGATTTTAAGGCAATGGTTAAAGTGATGCGTGGGTTGACGTATTCTCTTCAGGTCGCGGGATGGTGAGAAACATAGACCCTGTCAATTCTGTACGTGCTACTGTGCAGAGGGACGTTTTCACACTCTCAAACAACACTTCAACTGCTGACAAGCGAGACGCCATAAAATGTGGATTAGCTGCGTCTTCCTGATCTGTGGTCTTTATAAGATCGCTTTGTCTGATCCCTTCACACTACAGTCACCACACAGTCATTCCATTATTGAAGTCGCCACCGAGGACGAACACTGCACATCTTAAGGAGCGGTTGAATACGTCAAGATGGTAAGATATTAAGCAAACAATTAACTTAATCGATGAGTCACAGGGAAGGTAAGTGCCATGATGTAGACTTATGATAAAGATATTTAACCCTCTCGAGAAAACAACCTACTTCATATATGTACTTGTTTGTACCGGTGTGATTGATTGATATATGTATCAGGTACGTTTTCGAATTAATGGTTTCGTGGACTGCAGGGTTTATCAACCGTGTTAGAACCCATGAAATGGATTATGCGTAATATATAAGCGCTGCTGAGAATATATTAAGTTAGAAAAACGGCTATGGTCAGAGAACAGAATATAATGATAGAAAAGAAAGAACAAATACGTGGAATGGCGGCCTTTCTGAGAGTGATATTCCAAACCAGATCGTTTGATGATGGGATGATGCTCACACATAGGAACAATAATTAGCCCAACATATCATATCTCAAGATGGTAGGACAGTCCAGTCAGGTGCAAAGCGTTTTTGAAATGATAGGAACAGCGTCCGTAGTTATTTGCTATATCTATCCCTATTGGCCTATATCTCAAACAACTGAATATAGCTTTACCATTGCTTTGTGAATATGAACGTTCAGTATATTGTTTTTCAACTCTTCTTAACCCAATCTTTCAGATCTACCCACGACTATTCATCTTGATCGCAGCGATCCTCCTGAGTTCCATTCCCTGGGCCTTGTCGCTTCCCGCGCATGCGCAAGGCACAGGGTGGTCCCCCGAAGAGTGGAGCGACTGCAGCGCCACTTGTGGCGGAGGCTCACGTGTGAGGGAGGAGACTACCGTAGTATGTCACGTGTTCGGGTGCGACTTCCAGCCCAGTAAGTGGTCACCGTTACGGCTTTTAATTTTAAATCCCGTGGCATCGGTTAACATTGGACTTATTTCCACTAATTCGATCATTGCTTTGTTGCAACATACCAGCATCCAGTGGCTTTATGTTTGTCTCCGCACGACCCTTTTACTTTTCAAGCAAGGATCTCTCGCGATTGCTCTTAACATTGAACGATCAATCAGTCTGCAGTGGGGGTATGAGTTAGATACATGCAGCTATGAGGCATTCGTCCATCTTTTAAATCGCGGGTTGCCATGACCTCAGCATTTGACTAGGTGGATGGAATGGCGGACAATTTGTTTATTCAGTAAACCCCTTTTGGTCAAATCGCGTCAATGGGAGAAGGAAGGCAGAGTGAAGCCATGCCCCCGAGGGGTAACCCCTTACTCTATGCGAAAAAGGACATGGAATTTTTATCCTGCGACCACAAAGACATGCCCACAGCAGGGCCACCGATCCACGTGCCGTTAGGCTCTCAGATGGCCTGAGCGAGCGCTCTAACCCACTGAGCTATCGAGACGGACCCGAATGGCGGCATCTTATCCGGCCACCTTGTAGTGAGGGCAACGATAACTGCCGGTCGCTCGCTACCACGAGATGGTCGTTGCTGTCGCCCAGCTCTGACACAACACCCATATAGTGCCGCCCTCTAGTGAGCTACTTGGTAATTAGCGAATACATTGAGCCTCCATCTAATAAGAAAACAGTATTGCCCCGGTGCGACGAGAAGAAGCCCGTCTAATGCAGATAGGCTTCATGTATGTAATTCACCTAGGTTATGGTCGGTGGGGCGTTCGACTCTGGTTGACAGTGCTCTGCTAGGCCAATCCAGCTCAGGGCCTTTGGCTTCGACCTGTATAGCTGTCCAATGTCTGTCCCGGGCTGGCGCATTAAATCAATATCCCATAGCTTTCTTCAAGCATTTCTGAGAGTTATACCAGGAGGCATGCTTTGCAAACTGGATTTGTTCAATTTTGTCGTGATTATGGGTTGACGCCACCAGTACGTTAGGCCCACAAGAAAGACTATTAGATTTTTTTGGCCAGCTCCATCGACGTTTATATTCTTGCGATAGGAGACATTATGTAATACGTACTTCAGTAATTAGCTGGTTGGTTTAAGTAGAACGCCTTAATCTTAATTTAGCATACCGCCACCATGGGAAGGGCTTAGATAGAGAGGACCCATATTTCGTAGATTAAACCCCCTATTCTTGACAAGGAAAAATATGGGATCCTTCATCCACATAAACATTGTGCAGGTGGGATTCGAACCACGCACCTGCCATGTGGGCTGACCTGGAAGGGTACATTCGACATGACCGCACGCACTACCCGCCAGGCCATTGGGTGTGCCCTAATTATTAATAAAGTGCATATCGCTTCTTATATATACTGCATGGCCATCTCATCGTGGAGTATCATCATTTATTACATGCCATTCTGCGATATAATTTCAAAGCAATTGAGTAATCGAATTGTTGGTAATTATTTTGATACAGTTAATATTATTGAAAGTCATACCTGTATCTGCAATGCACTATTCAATACATGACTATTTATAGAATAATAACAGTAATTCCGAGTGACGTATAAGTCCAATGCAGATGGGTATATTGTCGTTTTATCAGCTGCTTACTGTATCACAATAATAAATAATTCATTCATTCATCTCGTATGTCCCCGCTCGTGCTGCAGGCTGCAGCTGTGGCAAGGCGGACATCGTCTTCGTTGTGGACCACAGCGGCAGCATCTGGGAGGAGAACTACTGGCAGCAGAAACAGTTCATGATCGACTTGATGACAGGACTCGAGAGAGTCGGTGACGCCGACACTAGGGACTCCAGGGTCGCTGTCGTCAGCTTCGGCGACAGCGAGACAGTCGAGTTTGACTTCAATGATGGGTAGGTTCCCTAACTTCATTTACAACGTATTATGATTGTAATGTCATCGATTTCGGGGGGAAATCTTATGAAGATGTCGTTATGATAATCTCGGATCTACGTAATGAAGTTGATCCATAGTCGATGCGTATTCTCATATCAACAAACTACAATTGAGCTTATCTCATAAAAGACACAGTGCTTTGTAGAATTGGGTAACATATATGCAACAGAGCTCTAGATAATTGCACGAGCGCATCCCGGGGGGGGGGGTTCTTGGGGGCCGCCCGCCCCCCCCCGATTTAGCGTTTTTTTTTAAATTTAGGCCATCTGAGGCGTGGACCCTCCCCCCCCCCCCTCCCCTGTTTTGTTGCAGAAGAACACCATCTGAGGTGGCGTGGACCCCGCGCCTCCGCTTGCAAGTTTTCGGTGACACCCCTCCCCCCCCCCCCCGGTCGTTAACAAATTTGTAGACCACCCGGTCGCAATTTTATTCAGAGCCCTCCCCCCGCCCCCCCACACACACACGTGGTCGCAAGTTTCAATGGAGCTCTCCCAACCCCCCACCCCCCAAAACACACACCCATTGGCGCAAGTTTCAATGGACCCCTCTCCCCTCTCCCTTGAATAATCAAAACAGTGCTCCACAAAATTGGGTATTCCGTATAGTACCGTGCTCTGCGGATTGGGTATTCCGCGTCGTACGGTACAAAGCCTTTCCCCATGGCCAGACGGCGGAATGTCCTACATGTCACGCATGGATGATCCAGTGGCCAGATAGCAACACTGTGTCATGTGGTTCCTGACCATGTCGATATCCCGTCTCACTTAATTCTCCCCAACAATGTTTACTACATAAAAGAACAAACACAATTCTCCCACCTATGACTGCAGATTCACCGTCGGCAACCTGCAGGCGTTAGTCGACCGGATTTGGCAGATGCCGTACCGTCAGGGTCACACCAACACGGCCTCCGGTCTGCAGAAAGCGGCCGAGATCTTCAACACGCAGGGCCGGGTCGGGCCCAAGAGGATCGCCATCCTGCTGGCGGACGGCGGCTCCAACGTGGACACCAACATGACTCTGCCTCGGGCCGATGAGGTGAAGGCGGCCGGAGCCTTCGTCTACGCCGTGGGTAAGGCATCTAAGTGACGGGGGGCTGGGGCAGGATGGAGAAGCGGGCGGGGGGGAGGGGAGGGGGGGGGGTGTGTGGGGTGAGGTGACAGCGGCGGTGGCCGTCCTCTACGCCGCGGGTAAGGCAACTACGTCTAAGTGTCGGAGGAGGGAGGGAGGGGGGCGGGGTGGGTACGGCATCGTCATTCCACGAGCTGATAATGCCTAGCGTTAGCTGTTACTAGGCACGGGACACGGTACAATATCCGTTACTAGGCATGGAACACGGTACAGTATCCGTTACCAGGCAAGGCACACGGTACAATATCCGTTACTAGGCAGGGGACACGGTACAATATTTATTATTGGGCAAAGGACACGGTACAGTATATATTACTGGGCATGGAACACGGCACAGTATCTGCACGGGATGCGTTAGAGTATTCGTTGCTAGGTTCCGGACAACGGACAGTGCCCGTTGCTAGGCACGGCACGTGGACGCAGTCCGGTTGATGGGTTCAGGTTTCAGGATTCGGGGCTCGAACTGACTATCAGCTACTATACTTTTATCCTCGACGTCCAGTTAAGTTCCTTCCGCTTTCTTCCTGCGTTCACCAGGGATTACAAACGCGTCCAGATGCAAATTTTACATTTAAAAACCCTACAGACACATCCATATAGGCTGAGCGGCGGCGGTGATGGTACGGTAGCCTACATAAAACATTTAAATCCCGCCCTAGCTGTCTGGAAAATAGGCCTGCTTTGGCCGCTGCCTGGAGAGCGGTTTCCCAAATCCTACTTTACCCCGCCTTTACACCCGCGAGACAGGCACGGTAAATTAAAGCCGAGGATTGGTGTGGGGGATTGGGGTGGGAGGGGGGGGGGGCATATCGCCACTTCTGGTAGAGGTTGGTATGGGGCCGGTTCCGACCACCCCCCGCCATCCCGACAACCCCATCCCACGTCCTTCTCTCGTACCATTTCCAGTGCGCCATTGCAGCCAAGCCAAGCCATGTATGAATTAGTCATCATTCATTCGTTATTTATATCTCATATAGAACATTTCACTTTTTCATCTGCCAAATAGAACATTTCACTTTTTCATCTGCCAAATAGAACATCTTATTTTTTATTAAATCTGCTATATATACATCTTTACTCGTAATTCATCTGCTCAATTGAACATTTTGTTCGCTATTTACTTGCCATGTACAACATTTTAGTCGTATTTC
Organism: Arenicola marina; assembly: GCA_964019135.1. Lineage (NCBI taxonomy): Eukaryota > Metazoa > Annelida > Polychaeta > Arenicolidae > Arenicola > Arenicola marina. Next base: position 21,812,975 of record OZ025264.1, read on the forward strand.
ATCTGCCATCAATGTTATCTTCTGCTATATTGTATCTACATCTTTCAAAATGCAACCAAATCGTTCCCATTTAAGAAGAGTTTATATGAGTTCAAGTGACCGCGAATGGTGACAAATGTTAGACGCTGTAGTCTGTAATTCTGTCGTCGGTTCTTTGCCCTCCCGAGGAACTAAGCCACTTGGTGAATATCCCACCCGAGATATCCCACTCGCCATCCAGGCACGCCCGCTGCGGTAAACGCTGTTTGCTGCTGCGACAAATTTCCTCCAGCTTTTAGCAGCAATCCGAACTATATGCCTTGCCGTTGTGAAGAAGCGGCGGCACTGCTCCCGTCACTCCACTCAAATATCACTTCAAAGTATTTCACCCTTTCCCAGCACATATGTAACTTTAACGGTGAAAAGGTTAGTCAGCACTTTGGGAAGCCAAATGCTTGAATTTTCGCCCACTGCGACACGTGTTTTTTCTTGGACAGGAATCGCCAACGTAGTTGAGGAGGAGATGCGAGCGATCGCCAGCGAACCTTCCGATCTCTTCTACTTCTACGTCTCCAACTTTAACCGTCTGGACGGCATCATCGAAGAGGTCCTCAACGGGTCGTGTTGCTACAGCAGTAAGTGTGGAGGTCCTTAACGGGTCGTGTTGCTACAGCAGTGAGTGTGGAGGTCCTCAACGGGTCGTGTTGCTACAGTAGTAAGTGTGGAGGTCCTCAACGGTTTCTGTTGCTACAGCAGTAAGTGTGGAGGTCCTCAACGGGTTGTGTTGCTACAGCAGTAAGTGTGGAGGGCCCCAACGGTTTGTGTTGCTACAACAGTAAGTGTGGCGCTGGAAAGTAATTTGCATAATTGAATATAAAAAATACATGAGATTAGAATGAATACCGAGAACAACTTGTCAAAGTTATGAATTTTTATTTTTAGCAGCATTCACGCTTAATTCACGCTCACGATTAATAAACAGCGCCTGGATTACAGCATGAACGTTGACACCGACCTTGTCTTGTCCTCAGCTGATACTTCATGCGAGATAACAGAACGCGGCGACTGCACCGTCCCATGCGGCGGCGGGGTGCGAACGACCACAGAAACGTGCACGTACACCAACTACTTCGGTCACGTCATCAGTGTGGAGGAGAATACGAACACGGAGTCTTGCTGCACGTCGCATTGCTCCGGTGAGTAGGTTGTCAGTTAATGCCACGTCGTGCTGCACGTCGCATTGCTCCGGTGAGTAGGCTGTCAGTTAATGCCACGTCGTGCTGCACGGCGCCATGCTCCGGTCAGTAGGTTGTCAGTTAATGCCACGTCGTGCTGCACGTCGCCATGCTCCGGTGAGAGGCTGTCAGTTAATGCCACGTCGTGCTGCACGGCGCCATGCTCCGGTCAGTAGGTTGTCAGTTAATGCCACGTCGTGCTGCACGTCGCCATGCTCCGGTGAGAGGCTGTCAGTTAATGCCACGTCGTGCTGCACGGCGCCATGCTCCGGTGAGTAGGTTGTCAGTTAATGCCACGTCGTGCTGCACGTCGCATTGCTCCGGTGAGTAGGCTGTCAGTTAATGCCACGTCGTGCTGCACGGCGCCATGCTCCGGTCAGTAGGTTGTCAGTTAATGCCACGTCGTGCTGCACGTCGCCATGCTCCGGTGAGAGGCTGTCAGTTAATGCCACGTCGTGCTGCACGGCGCCATGCTCCGATCAGTAGGTTGTCAGTTAATGCCACGTCGTGCTGCACGTCGCCATGCTCCGGTGAGAGGCTGTCAGTTAATGCCACGTCGTGCTGCACGGCGCCATGCTCCGGTAAGTAGGCTGTCAGTTAATGCCACGTCGTGCTGCACGGCGCCATGCTCCGGTGAGTAGGTTGTCAGTTAATGCCACGTCGTGCTGCACGGCGCCATGCTCCGGTCAGTAGGTTGTCAGTTAATGCCACGTCGTGCTGCACGTCGCCATGCTCCGGTGAGAGGCTGTCAGTTAATGCCACGTCGTGCTGCACGGCGCCATGCTCCGGTCAGTAGGTTGTCAGTTAATGCCACGTCGTGCTGCACGTCGCCATGCTCCGGTGAGAGGCTGTCAGTTAATGCCACGTCGTGCTGCACGTCGCCATGCTCCGGTAAGTAGGTTGTCAGTTAATGCCACGTCGTGCTGCACGTCGCCATGGTCCAGTAAGTAGACTGTCAGTTAATGCCACGTCGTGCTGCACGTCGCCATGGTCCCGTAAGTAGGTTGTCAGTTAATGCCACGTCGTGCTGCACGTCGCCATGCTCCGGTGAGAAGGTTGTCAGTTAATGCCACGTCGTGCTGCACGGCGCCATGGTCCGGTGAGTAGGCTGTCAGTTAATGCCACGTCGTGCTGCACGGCGCCATGCTCCGGTAAGTAGGCTGTCAGTTAATGCCACGTCGTGCTGCACGGCGCCATGGTCCGGTGAGTAGGCTGTCAGTTAATGCCACGTCGTGCTGCACGGCGCCATGGTCCGGTGAGTAGGCTGTCAATTAATGCCACGTCGTGCTGCACGGCGCCATGGTCCGGTGAGTAGGCTGTCAGTTAATGCCACGTCGTGCTGCACGGCGCCATGGTCCGGTGAAAAGGCTGTCAGTTAAAGCCACGTCGTGCTGCACGTCGCCATGCTCCGGTGAGTAGGCTGTCAGTTAATGCCACGTTGTGCTGCACGTCGCCATGCTCCGGTGAGTAGGCTGTCAGTTAATGCCACATCGTGCTGCACGTCGCCATGCTCCGGTAAGTAGGTTGTCAGTTAATGCCACATCGTGCTGCACGGCGCCATGCTCCGGTAAGTAGGCTGTCAGTTAATGCCACATCGTGCTGCACGTCGCCATGCTCCGGTGAGTAGGCTGTCAGTTAATGCCACATCGTGCTGCACGTCGCCATGGTCCGGTAAGTAGGCTGTCAGTTAATGCCACATCGTGCTGCACGTCGCCATGCTCCGGTGAGTAGGCTGTCAGTTAATGCCACGTCGTGTGCGCATATCTGATTCAACAATTAACACATAAAGACCAATGTAAAACTGCTGATCTATTATTTTCTTCTAAATCCCTGTCTACGCCGCCCGTAAAAGACATGTTATGCCTGTATAATGATTTATATGATCAATTACTTGTTTGAAATGTTTTAGACATATTAGTTTATCTTCGCTTCGTTACGATATATCATAAATATCGTGGCATTTCTTTCACACATGCAAAATTTGTTTTCTCCCAGCTGAGGCCGTCAAATTGTCACAAAGAGATATTTATCCCAATTCGAATTAAATCACTGGTGCTATCTGGTGAAACCTTAATTCGAGAGCCCACTTGCCCTCTCTCAATAATTAGCCACACGTCCCCATCTCAATCATCTTTTCTCTTCTTGTGTCTGCCTCTGACTTGCCCTCTGCCCTTACAAACCCCAGCATATTCTCACAGCACGACAATGATAACATATAATCACGCACTGAGTCAGTAAACAACACATGAAAGCACCTTTAGCAACAAATAACAGCTATGCTTATGGAAAAACATCAGCAACACTCAGATTGTATAATACATAAATAAAACATGTAATAGAAACACACCAATAAAAACATGTAATAGAAACACACCAATAAAAACATAATCGAAAAATATCAATAAAAACATAATAGAAAGACATCAATGAAACATATACATATACAATAAAAATACAGCAATAAAACACATACATGTACAATGAAAATGTATCAATAAAAAGCCTATTATAATACAGTAATGAAGAACATTTGATTGTAATCATAGACATTGAGAATTTCGTGGAATGTGTATGTCACTTCCTGTTATTTGATGACAGGTGGGCCAGGGGTGGACGACTGTGCCAGGTGTGACTACACGTCGGGCATCGCGCGGTGTTAATCCCGCATATATGGCACTTCTCATTGTCGCCACGTGACCTATAGAGACTATACATGTACATACAAACCTATTAACAAATCCTCCATTGGCCATTACCCCACCAGGTGGACCAGGGGTGGACGACTGTGCCAGGTGTGACTACACATCAGTTAACCTATAGAGACTATACATGTACATACAAGCCTATTAACAAATCCTCCATTGGCCATTACCCCACCAGGTGGACCAGGGGTGGACGACTGTGCCAGGTGTGACTACACGTCGGGGATCGGCTTCATCCCGGACGAGGCCAACTGCCAGTGTTACTACCAGTGCCAGCCTGCGGCCGACTCCTTCCTCATCCACCACATGTGTTGTGCCGCGGGACTGTTCTGGGCCGACTCCATCAAGACGTGCGGCTGGCAGCCGGAAGGGGTGTGCACCATGCCCGGGGCGAGGGTCAAGAGGGCCGTGGAAGAGGGCTGTGAGAGCACGTCTCCTGTCGTCCCCAGCAGCACACCAGCGACACCTGGTGAGTATAATGGGAAATATTTTCGTGTCTAATTATCTTGTAAAACTTGAATCAATACAAGACAGGAGTGAACTGTCCAGCTGTTGTTAACCTCTACACCACAGCGCCATCTTGTGAGTACAGTGGAAAGCTTCCATGTCATAAAAAATTAAGCTTACCATTAGCGTTCCATGTGATTTAGGAGTTAACCTTGTTCAAAATTGGATTTGGTGAATTTAATGTCAGCTTTCATCGTGCACGTAGCTATGTTAATACAGTTTGCCTGTTCCTGTAAACCAATTTGATGTCTTCACACTCTTGTAATGTTGCTGTGGTGCAATGCTGAAGTAATAGTGGCCGTGACTTTTTCAGGGGCGTACCCCTGCCCGTACACCACCAACCCGTTCAACCCTGCCCAGTTCATGTACAACGGCGCACTGATGGGAACCTGCCCACCAGGCCTCGTCTGGGACGTGGTCCAGTGCGCATGCGTGGGGACTCCAGCGCCTCAAGGTCAGCAGGAATCTGTTGCCTTACATACACTGTCAATCTCTCGTTACCGATTACCTTGGCAGACTTCCTACTCAGTGTCAAGCTTAACGTGGTGACCGAACAGACTTATTTAAATTTAAATTAAATACCAGGCTTATTACAAAGTAAATAAAATAAAATACAGTCTGTCATTATAAATGTTTGCATGATTCTTATGGCGTTTAACCAATTATTTATTCATTAATTATTGTTTTAGTGTGCTCCGATGACATCCTGCTCCACTTCCCCTTTGACGGTCACCTTGACGACGTGTCCTGCAACAAGGCTAAGTCCGATATCCATGGCGTCGTGCAGCTGCAGCCAACTTCCGGTCGCAAAGGTGGCGCTGCCTACTTCCGGGGAACCGACTTCCTGAGCGTGCAGTTCCTGAACAACTGGTTCGCCGGGAAGGACGTCCGGGCCTGGACCATGGCTCTCTGGATCAATCCGTCTGGATCCAGTGGGTTTGCGGGATTGGTCAACAACGGAGACTGCGAGGATGAGCCGAGTGTGAGTGTGTTCCAGGCGGCGACGGGCTCGGCCAGCGCACTGGTGGACACGGACACCGCGACACAGACCAAGCTGATCAACTATGCGGTTAGTGGCTTCAATGATTTCGGTCAACTCTCAGTATACATAGGTAGGGCGGATACATGATGTAAATTAGCGATTTTCCAGTTCACGGTTATTTAATATTAAAATTCCCAGTTCACGAGTAATGAAAATCCATGATCACGACGGTCGGCTAATACCCCAAGTTCACGAAAACATTATTTGCCTCAATCTCAGTTCACGGTGACATGAAAGCCCCATTCCCGAGGAACGGATATAACCCTTGCCCCCCCCCCCCATTAAAGATCTGTAGCGGTTAGTGGCTTCAGCGATTTGGGTCATTAAAGGTCTGTAGCGGATAGTAGCTTCAGCGATTTGGGTCTTCAAATGTCTGTAGCGGTTAATATGTAATCTAAAGCATTACAGGTCCCTAGCGGTTAGTGGCTTAAGTAATGGAGATTAGTTCAGGAGTGTATCGAAGGATAAAAGAAGCGGGTGTGATGGGCGCAGAGCTAAATATCTGGGAACCTTGTGGTTTAAATCAAAGCAATGGGGGTTGTGGCATATCTATAACTATAACTACGTGTGGGCATATGTGGGTTGCCGGGCGGTGGGGTGGGATGAGGGCTGCATTACGGACTTTGGCATCACTTGTGTGAAAATTGGGGTAGAATTAAACACGCTAGAGTGGAATAATGTTTCTGTGTTTACCTTGAATATCTTATACTTGTTAATTTTTGAAAGAGAGGATGCCATTGGCGATTCTATTTTACATTTGCCCGGATTTTTGCCTCTATTTTCTTCATCTGCTAATGCATGATTAAGGACGCTCTCGTTGTGGCTAAATGGTGTTGTGATGACGTCATTGTAGATTCCGTCCAACCAATGGACCCACGTCGCCATGGTGTTCAGCGGATGGCAGCTGACCTTCTACGTGAACGGCGTCAGCCAGGGCTCGTCCAGGAGTGTCTCAGGTAAGTGTGGAATACACGCCGGATACTGTCGCTTCGTACCCAATAATCTCCCATTTCATAAATAATGATGAGTCCGGTTTGGTCATCAATTTTTATTTTTGCCAAACAAAACATTGAATTTAAAAAAATCGGATACAGGATTTAGTTTAGTGGACGACTAGGGATGACTAGATGGCATGGCTGTCTGTGTCAGCCTGTTGTCAACGTCAAGAGCCGCCCCCACCCCCCCGCCCCTTTCAGACATCCCCCTATCATTACCACAAGATACACAAACACCATAATGAAATAAACAATCACAAAACGGTTATGATTACTGTATAGTGATATATATTGTACCTATTATTATATAAGCTATATATATATGTGATGTATTGTAACCTTGGACATTGTGCCTTGATGGGCATAAGACTTGTGACAACGGTCACCCGGCCTAGCCAGTTGCTGTGAAAACACCAACCGTAAAAGACATTTGGAACGCCGGCTTTAATAAAACACAAAAAAAAGAGGAGTGTTTCTCTCTCTACGTAACAATCTACTAATGTAATGTATATATCCGCCTTATCCCTCAGGTCCCATCGAGAATCGCCATTGCCCGCTCAATATCGGCCGCCAGTCGGTAGGGGGCGTCACCGCCACGGGTTACTTCACCGGTTACATGGATGAGGTGCGTGCTTTTAACTATAAAGCTAATATTAAAATAAACTGTCCTGAATTTCATGATATAATAGTGTCCATGAATAACTATCACAATTATAATGATATATTATGCTTATATTGCTGTTATTCTTATGATCATATTGTTGTTATTCTTATGATTATATTGTTGTTATCCTTAAAATAATATTGTTGTTATTCTTATGATTAATATATTGTTGTTATTCTTATGATTCTATTTTTGTTATCCTTATAATTATATTGTTGTTATTCTTATGATTACGTACTATTGTGTACCCAGGTTAAGGTAGAAGATATAAAAATACAAAGCATGCCTAACTGTGCTGTACTGAAGCGCACTATTGCATATTTGTACCTAATTGTTAGTATACCTGTACAATATATGATTCTTAGCATAATTAAATAATATAATTGTTAGTATAAATTGTATAATATATCATTCTTAGCATAAATAGCATAATATATCATTCTTAGTATAAATTGTATAATATATCATTTTTAGTATAAATTGTATAATATATCATTCTTAGTATAAATTGTATAATATATCATTCTTATAATTATAGTATAACTATAATATCTAATTGCTCCATATGATCTGTCATTCAAGCTTGAGATGTAAGATTGTATGTCATCATCATGGCTGTTTAACCACTTAATCTCTTTCTTTGTCTTCAGATCCGCATCTACGACAAGGTTCTCTACGATTACGGCATTCAGCAACTGTATCAGAACCCTTGAGTCGAATTCCATGTATATCAAAATAGTCAATACCATATCGCGTAGCAATATAACGCTTCAGGATTATAGTGTTAACGGCTATTTTATATTGACTTAATTATGCGTTAAATCGCAAATGTGAATTATATTTATATTAAAGCGCCGAATTCCTACAATCTGGCATGTTATTGCCTGGTTCCTGGTCAATCAGCGGGACACTTAAATTAGGCTAGTGCCAGCGAACATATTGAGGTTGTTATCCCTTCTATATGAGCGATTATGTGGCGTCGACTGGCTGGTTTCCGGTGAATCATGCGTGCAGGTTACATCAATGTGCTGACGTCACAATATCTGTGCTGACGTCACACTATATGTGCTGACGTCACACTATATGTGCTGACGTCACAATATATGTGCTGACGTCACAATATATGTGCTGAAGTCACAATATATGTGCTGACGTCACAATATATGTGCTGACGTCACAATATATGTGCTGACGTCACAAAATATGTGTTGTCCACCCGGCTACTTTGTAGGAGAGCTTTTGCTGTAATGTGAATCCAAGTTTGTTCGAACTAACATTCGTCTAGCTCATTTGTGTGTGTAAGAATAAATTAACCCGCTGTGTGACAGTAAAAACGCGTTATTCCAGTGTGATTGGCAATACCCTGAGACATGTTAATGTATTGTTGCTTATAATTACATTGATAAAATGTTGTGCAATGTTCAAGTTTGGATAGCTGGAAATAAAATCCGTGCATTTAGATTGTTCCCTGTGTTCAAAATCTCTTAACGTCATCACGATTACATAAGCTCAATATAGCTACAATATCCAGTCACAAATTCTTCGTGCAATGTTCATAATGTTGTCTTTAAAACAAAGGCATGTTTACATGCATGGACATAATGTAGATTATGTGGAAACACCAATGGCGTAAACACTAACATGTTGAATGATCATTAGAAGGCTACTACTATTAGCACTAGCAGCAAGGCATAGGCAGTAATATTAAGACATATATGAGGTAAGATACGTAGACCATAAGAAACAGCCGGGACATAGGGTGAGAGACGTATTTGGTATAAGACAAAAACTATTATACACATATATACTATAAGGCCGTAAGACGCGTGTTTAAAATACAATGTATGTCATACAGAGGCTGTACGACACATGTTAGAAAACGATAGTGTAGAGTGGCCATTTATAATCCATAAACTCGAATAATTCAATTTTGGACCATTGTTTCCAAAATGAGTAAAGGCCCTATAAAAAACCCAATTATTCATGAAAACAAACAATGGCAAAATATATCAATTAATTCATGATAACATTTGGGGGAACAAACAGACACAGGGCTAATACATACATACTTCACTACAGACCTCACTTATACGACCCCCTACCCAACCACCATCCATCCACACCGCCCACCCGGATCCATGCATTACACCCCATCCAGGAAGCCAGATGAACCCCGAGAGACGGATTCCGGGGGTCGGGTATGAATCTAGCAGTAGCCGGCCGCAGAGGATGGCCACCGGGTTGGGGCAGCTACCTATCGGCAACGACACCGGCCACCCAAGTGCCGTCATGGGAAATCAAGCGGAGAGCCAGAGGACAAGGAAAGTTACACCAGCGCACACATCACTATTCGTCCGTACGTACGCCAGACATGTGCCATCGGCTGGTATTATCGCCCGGCCGAAAGGAATTAATGGCCAGTCCGCCCCGGGTTTGGTTAGCTCGCTGGCTGGCAGTCGGTCGATGAAACTCGCTCGTCTGAAACATAACTGCTGTTTCCAAAGACAGATTTCTTCCTGTTATTTACACGCCATCTACTTTATTATCGTCTATGTTCATTGTTATTTTTGTTGAAATACTGTGTAGCCTACTCGGTTGCACTTGAAGGGATTCCGCCTAAATACAAGCAGCAAAACCAGAATAAGCTCATTTGTATATACTTTTCTGCCCTGGATTATCAGTCCGTACAGACCGTTGATTCAATGAAACAATTTGTATTTACATGGAACTTGTTCTTTGATTGTTCGCTAAAGCTGCTTTTCGAGCTTTTCCCGCCAAATCTAAGCCCAGGCTACATATATATCACCAATTTGCAGAAAACTCGATTGTTTCATTCGATCAATTCAGAAACCTAATAAACATCGCCGTTTCGGTTGTGATATGGCAAACGTGTCTATTCCGGGACACCACGGAACTCTGTCACGGCACTGCAAACAGTGATGACGTTTACTACTAAGATGAAAAACTATGGTTAATGTAACCACTCCATAATAAGCCTCGGTGATTTAGAGAAGACCTCGGTAAACATCGCCAAACATCGGCGGGTGTCACTGAAAGGGGAATCCTCAACTCGTTACAGCATTCACAGGGGAAATCCCCAATTCGTGACGTTCACAGGGTATTTCCCCGAGAATGGCTCTTCTTGATAAATTTGGAAAATTCAAGAAAAAAACATCTGTCGAGCAAACGAGTAAATAGTTCAGAAAATATTAGTATAGATCATAATTATATCGGAGACCATTATATATAACCAGGTTTATTAAAATGTGAATACGAGGCGTAAATTACTGATAATGGGTGTAAAATAAGCTGTGCCGACCAATATTTGCGAAATAACGTTTCAAGCTTCAGGACCTGTTTCTAGGGAAATTAGCAGGGGTACTTATATTTTTCTTTATATTTATTAAAAGGGCTATGTTTGTCTAAGTTATTAAATGTGGTTTGGTGTCCAGATTTTCATTTTTGAAGAAATTACAGTCAATTTTATGAATTTATGATTTCGAATTTTTGCAAACTGTCCTGATTTTGCATATTTGCAATTTATTATTACCATTCTGTAATTTTTACGGGCTACTATTTACATTTTGTAATATAATTCCTGCATTGCACTAGGTTTAAGATTTTCAAAGAGCTACTACTTGTCATAATGACTTAATATTGAGCTGAATTGTAGCAAAATTACATATTCGTAGTAGGTGTCAAGTTTTAGTCAGTTTGTGATATGGGGGTATACTTGGAAAACGAAAGAATATTTTTTTAACGGCACGATAAAGTATCCAAAAAATTGACCAGAAGGTTGCTTACCTTAATTGATATCACGGGCAAGGCTAAGAGACCCTATTGGGCAGTCCAAGGAAAGTTTGGGTGATTCAAGGACTGATCCTTATTTGTATTGGACGTCTTTAGTTTTGGCGAGAGACGCATATGGAGATCAGCCATGAAGGGTGACACCGAAGACAACGTATCTACTTCGTTTTAATTCACTGATCAAAGTAGATTAATCAGGCATCAGCTCTCGTGGGGGGGGGGGGGGGGCGGTAGGTACTTAATACATTTCTGGGTTTGGGGGTTCCGCGGAAGGGGTATTTCTTCGCGGCAACCCGCTCTATGAACGCATATTTTCAGAGCCCCCCCCCCCCCACCCCCCCCCACCCGGTCTTAAGTTTTAAAATATCCGCTCTATAGGGGTATCTTTTTCATCCTAGATGTCCGCTCTATAGGGGTATTTTTTCTTCACGAATATCCGCTCCCTCAGGCATCAAGGCATCCGCGAAATCCTCCCACTAGTCCCCCGGGGGTGGGGGGGGGGGGGGCATCAGGAAGCTCTGAAAGGTTGCGCAGGACAATAAGAAAAAACTCAAGTCAACACTTGTCGCCTTATGCATAATTATCATTTCCCAAAAGGGGACCTCGGCGAGCGAGGGGGGGAGGGGGGATGTTTGCGCCGTATCCTAGACCACGTGTCTCTCCTTAAGGCTGTTGGCAGACACTGTCTCATAGCCAAAGTGGACATTGCCTCAATTTTATGTGCCGAGGATAGAGGATTTCAGGAGGATGCAATTAGAATGGCCCTTGTTGTCTAGGGGAGAGGTAAACCTTATGTTTGTCAATGGTGGTGGGTCGTAGCTTGTATGGTAAACATACATACATTTTCTCATTCTCATCTTGGAGTAAGAATGTTCGCTTCGTTTCTGAGGGCAGGCGCAAGCCCACGCCGAACAGTGGATATTGGGCCCCCACTAACTATACTGGTAACAGCCGCACCAATAGACTAATCCAGGCTGTCAATCATTCACTGGCGTCACTGTTGCTTTTATCCAATTAAGTGGTGAAAAAAGGTCTTCGACGTGCGTTATGTCGGAAAAAACAAGTCGGACAAACAAAGCAGAATGTCACTTTGTTTTCAGTTTCAGAGACGAGTACGTCTCACTTGTACCGACCGTCAGCCAGGATTGTCAATTTCATATTCACGATTAAGAAAAAATGACTCAAGCGTGGGCGGGGCTTAGTGTTGGAATATGGCTCGGTCTATTGTGGATCTCGCTGCTGTAGTACTGACAGCCATTTCCACAACCCGATTGTGGTTTGATATAAATCGAACAACAAACAGTTAAACCCTTGGCTTCTTAAAACAATAGGACACACATATGTCGTGCCATATTCCTCACACCGGGCAGACTGCGGTGTGTTTTGACACACAATTCCTCGGCCAAACACAACATAAATCTAATGGAGCGGCATATCCCGCTGATCGAGTCTGGCTCGCAACATGAGTTCTTTGCCAGATATTCCTTCGCCACGATGACAATTCTTTGGATAGACTCACTTGTACTGCCTCTTTTTTGAACATAGGATAATGTTAAAGGGGGCACGACTGGATTTGCATTGGTCAGTTTTCGGATGACGTCATCTGGTGACAAGGCAATTTCCTGCGCAGCCCATCTGTCAGCGCTATCGGCGGCCTGGCATCACGATGGCCGCCCAGCCATGCCACAGTCAAGTCAAGTCAAGCCAAATCAAGTCAAGTCAAGTCAAGTCAAGTCAATTCACAGTTGCACGATTGCGATTGGGGAAACAGAAAGAAAACAAGAACAAAAACAAGAACAAAAACAACATGGGGAGACACATGCAGTGAATGAAGTGCTGGCCTTTGTGACCAGCGCGGTGTGGACAGAGGGAGCTCGTCGACGAGGCGCTTTGTGAGCCAATGATATAAATCCCATATCTGGATTGAGATAAGAGTTATCTTGGCGCCAGGAACGCCGCTCGCCAGGTTTCTAATAGACATGTGGGATTTCTGGCAGCTAACTTCCTGGATTACAGAAAAGAACAACCATTAAAGAACTTCACGGATTGGAGGGAAGAGGAGGTGTTAACTTGCTCTCTGGCGTAGAGCAGAGCAATTGGTCCTCGGGTCCATTCCGCTCCCGGGCACCAAATATGACATCGTTCTGGGGGGTTCCTTTGAATCAATTATGTTCACCATAGAGGCCTAAAATACTTAACCTCATTTCATTTCATGGTCTTCCATTGTTGGGTTCTGATTTTAGGGTTTCGCATTGTGTAAAAGCGATTTGATTTTGTATTAAATAATATTGTAATTGACGAGCGGAAATCCAAGTAAAATTCATTCATTGTGCAAAAAATCAAGCGACGCGTCCCATTATCTTCCAGCTTCCTCCCAATTCACTGAGGGCTTCAGTAACGACATTATCAACACAAACAATCTAAAAAACAACAGTTTTTAAGCACTATCCACCCCCTCATCCGTGTTTTGTGCCTCTGCATATACATAGACATATATAGGCTATATATACTATTTACCTATAAGTACTAAACCCCATTGCATAGCTGGGCTGTCAATCTGCTCTGACAACGTGGGTTAGAACGGTTTTGGATTTAAACAGTTCTGGGTTATAGCGGTTCTGGGTTAGAGCTATTCTGGGTTGGAACGGTTATGGGTTAGAGCGGTTCTGGGATAGAACGGGTCACTCATTTGTTTGCGTTTCCGATTATCTTTCAAATCTTCCAAAATGAAAAATGAAACGACTAGGTGTCCGATAGAGTGCGGAAAACTTTGCTTTCCGCGGATATGCTGCAACGTTTGTCGATACAAAATTGATCCACTCCGCTTGCTATGATAACGACATATGGGATAATACGATGGTTATAAAACCAGATGAAGAAAGCCAGAACGAAGTACTTGGGTCCATCCTTCTACGGTGGATGTCAATCTGTTATTGATTGACCATAGAATGGATGTGATGAATCTTGCCAGTCTCTCGGCGTCTTAGTCAGTGACAAATAAAGAGAACTCCTAAATGTCACTGATGCCTTGTTGAATTCAATGCAGTTCACCATGTTGACCTTTTCACATTAAACCTCTCACGGGGCACTCTTAATGCCCGTGTTGTGTTCTTTTGCTGCCTCTTGAGCGCCAATTGTCCGCTATAGGAAGGGACGGAAAAGAAGGCCTAAAGCCTAAATAAGCAAACGGCAGCTTTCAAAGACCCCCCAAAAAATGAACAAAAAACAAACAGGCCTTTAGGTTGAAGGCGTCGCTCGCCAAGGTTTATCGCCGCAGAACGCCGCCATGTTCACTGCCAGACGCAATTTGAACATCACGTGACATTCTGGTCACGTGTGTTGTGACGCCTGTTTAGGGGTCTGCCACCGCCACATCAACGCGGCGCATAACGAGAGAACAAAGGCCGTAATGGAGTCTCGTGTGGACCGAGACTTTCGGCCTATCAGGGCGCGCCGCGGAGCCAGCTGCTTGCCTCATACGTCACTTCCGGGAGGCGGACGGGGCAGATGAGAGTGTTGGAGTTTGGGGGGGGGGGTCATCGCGTCAACAATCGGGAATGGGGCGATGGGGGGAGAGGGGGGGCGGTGGACTGAAATGGGGGTAAGTGCGACTATGTCATGTGACAAACCCTGAGGGAATCGACAGAGTGCATGTTGACGGCGCTTCTGGCTGCCAAGGCGACATTGTCCTAATTAAAGAGGGCTGCTTCATTAGGACCACCGCCCCCCCCCCCCCCGCCCCCCAACCACACCCATGCACACCTCACCGACCCATCCATACCCACCCCTCTCGACCACATATTCCGCCAACCCCCTCACCCATCCCCTCTCTGGTTTCTTGGACGTCATCGGTCAACGCTAACCGTAGTTGGCACTGACCACCTCCCCTCCTCTACCCCCCCCCCCTCCCCCATCCCCGTCTTCCCCGTATCAGTATATATATAAGACATACGCATATCGCGGACTACAGCCATGACGTGTGGCCGGCCAAAAAAATGAATTATTCATCAGGCATAATAGCGCGTTGATTAGCCTCACTTTCCCAGCGTGGACCTAGTTTCAACCCCTACATTGGATGGGACTCATGCATGGTTATAAGGGGCCAAGTCAGCTATAAGTTATGTGTACACTCCGTGGTGTCAACAGCAATTATTTAAATCGAAGAGTCCGACAACTGAGACGACAGCGCTACCGGCGCAGGGGGGGAAAGAGCGTGGCTGGGAGGGATTAAAAATAAAGAATAAAATAGCTCAAATCTGAAACGTAAGTGACATGCCCATAACACGTGCCATGACGCTTTCCGTAGGAGATCACGTGAGTCGGTATTCTCGCGTGATCTCTGGCTTAATGTAACGCACCCGTTAATGTTGTTTCCTGTGCGGCTGTGTTTCATGGCGACAACTCAGAAATCACTAACTAATCAGTCGGGCCTCCCTCCCAACCCTCCCTCCCTGCCTCACTCCCCCCCCCCACTCCCCGCCCCCTCTCCATACCATCGTTAATGCAAAACCCAATAAAAAATAGCAAAAGACCCACTCCATCATGTTCCCGTCCGGGGGGAGAAGTCATCGGTATTAGCTGAGCTCTCTTATCAGGCTGACCTTAAGATTGATCGACTTTCAGGTGGTATGAGAGATGGGTTGATCATTGGGGGGTTTGACAGCCGCGGATGGCTCTCTGGCAGCCCGGGTACTGTTTCTAGGGTGGTAATGGATGGTTGGAGTTGACGCCCCCTGTGTGGGGTGGGGGTGGGGGTGGGGGTGGGGGTAGTGGGTGGGGGATGGACGGTGGGGGGTGGACTGGGGGATGGGGGGGGAAGCGCTCGAAGCATTGGGTGAAAGAAAGATGGAGGCGGAAGATTAAAGATGTGATCACTGGGATGAAGAAGTGAGTTTTAAAAGCCACGTGGCCACCAGGTGGTGTGTGGAATGAACCCACAAAGGGGAAAACACTCGAGTTGAAAATAATAAAAATAGAAGTAAAAAAGGCTAAATAAATTCCCCTGTCCCTCGGGTGTGTCTAGAATTCTGTTGACAGCAAGGATTAAGTGTGTACCTGTGGTGCAGTATGGTATGCAAATTTACAAGGTAGGGGGAGGGGGAGGGGGAGGGGGAGGGGATACTGGATCGATTAGCGATGGCGGGAGGGGGGGGGGGCAACCTGAGGCTAAGAACAGGGGCTAGCTTGGCCACAGGCTTTACGTTATAACTGAAGAGGCCGAGCAATGGAATACGTAACTTCGACAACATTATTAGATGGTAATCTGATGGAAAGAGCACTAATTACACTGTAAATGGAGTACATGCATCCGATATGTAAAGAAATCAAAGGAAATGTGACAATAAATTTACTTGGCTCCGCAAATTTGTTAGGTTTTGAATGTAGCGACTGAGAGTATAAAGCCATTTATCTCAATTTATTTCATCTTTCGTTGTAGGGTAAATAAATGCAGCAGCTTTCGTCTTAAAAAATTTCACGATACTGGTGCACACAGATTACACAAAGATTACATCAGCTGCAATGGATGTAATATTTTTGCCTTGAATATAGCGAAAAAACAATAAACGTATATGCAGGTCAACAGATTTTTAAGATTTAGCGTTACTAAATAGAGACGGCCCCTTAATTCATATAACGACTGGCTTGCCATATAAGACAACCGTCAAGTGGCGTCCCAAGGGCGAGCTGTAGCCTCGTTTTTGGCGTGTGATGTGACTCCCACGACCGCTCATGGGCTGCGAAATGAGAGGAATCGGGAGGAGTAACGAGGCTACAAATTAGTGAGTTCTGGGCCGCTCACCCCTTGTGATGC
>OZ025264.1:21829917-21960159 GCA_964019135.1 Arenicola marina
CCGGGGACACGCTGGCCTTCCGGCGGCTTACCAACTCCCACCCCCCCCCCCCCACCACCGCCCGCCCGCCCCACAACCCCGCTACCAAGCCCCCCCCCCCCCCCGTGACCCGTAGTAGGTCAGGACGCCTCTTCTAGCGCCACCACGCGGTGGGATGCGGAAACAGGCTGGGGCCGGGGAAAGCGTAAGTAAGCCAGGCACAAAGACCCGGGAAGAGGGTAATAGAGGGACAGGCAGAGGGAAAACGAATGAATCAGACAAGCAGCTAAGGGAATCGAGAGCCAGTGAAATTGGCGCAAATAGCGGGTGAGAGGGGGGATGCCGAGCGAAGAGCGAAAGAGCGAAAGAGCGTAAGAGAGACTAAAAATAAAAGAAAAGAGACTCGAGCGAGAATTGTTACAGAGAGAGAGGGTAACAGAAAGGAGATCAAGCACAGCCAGTAACAGAGAGAGACATAGGAAGCAAGAGAGTGGAGAGAGCGAAAGAGAGCCAGCAGAAATCAGTCCGAGTCAAGCAAATGCGAACAACCAATGAGTGAGATGTTTCCTGCGCTGCCATCACCAGTTTATATACCCCCCGTCACCTAATCTTTAAACCCCCCCGCCTCATCCACCCCGCCTGCCACCTCGCACCTCCGCCCCGGCCATAGTTAGCGATCTGAGAGTTCTGCCGAAGCCACACCAGTTGAAGGAGACCGCACAGACAGTGGCGAGGACTTTGCAAAGACACGACGCTACTCGGCGCTTCAGTCAGTCAGCGGTAGATTCTTGCCCTTATGCTACCCTATCCCAGCCCTGCCGTCCATCCCAGCCCAGCCAGGAGCCCGGCTCCACATGTAACTCCCCAACCAACCCCTCCTCACGGCAGCTAGCCCCTGCCCATGCCCTGTTCTGCCCTGCCCTGCCCGACGCTGCCGCCGCCTCCAGCCGAAGCCAGCGAGGACCGCAGCACACTGATTGGGTAGCGGAAGCGGTCAGCAGCTTCTGGTCAACGCCCTGGAAGTAGGGGGCAACCTGGCCATCGCGTCGGCTCCTCACGGCGGGACTGTGCGGTGCGCTGAGGGGGCGCAGTGTCGCGGAGCTACATCTGCGGGCACGGCGTCAAAACGGGACCCCCACCACTACTACCCCGTTACTGATTCCATCGCCGCGGACTGTTGATCGGTTTGTCTGCCTACCATTCATTGTGGATACCAGTTTCACCGGCAGGGGGACTCTCTAACTGCGGATAATCACCAGCGGCAGGTAAGCACTGGGCGTCACGCTGCAGAACACGTGCTATTAATGGATAGGATAGGGCCATTGCATGACCATCATCCGGGCATCAAAGCACGCCACGCGTTATTGTGTCAACGCAAATCAAACGCATTTGACAACCATTTTAATGGGTACTTTATGCACTATTTTCTTGCCACTTAACCCATTTAGTTTATTAGCAATGGTTCATAGACATTCAAATATGTCGGACATGTATTGTATATGTTTGGTGACACTAGTAATTAAGACAACGGAGTTGGACAAATATTTGATTTCAACAAAGGAAACTCATCAAATGAATAGTATTTTAACTCAAATATAAAATGTATTCCGAATAGATATCAATGCATATTGACTGCTACCTTTAATATATATTTTTTAAGAAGAAGGTGGTTGTTGCATATTCCACTAAGGCTAATAATATGATCAATATTTGAACAATTTTATGTGGGAAAACTTGTAATTCCCCAAGACTAATAATATGATCAATATTTGAAAAATTGTATGTGGAAAATGAATAAGTCGGCAATCGTAGTTTACGCCCTGTGGAAGGTTCTGCGGCAACACACATGTGGTAAAACAGTAATCATCGTTAATCAGGAATCGATCTAAGAACAGAAGACAGACAGAGGTTTTACCGACATGCAAATAAAAATTTAATTATTGTTTGCAAACCTTAACTTTGATATCATTTTTTTATTTTTTTATTTCAACGCTAATGTTGGCAAACATAAACTTTCAACGACTTGCCAATTTAGAACGTTCACGTACAGTAATTTTGTCAGTTCTTATGGCTTAAGCAATGACGACATTTGGCATCGCTGCTCTCGACTAGAGGACTACATTGTTTCGCTGTTTTCTGAAGCCATTTAGCCATAAAAAAATACACATGTATGGTTAGTTAGTATGAAATAATATACAAAAACGTGTCAAACCCAAGCAGCCAACTGTTAACTTCATTAGCACGAAGGCAATATGTCTGCTGCACTGAGCACCAATGCGTGTTTGTCAGACCAGCATCTTCGACGGTCTCCCCATGATGAATGCCCCATTATTAGATGAACTTCACCCTTACCAACATGACGTTGTCTATGAACCGATAGATGCCTTTATCTAGTCAATGAACAGACAGTGATGCCCATTAATATTCAGTTGTCTGAACGTATTTATCCCTTTAACTCGATCGCCGACAGATGAGGCGCATTATTCAGTCTACTTTGATCGTTATGACATTGTAAAATACGATTTGTATATATCATGACTACGATACAAATGAATATTGGACCTGCGCAGCTGCTGTCAAATTCTGGCCAAATTGCGAGAGGTATTGTTGCCTGGAAAGTAGGTGAATATTGTCTGCAACAGAACCCGCAGTTACATGTTCGTGCCATTGGACTGTCTCCAGCGATACATAATGTTTGGGTGCCGCTGATGAACTTATTGGGAAAAAAACACGTTTAAATGGGTCGCCGGTGCCGCGGCGTGGCTAAAACCCACTCGAGCATAGTCCGCTCTCTTTCCGTGTTCACTCGTCCAAATCTGTCTGGCTTTGTTAGCTTACATCGGTATTTCTCCGATACGATGCTCTGTATTGTGCATAAATGGTTCCCAGTTTCACAAAATCCGTGGTCTGGATTAAGCGATATGTGCTGTAGTGTTAACCGCGATGTAGTTACTTGACAAATCGAGGTCGGTCATTCAAACTGCCTTTTTTATGTCATCTATGTACTTAGGGCGTGTTCGATTTACATGAAACCAAAACCGGTTTGTCGAACTGATTGTTCGACAGGAGAAGAACCGAAACCGGTTTGCGAAACCGTGAAACTATCGAGAGACCTGGTTTGACGTTTTCGGTTCCGAGGAACTGTCAGTTCAATCAACACATACAACATACTTACTCATAAATGTAGTTAATAGAGACTTCTGGACAAAAGTATGATAATTTATTAACGAACAGTACAATCGCGGGGTAAATCGAACACGCCCTTAATTACTGTTTTGCCAAGTTGACATACATATTATTTAGGTTGTTGGAATACCGAACTACATCACGATGTCGGACGTATTGAATCCTATGGGGACCTGGGCATTAATTGAAGCTAGTATCATACCCGGATATTATATCATGCACTTAAATGGCCGAATAGTCGAATGACTATGAACAAAAAAACCTATCTGTCAAAGCGCCAGAGCCTGATCAGGCTAATTAACTATGTTGCGACAGAATGAATCGAGTGCATCCGGTGTCACTTTTAAATAAAATGATCGCCCAGCAACGGTCGTGACTGCATGGCAACGGTTAGATGCCTGGCAGATCGAGCATCGTATTGCGGCATAAGTATTGACAATTTGCCTGGTGATAAATGATTGGTTGGGAAAAGGCGGATTGATGTCATTTAGGATGGACCGTTTGATTCATTGCGGAGAGAGGATTTGTCTACCAAAATAAAACTACTGGCAAGAAGAAAGTACGCCTTGGACACGTATTGGAAGTAGCGCTTCTTTTAAATTGACCACCTTTACCTTCATTACATGGAAATCCAGGGTATCTGTACAGTTACATCATCTTGCAAAAGAATATTAGTCATTGGATATGTTTAGGAATAGAAGTTTATATGTGTTTAACAATAGAATATCCGTCCCTCTTGGTGAATTGGTTCGTCCGGTTGTAAGGTTTGCCAAGTTGCGTTAATAGGTTCGGCAGATCATCAGAATTGCCTTTTCGATGCCGTAGAAGCCAAAGAGCCTTTCCGGTGTATAAATGAGCAATGCGTAACAAATACAAAGTCAGTAGGAGGCAGCATTGTAGCGGTATACGAAATTCGGCAATAAAATATTTAAAAACGCAACAAACATTCCCCAATTATCATGTAAGCTGGGGAAGAATGTTCAAAAATGTCCTGGTTGCTTGGGGTCTGGAAGTAGGATGGAACTGTTTGCTGCGGTGACGATCGAGAATGGTCTCCTTCCACCCTTACCATAGAGTCTCCATTTGCTCGATATTAATGCTTCTCCCATAACGCTGCTCAAACAGTAATTTTCCATCAATTCAATATTATTTGGATCGTTAATGGGCACAGTGTCTGATTTTGGTGGTGCATTAAGTCATTAATAATTCCGTCTCATCTATCTTAATGTTTAAAAGCAAACGAAGTGCAATTGTTCTAATCTTAACGACTTGGTACACAGGAAAAACCACACTTTTCCACACGAGACACACCAATCTGGCAACAATTATTCGGTAGTAAAATGCCAGTTTGCGTGTTATGTATTACATGCATTTAAAAAAACATCTAAATAGATAAACTCTATTTAAACTATTTCAAATGTTTCTCAGTAGCAAAATTGCTACATGAAAAGCTTTTAATGCGTGCCACACAAGCAAACATATGCCCATCAACATTCCTTACTTTGGGATAAATTTCACCAGTTGCTGTTGAAATAGCGGAGGACCTGTTCCGTAGACAGCATTTCATTCCGTACAGGTGAATTTCCTACCGCTATGCTTACCGGTCACGCGGTTGACGGAAACGGGAATCGTTACTGCGGCGCGCGAGAGATAGTACTTCAGAGGTGGAGATCAAGCACGTGGTCTGGGAATGAAGGTTTAACGAGGCAATCGATATCTCTCGGGGCAAGCCTCCGACAGTCGATGCATACAAAAGTGACTCCTGGCGGGACTGGACGGTCAGCAGAATAGAGCGAATGAGTATGTACGCAAACCGGAGTTTAATCTGGCATTATGAAGAACAACAGGCTGGATCTGTGATGGCAGACTGTAGAAGGTCATGGCATGGCAGTTACTGTTGAGTTTCCTTGTTTGTAAGATACGAGATTTTATGGGGGGATGACGTTTTTTTCAAGCAGAATAATTTACCCCTGAGTTTTCCTGAATTGTTTACTCGAGGATTATTTTGTTTACCAGGCAATGAAAGTCATCAAATATGGCCAGAAAGTTAGGCTACGATTGCAGCTGTGTGCTACCTCACGAGGTTGGGTAAGGAGCTATGGCGGGTAATTGGGGCCACAATTCATTATGCTATATTCAATATTTCATTCATGTAGCCTACATGAATGAAATGTACATGAATGGAATGTACATAGATGACATGATGAATATGGCATAATGAATTGTGGCCCCGATTACCCGCCATACGGAGCAGATTCGTTTCATCCGGTGTCAACTGCGAAAGGGCCGTTAACTTCATGTAAAACCAGCGTTGTGCAGAGTACAGAACGTAAACAATACGATCGCCCGATACATGGCATTGCGGGATAAATCAGGCAGCAAGAAAGAGTCGCTGACGAACAAGGAACATGAGCTACCATCTGCCACTCTACCCGGTCATCACCCTCCTTCCCAAGTGGCCTTCCCATCCCCCATTCCCCTCCGGCTCTGCCCCTGCCTCCCTCAAACCGCTAACTACGCTCGTGAGCGCTGTCCCACCCCCTTGAACACCTGCCCATATGGGTGCTCACGACTCATTAACCGTAAAGATGTCTCTCTCGCTACATATCATAAAAATACCCGCAAGTTGTGGGCGCCGCGCGCACACGTCATCCGGGTTCTAATGTGAAATGCATTTCCTGTGATCAGGTGCCCAATCGGATTAGGATTAGTTCTCTATTATCGCCCACCGTGTAGCTCAATATAGCGATGGCCCCTCAACCCTCCCTCCATAATCCCTTCGCCACTCCAACCACCCCTCCACCGCCATAACCCCTTTCTCGCCCCTCTAAACACCCCCTCCGCCCATATATATTCCCTCTGTATAGGCCCATTGCACGGCCCGCCAGGCGGCGCCACCGGTCGTGGGTGCCCCACCGGATGTGCCTCTAGCGGCGACCCTTGTACCAGATGTCGCCGTGACGTCACGGACGTCACTGCCTGAAGCCCGTCAGATAAATGATAAATCACAACACCTATTATCGCTCAGTCGGACGCTGTTTACAGGCGAACAAGACGGTCACGTAGCCTGGAGGGGTGGGTGGGGGAATCAGGGTATGATTCAGAAAATACCAGAGAGGGATAGGGGGAACGGAGAGGGGGGAAGGAGGGGGGGGGAGGAGGGGGTGGGGAGGGGAGGAGATGGCTCAGGAAGTGACCACTCCAAGTCGCATTGATGTCGTTGTATATCGCCAGGAGGCGGTG
Source organism: Arenicola marina (assembly GCA_964019135.1). Taxonomy (NCBI): domain Eukaryota; kingdom Metazoa; phylum Annelida; class Polychaeta; family Arenicolidae; genus Arenicola; species Arenicola marina. The sequence goes on from OZ025264.1 coordinate 21,836,326, forward strand.
TAGGGCAACGGAAGGTGGCAAGCGAACAGGACGGGGTGCACAGTGTGGGGGGTGGGGTGCATGGGGGGGGGGGTACAAGGCTGACGAGTGATGTTCTGGGTGTGGCCATGGCCTCCGATGTGGGGTACACAGCAGATTAACTTAATTCCATCGCCTGGCACCTAGCGGTGTCCTTAGGAGAAAGGCACACCCTTGTCTCAACTTCCACCTTCCCCTTGTAATCCACCCTCACCAACACCCCTCCACCACCCGTACCCTCACTCCTACTCCCGCCAATCATGCCACCTCTTCCCCCCCCCCCCACTCCCCTCCCCTAGTGACGTCCGGACATCAAGCTTTCCCCCCACGTCATCGCCGCGGCATCTATAGATTGGTCGCCAGTGGCGCTACCAGGCGTCAATAACAGATATGACGCGAGTGGGGGCTGCGGGGAAAGCCTTTCCGCGGAGGTGACGCCGACAGAGAAAGGTCAACACTTCCCCCGCATAGCGGAAGTGAACCCAGACCAAGGAAAATACCACTTCCGGTGTTAAGTACGGACGCCGAAATGAAGATCCGACCAGAGATTGAAACGTAATTATCGTCCCTGAAAGGTATCGGCACGGCGTAAAGCCGTCAAAATCCCTGCGTGGGACTTGATTTTTATATTATCTTGGGTGGCATACTGGGGAGCTAAGTGTCACTAAGTAGCTATGCCACCTCCGCTTGAATGACGCAAAGGTCACTGTGAATGGAGGCTTCGTCAAGTAGCTTGTTGCGCATGCTCAGTCCCCTGAAACTCTGGAAAAGAAGGTTCTCACCAAGGAAGGGTTCGCGGGGTGACGATATGTACATATCTTGATATATTTTGACCTCTAATATATACTTCTCTGCCATATCTTCCTTTGGAATGTCTCATATATCTCTTTGGGATGTCTCCTATATCTCCCCTTATGACGTCTCTTATATCTCTCCTTGGGATGTCTCTTATATCTCCCTTTGTGATGTTTCTTGTATCTCTCTTTGGGATGTCCCTTATATCTCCCTTTGGGATGTTTCTTATATATCCATTTGGGATGTCTCTCATATCTCCCGTTTGAGATGTCTCTTATATCTCCATTTATGATGTTTCTTATATCTCTCTTTGGGATGTCTCTCATATTTCCTTTTCAGATGTCTCTTATATATTCCTTTGGGATGTCTCTTATATGTCCCTTTGGGATGTCTCTTATATATCCCTTTGGGATGTCTCTTAAATCTAATTTTGCGATGTATCCTATATCTCCCTTTAAGATATCTCTAATTTTTTTCCTTTGAGATGTCTCTTATATCTCTCTTTGGGATGTCTCATACAATTATCTCCCTTTGAGGTGTCCTATATCCCTTTGGGATCTATCTTATGTCTCTCTATGGGGTGTTTCTAATATCTTTCCTCTGCATATCAGCTCTCCACGTCACCTATTGCCGGGCAACTCAGATATTCCACGTCCTTGCTATAATTATACCACTTGCTTCTAAGCCATAACGCCCTTGTGGCCTCTAAGTTATGATGCCTAAATAGACCTACTCCATTGATCTCCATGTTGGACATTTCGATGTACCCCCTGTTATGCCTGTTACACACATTCCTTTTGAACCTCCCTGTTAAGCCTCCTAGCAATAATGCACCGTTCACTCCCCTCCAAGTCATTCCTTCCAATATGTATAGTGGTCTGCTTGTCATATACGTCACGTTTTGACTTTCCTGTTAAACCCCAGCTTTTGTCCTCCCTGTTGGACTTTCCCTGAAACACTCCCTGTTATACACCCGCCCCCCCTCCCTCCCTTCCCTCCTGGTCAGCCCCTCTTAGAACCTCCCTGTTATACACCCCCCCCCGCCCCCGCCCCACCCCCACCCCCTTCTGGGTCAGCTCTACTTGGAATCTCCGTGTTATACACCCCCCTCACACCCCCTCCCTCTGGGTCAGCTCCACTTGGAACCTCCCTGTTAGGAAAGAAACCTCTCCTCTCTTATAAAACGGCCATACGTCTCCGCGGTTTCCCCGCGTGGATGATGACCACGTGTCTGCAGCCACTGTTGTGCGGCGCCACTTCCGTCCTTGCTATCAGGGATCAGGCGGTCTGTGCTCACTTGTGGCTCCTATAATGAGGAGCTCAGTGGCCGCGGCTGCCTGATGACTTAGTCCCTTTCATGTCGGCTACGGCGTCTCACGTCCGCTGGGTACTTTACCCTCTCTCTAAGCCGGCGGACTGCCGTGACAAACAACCACCAGAGAGAGGGAGAAGAGATGGGGAAGATATGGGGGGAGAGATGGGGTAGGGGGGAAAAGGCGGAAATAGGGAGACGAAGAGAGAGGTATTGGAGTAGTGAAGGGAAGGGAAAGCGGGGTGGGGAGATGGGAGAGCTAGTTGCAGATGAAGAGATAGAAAGGGAACAGGGAGAGGGAAGACGGGGGAAAGACAGCGGGGGATGAACAGAACGCAATGGGAAGGTGAACAAGTGAAAGGGATCGAAAGGGAAAGATATGAGTGGAAAGGGAGGGAGAGGCCAGTTGAAGGAAGAGGGAGAGTGAAGGAGAGAGAGGTAGAGGTGGAAGGTGAGAGAGGAGAGAATACAGAGGAAGAGACATAGGGAAAGAGATGGAGAGATGGGCAGGCGGAGTGAAAGATGGACAGGTGAAAGAGGGAGAGAGGGGCCACGGGAGAGAGAGGGGCCACGGGAGACAGAGGTAGATACGACTTTTGTTTATTGATATAGAACACATGAGGTTCCAAGGCCATATTTATCGACACGTTTAGCATGGATCAAGGGAAGAGGTAAGCCATGTCCTGGGGGTAAATCCCCTCTCATTATTTACGTATAAATGGGATAATATCTTTGGGTTGCAACAAAGAAAACATCGTGAAAATGAGCGCGGCCCCAAGGAAGTGTAAGTGAAGCAGCACATTTGATATCACATTCTGAACAGAAATGCTTCCATATAGATATCTTTTGGTATAAATGTATTTACCTCTGGAGGATGCAGGAATAGAAATGGGACATCCGTAACACATACACATTGGCTACAATACAATAGAATATAACTTACAGAGAGAAACACAAGTAGGAACAGAAACACACGAAAAGGAAGAAAACTCATTAACGTCCAACCAAAGTGGTCACTGTAAAAAATGCAAAAAATACTTTACATATATGTCTCGGCATAGGGCGCAGAATAAAACGTGTCTTGCATGGCAAACCTGTCAAATAATATATAAAAGCAATATATGTAACCACTATTAAAGCATTAGATGAGCTATATCGGCCCTTGCCGTTAATGTGTCGGTCATGCGTAATGCGGTAGGCATGGAGACTTAGAGAAGGACGTAATGCGGTAGGCCGGGAAACCTAGAGAAGAAAGTAAAGCGGTAGGCCTGGAGACCTAGAGAAGGACGTAATGCGGTAGGCATGGAGACCTAGAGAAGGACGTAATGCGGTAGGCCGGGAAACCTAGAGAAGGACGTAATGTGACAGGCCTGGAGACCATGTGAAGGACGTAATGCGGTAGGCATGGAGACCCAGAGAATGACGTAAAGCGGTACGCCTAGAGACCTAGAGAATGACGTAAAGCGGTAGGCCTGGAAACTTAGAGAAGGACGTAATGCGGTAGGCTGGGAGAGCCAGTGAATGACTTAAAGCGGTAGGCCTGGAGACCTAGAGAAGAACGGAAAGCGGTAGGCATGGAGACCAAGTGAAGGACGTAATGCGGTAGGCCTGGAGACCAAAGAGAAGGACGTAATGCGGTAGGCATGGATACCTAGAGAAGGACGTAATGCGGTAGGCCTGGAGACCCAGCGAAGGACGTAATGCGGTAGGCCTGGAGACCTAGAGAAGGACGTAATGCGGTAGGCCTGGAGACCTTAAGAAGGACGTAATGCGGTAGGCCCGGCGACCTAGAGAAGGACTAATGCGGTAGGCCTGGAGACCTAGAGAAGGACTAATGCGGTAGGCCTGGAGACCTAGAGAAGGACGTAATGCGGTAGGCCTGGAGACCTGGTGAAGAACGTAAAGCGGTAGGCCTGGAGACCTAGAGAAGGACTAATGCGGTAGGCCTGGAGACCCAGTGAAGGACGTAATGCGGTAGGCCTGGAGACTTAGATAAGGACGTAATGCGGTAGGCCTGGAGACCCAGAGAAGGCCGTAAAGCGGTACGCCTGGAGACCTAGAGAATGACGTAAAGCGGTAGGCATGGAGACCTAGAGAATGACGTAAAGCGGTAGGCCTGGAGACCTAGACAAGGACGTAATGCGGAAGGCTTGGAGACCTAGAGAAGAACGTAAAGCGGTAGGCCTGGAGACCTAGAGAAGGACGTAATGTGACAGGCCTGGAGACCATGTGAAGGACGTAATGCGGTAGGCCTGGAAACCCAGAGAATGACGTAAAGCGGTAGGCCTGGAGACCCAGAGAATGACTTAAAGCGGTACGCTTGGAGACCTAGAGAAGAACGGAAAGCGGTAGGCCTGGATACCTAGAGAAGGACGTAGTGCGGTAGGCCTGGAGACCTAGAGAAGGACGTAATGCGGTAGGCCTGGAGACCCAGCGAAGGACGTAATGCGCTAGGCCTGGAGACCTAGAGAAGGACGTAATGCGGTAGGCCTGGAGACCTTAAGAAGGGCGTAATGCGGTAGGCCTGGCGACCTAGAAAGGACTAATGCGGTAGGCCTGGAGACCTAGAGAAGGACTAATGCGGTAGGCCTGGAGACCCAGTGAAGGACGTAATGCGGTAGGCCTGGAGACTTAGATAAGGACGTAATGCGGTAGGCCTGGAGACCCAGAGAAGGCCGTCAAGCGGTACGCCTGGAGACCTAGAGAATGACGTAAAGCGGTAGGCATGGAGACCTAGAGAAGGACGTAATGCGGTAGGCCGGGAAACCTAGAGAAGAAAGTAAAGCGGTAGGCCTGGAGACCTAGAGAAGGACGTAATGCGGTAGGCCTGGAAACCCAGAGAATGACGTAAAGCGGTAGGCCTGGAGACCCAGAGAATGACTTAAAGCGGTACGCTTGGAGACCTAGAGAAGAACGGAAAGCGGTAGGCATGGAGACCTAGAGAAGGACGTAATGCCGTAGGCCTGGAGACCAAAGTGAAGGACGTAATGCGGTAGGCATGGATACCTAGAGAAGGACGTAATGCGGTAGGCCTGGAGACCCAGCGAAGGACGCAATGCGGTAGGCCTGGAGACCTGGAGAAGGACGTAATGCGGTAGGCCTGGAGACCTTAAGAAGGACCGTAATGCGGTAGGCCTGGCGACCTGGAGAAGGACTAATGCGGTAGGCCTGGAGACCTAGAGAAGGACTAATGCGGTAGGCCTGGAGACCTTAAGAAGGACGTAATGCGGTAGGCATGGAGACCTGGAGAATGACGTAAAGCGGTAGGCCTGGAGACTTAGAGAAGGACGTAATGCGGTAGGCTTGGAGAGCCAGTGAATGACTTAAAGCGGTAGGCCTGGAGACCCAGAGAAGGACGTAATGCGGTAGGCCTGGAGACCTAGAGAAGAACGGAAAGCGGTAGGCATGGAGACCAAGTGAAGGACGTAATGCGGTAGGCCTGGAGACCAAAGAGAAGGACGTAATGCGGTAGGCCTGGAGACCAAGTGAAGGACGTAATGCGGTAGGCCTGGCGACCTAGAGAAGGACTAATGCGGTAGGCCTGGAGACCATGTGAAGGACGTAATGCGGTAGGCCTGGAGACCATGTGAAGGACGTAATGCGGTAGGCATGGAGACCCAGAGAATGACGTAAAGCGGTACGCCTAGAGACCTAGAGAATGACGTAAAGCGGTAGGCCTGGAGACTTAGAGAAGGACGTAATGCGGTAGGCTTGGAGAGCCAGTGAATGACTTAAAGCGGTACGCCTGGAGACCCAGAGAAGGACGTAATGCGGTAGGCCTGGAGACCTAGAGAAAAACGGAAAGCGGTAGGCATGGAGACCAAGTGAAGGACGTAATGCGGTAGGCCTGGAGACCAAAGAGAAGGACGTAATGCGGTAGGCCTGGAGACCTAGAGAAAAACGGAAAGCGGTAGGCATGGAGACCAAGTGAAGGACGTAATGCGGTAGGCCTGGAGACCAAAGAGAAGGACGTAATGCGGTAGGCATGGATACCTAGAGAAGGACGTAATGCGGTAGGCCTGGAGACCCAGCGAAGGACGCAATGCGGTAGGCCTGGAGACCTAGAGAGGGACGTAATGCGTCAGGCCTGGAGACCTTAAGAAGGACGTAATGCGGTAGGCTTGGAGAGCCAGTGAATGACTTAAAGCGGTACGCCTGGAGACCCAGAGAAGGACGTAAAGCGGTAGGCCTGGAGACCTAGAGAAGAACGGAAAGCGGTAGGCATGGAGACCAAGTGAAGGACGTAATGCGGTAGGCCTGGAGACCAAAGAGAAGGACGTAATGCGGTAGGCATGGATACCTAGAGAAGGACGTAATGCGGTAGGCCTGGAGACCCAGCGAAGGACGCAATGCAGTAGGCCTGGAGACCTGGAGAAGGACGTAATGCGTCAGGCCTGGAGACCTTAAGAAGGACGTAATGCGGTAGGCCTGGCGACCTAGAGAAGGACTAATGCGGTAGGCCTGGAGACCTAGAGAAGGACTAATGCGGTAGGCCTGGAGAGCCAGTGAATGACTTAAAGCGGTACGCCTGGAGACCCAGAGAAGGACGTAATGCGGTAGGCCTGGAGACCTAGAGAAGAACGGAAAGCGGTAGGCATGGAGACCAAGTGAAGGACGTAATGCGGTAGGCCTGGAGACCAAAGAGAAGGACGTAATGCGGTAGGCCTGGAGACCTAGAGAAGAACGGAAAGCGGTAGGCATGGAGACCAAGTGAAGGACGTAATGCGGTAAGCCTGGAGACCATGTGAAGGACGTAATGCGGTAGGCATGGAGACCCAGAGAATGACGTAAAGCGGTACGCCTAGAGACCTAGAGAATGACGTAAAGCGGTAGGCCTGGAGACTTAGAGAAGGACGTAATGCGGTAGGCTTGGAGAGCCAGTGAATGACTTAAAGCGGTACGCCTGGAGACCCAGAGAAGGACGTAATGCGGTAGGCCTGGAGACCTAGAGAAAAACGGAAAGCGGTAGGCATGGAGACCAAGTGAAGGACGTAATGCGGTAGGCCTGGAGACCAAAGAGAAGGACGTAATGCGGTAGGCCTGGATACCTAGAGAAGGACGTAATGCGGTAGGCCTGGAGACCCAGCGAAGGACGCAATGCGGTAGGCCTGGAGACCTAGAGAAGAACGGAAAGCGGTAGGCATGGAGACCAAGTGAAGGACGTAATGCGGTAGGCCTGGAGACCAAAGAGAAGGACGCAATGCGGTAGGCATGGATACCTAGAGAAGGACGTAATGCGGTAGGCCTGGAGACCCAGCGAAGGACGTAATGCGGTAGGCCTGGAGACCTGGAGAAGGACGTAATGCGGTAGGCCTGGAGACCTTAAGAAGGACGTAATGCGGTAGGCCTGGCGACCTAGAGAAGGACTAATGCGGTAGGCCTGGAGACCTAGAGAAGGACTAATGCGGTAGGCCTGGAGAGCCAGTGAATGACTTAAAGCGGTACGCCTGGAGACCCAGAGAAGGACGTAATGCGGTAGGCCTGGAGACCTAGAGAAGAACGGAAAGCGGTAGGCATGGAGACCAAGTGAAGGACGTAATGCGGTAGGCCTGGAGACCAAAGAGAAGGACGTAATGCGGTAGGCCTGGAGACCTAGAGAAGGACTAATGCGGTAGGCCTGGAGACCTAGAGAAGGACGTAATGCGGTAGGCCTGGAGACCTGGAGAAGAACGTAAAGCGGTAGGCCTGGAGACCTAGAGAAGGACTAATGCGGTAGGCCTGGAGACCCAGTGAAGGACGTAAAGCGGTAGGCCTGGAGACCCAGAGAAGGCCGTAAAGCGGTACGCCTGGAGACCTAGAGAATGACGTAAAGCGGTAGGCATGGAGACCTAGAGAAGGACGTAATGCGGTAGGCATGGAGACCTAAAGAAGGACGTAATGCGGTAGGCCGGGAAACCTAGAGAAGAAAGTAAAGCGGTAGGCCTGGAGACCTAGAGAAGAACGTAATGCGGTAGGCATGGAGACCCAGAGAATGACGCAAAGCGGTAGGCCTGGAGACCCAGAGAATGACTTAAAGCGGTACGCTTGGAGACCTAGAGAAGAACGGAAAGCGGTAGGCCTGGAGACCTAGAGAAGGACGTAATGTGACAGGCCTGGAGACCATGTGAAGGACGTAATGCGGTAGGCATGGAGCCCCAGAGAATGACGTAATGCGGTAGGCCTGGAGACCCAGAGAATGACGTAATGCGGTAGGCCTGGAGACCCAGAGAATGACTTAAAGCGGTACGCTTGGAGACCTAGAGAAGAACGGAAAGCGGTAGGCCTGGAGACCTAGAGAAGGACGTCATGCGGTAGGCCTGGATACCAAGTGAAGGACGTAATGCGGTAGGCCTGGAGACCAAAGTGAAGGACGTAATGCGGTAGGCCTGGAGACCTAGAGAAGGACGCAATGCGGTAGGCCTGGAGACCTAGAGAAGGACGTAATGCTGTAGGCCTGGATACCTAGAGAAGGACGTAATGCGGTAGGCCTGGAGACCTAGAGAAGGACGTAATGCGGTAGGCCTGGAGACCTAGAGAAGGACGTAATGCGGTAGGCCTGGCGACCTAGAAAAGGACTAATGCGGTAGGCCTGGAGACCTAGAGAAGGACTAATGCGGTAGGCCTGGAGACCCAGTGAAGGACGTAATGCGGTAGGCCTGGAAACTTAGATAAGGACGTAATGCGGTAGGCCTGGAGACCCAGAGAAGGCCGTAAAGCGGTACGCCTGGAGACCTAGAGAATGACGTAAAGCGGTAAGCATGGAGACCTAAAGAAGGACGTAACGCGGAAGGCATGGAGACCCAGAGAATGACGTAAAGCGGTAGGCCTGGAGACCTAGAGAAGGACGTAATGTGACAGGCCTGGAGACCATGTGAAGGACGTAATGCGGTAGGCCTGGAAACCCAGAGAATGACGTAAAGCGGTAGGCCTGGAGACCCTGAGAATGACTTAAAGCGGTACGCTTGGAGACCTAGAGAAGGACGTCATGCGGTAGGCCTGGAGACCAAGTGAAGGACGTAATGCGGTAGGCATGGATACCTAGAGAAGGACGTAATGCGGTAGACATGGAGACCTAAAGAAGGACGTAATGCGGTAGGCCGGGAAACCTAGAGAAGAAAGTAAAGCGGTAGGCATGGAGACCTAGAGAAGGACGTAATGCGGTAGGCCTGGAAATCTACAGAAGAACGTAATGCGGTAGGCCTGGAGACCTAGAGAAGGACGTAATGCTGCAGGCCTGGAGACCTAGAGAATTACGTAAAGCGGTAGGCCTGGAGACCTAGAGAAGGACGTAATGCGGTAGGCCGGGAGACCAAGTGAAGGACGTAATGCGGTAGGCCTGGAGACCAAAGTGAAGGACGTAATGCGGTAGGCATGGATACCTAGAGAAGGAAGTAATGCGGTAGACATGGAGACCTAAAGAAGGACGTAATGCGGTAGGCCGGGAAACCTAGAGAAGAAATTAAATCGGTAGGCATGGAGACCTAGAGAAGGACGTAATGCGGTAGGCCTGGAGACCTAGAGAATTACGTAAAGCGGTAGGCCTGGAGACCTAGAGAAGGACGTAATGCGGTAGGCTTGGAGACCTAGAGAAGAACGTAAAGCGGTAGGCCTGGAGACCATGTGAAGGACGTAATGCGGTAGGACTGGAGACCCAGAGAATGACGTAAAGCGGTAGGCCTGGAGACCCAGAGAATGACTTAAAGCGGTACGCTTGGAGACCTAGAGAAGAACGGAAAGCGGTAGGCATGGAGACCTAGAGAAGGACGTAATGCGGTAGGCCTGGAGACCTAGAGAAGGACGTAATGCGGTAGGCCTGGAGACCAAGTGAAGGACGTAATGCGGTAGGCCTGGAGACCAAAGTGAAGGACGTAATGCGGTAGGCATGGATACCTAGAGAAGGAAGTAATGCGGTAGACATGGAGACCTAAAGAAGGACGTAATGCGGTAGGCCGGGAAACCTAGAGAAGAAATTAAATCGGTAGGCATGGAGACCTAGAGAAGGACGTAATGCGGTAGGCCTGGAGACCTAGAGAATTACGTAAAGCGGTAGGCCTGGAGACCTAGAGAAGGACGTAATGCTGTAGGCCTGGAGACCTAGAGAATTACGTAAAGCGGTAGGCCTGGAGACCTAGAGAAGGACGTAATGCGGTAGGCCTGGAGACCAAGTGAAGGACGTAATGCGGTAGGCCTGGAGACCAAAGTGAAGGACGTAATGCGGTAGGCATGGATACCTAGAGAAGGAAGTAATGCGGTAGACATGGAGACCTAAAGAAGGACGTAATGCGGTAGGCCGGGAAACCTAGAGAAGAAATTAAATCGGTAGGCATGGAGACCTAGAGAAGGACGTAATGCGGTAGGCCTGGAGACCTAGAGAATTACGTAAAGCGGTAGGCCTGGAGACCTAGAGAAGGACGTAATGCGGTAGGCTTGGAGACCTAGAGAAGAACGTAAAGCGGTAGGCCTGGAGACCATGTGAAGGACGTAATGCGGTAGGACTGGAGACCCAGAGAATGACGTAAAGCGGTAGGCCTGGAGACCCAGAGAATGACTTAAAGCGGTACGCTTGGAGACCTAGAGAAGAACGGAAAGCGGTAGGCATGGAGACCTAGAGAAGGACGTCATGCGGTAGGCATGGGGACCCAGTGAAGGACGTAATGCGGTAGGCCTGGAGACCCAGCGAAGGACGTAATGCGGTAGGCCTGGAGACCTAGAAAAGGACGTAATGCGGTAGGCATGGAGACCAAGTGAAGGACGTAATGCGGTAGGCCTGGAGACCCAGCGAAGGACGTAATGCGGTAGGCCTGGAGACCTAGAAAAGGACGTAATGCGGTAGGCCTGGAGACCAAGTGAAGGACGTAATGCGGTAGGCCTGGAGACCTAGAAAAGGACGTAATGCGGTAGGCCTGGAGACCAAGTGAAGGACGTAATGCGGTAGGCCTGGAGACCTAGAAAAGGACGTAATGCGGTAGGCCTGGAGACCTTAAGAAGGACGTAATGCGGTAGGCCTGGCGACCTAGAAAAGGACTAATGCGGTATGCCTGGAGACCTAGAGAAGGACTAATGCGGTAGGCCTGGAGACCCAGTGAAAGACGTAATGCGGTAGGCCTGGAGACTTACATAAGGACGTAATGCCGTAGGCCTGGAAACCTAGAGAAGGATGTAATGCGGTAGGCCTGAAGACCTGAAGAAGGACGTAATGTGGTAGGCATGGAGACCTAGAGAAGAACGTAAAGCGGTAGGCCTGGAGACCTAGAGAAGGACTAATGCGGTAGGCCTGGAGACCTAGAGAAGAACTAATGCGGTAGGCCTGGAGACCTAGAGAAGGACGTAATGTGGTAGGCATGGAGACCTAGAGAAGAACGTAAAGCGGTAGGCCTGGAGACCTAGAGAAGAACTAAAGCGTAGGCCTGGAGACCCAGTGAAAGACGTAATGCGGTAGGCCTGGAGACTTAGATAAGGACGTAATGCGGTAGGCCTGGAGACCTAGAGAAGGATGTAATGCGGTAGGCCTGAAGACATGAAGAAGGACGTAATGTGGTAGGCATGGAGACCTAGAGAAGAACGTAAAGCGGTAGGCCTGGAGACCTAGAGAAGGACTAATGCGGTAGGCCTGGAGACCTAGAGAAGAACTAATGCGGTAGGCCTGGAGACCTAGAGAAGGACGTAATGTGGTAGGCATGGAGACCTAGAGAAGGACGTAATGCGGTAGGCATGGGGACCTTGAGAAGAACGTAAAGCGGTACGCCTGGAGACCTAGAGAAGAACGGAAAGCGGTAGGCATGGAGACCAAGTGAAGGACGTAATGCGGTACGCCTAGAGACCTAGAGAAGGACGTAATGCGGTAGGCCTGGAGACCCAGAGAAGGACGTAATGCGGTAGGCAAGGAGACCAAGAGAAGGATGTAATGCGGTAGGCCTAGTGACACTAGAGAAGGACGTAATGTGGTAGGCAAGGAGACCAAGAGAAGGACGTAATGCGGTAGGCCTGGAGCCCATGAGAAGGACGTAATGCGGTAGGCCTGGAGACCTAGAGAAGGACGTAAAGCGGTAAGCCTGGAGACCTGGAGAAGGACGTAAAGCGGTAAGCCTGGAGACCCAGAGAAGGACGTAAAGCGGTAAGCCTGGAGACCTGGAGAAGGACGTAAAGCGGTAGGCCTGGAGACCCAGAGAAGGACGTAAAGCGGTAGGCCTGGAGACCTAGAGAAGGACGTAAAGCGGTAGGCCTGGAGACCTAGAGAAGGACGTAAAGCGGTAAGCCTGGAGACCTAGAGAAGGACGTAATGCGGTAGGCCTGGAGACCTAGAGAAGGACGTAATGCGGTAGGCCTGGAGACCTAGAGAAGGACGTAATGCGGTAGGCCTGGAGACCTAGAGAAGGACGTAAGGCGGTAGGCCTGGAGACCTAGAGAAGGACGTAATGCGGTAGGCCTGGAGACCTAGAGAAGGACGTAAAGCGGTAGGCCTGGAGACCTAGAGAAGGACGTAATGCGGTAGGCCTGGAGACCTAGAGAAGGACGTAATGCGGTAGGCCTGGAGACCATGTGAAGGACGTAATGCGGTAGGCCTGGAGACCTAGAGAAGGACGTAAAGCGGTAGGTCTAGTGACACTAGAGAAGGACGTAATGTGGTAGGCAAGGAGACCAAGAGAAGGACGTAATGCGGTAGGCCTGGAGCCCATGAGAAGGACGTAATGCGGTAGGCCTGGAGACCTAGAGAAGGACGTAAAGCGGTAAGCCTGGAGACCTGGAGAAGGACGTAATGCGGTAGGCCTGGAGACCTGGAGAAGGACGTAATGCGGTAGGCCTGGAGACCTGGAGAAGGACGTAATGCGGTAGGCCTGGAGACCTAGAGAAGGACGTAAAGCGGTAGGCCTGGAGACCTGGAGAAGGACGTAAAGCGGTAAGCCTGGAGACCCAGAGAAGGACGTAAAGCGGTAAGCCTGGAGACCTGGAGAAGGACGTAAAGCGGTAGGCCTGGAGACCCAGAGAAGGACGTAAAGCGGTAGGCCTGGAGACCTAGAGAAGGACGTAATGCGGTAGGCCTGGAGACCTAGAGAAGGACGTAATGCGGTAGGCCTGGAGACCTAGAGAAGGACGTAAAGCGGTAGGCCTGGAGACCTAGAGAATGACGTAATGCGGTAGGCCTGGAGGCCTACAAAAGACCATAACGTGGCGGGCCTGGGGGAACACATGCCCTGGGCCTGGAATAATACGACAGATTTGTGAAGCTCAAGGTGAAACATGGCATGGACAAAGATGGCAGGGCAAGGCTTGAATGCGTTACGGATGTATGTGCTAAGGCCAGGCCCAAGACTCCGGGCCCCTGTCGTATCTGACCGGCGCCATTCATCCTCACACGTGACTAGCGTGGTTACCCGCCCCGCATTAGCGGCCCGAGATTTAACCGAGAGTTGTCTCTCTCCTCTCGATCATAGTGCAGGTAGGTAGTGATTTAATAGAGAATCTCCGCTTGATCACACATCGGAGAAGCGAGGTCCAGGTGGGCCGGATAATGAAGCAACCGCAAAAGCTCACGGGAAGTGGCAAAGGAAACAAATTATTGGCTGCGGGTTTTGGCCGATGAAGGAGCGGCGTGATCGAATGGCAGCGGTTTCATCGGGAGGCGTGTGCCGGTGGGTGGGTGAGCGGGTGGATGGGTGGGTGTGTGTGTGTGGGGGGGGGGTGGAGCAGGGGACAGTAGGGAAGGAGGGAGGAGGGAGGAAGGGGGTGGCTTCGGGTGAGTAGAATGACCCGCTATCCCAGGCAATGCGTCGCGAGGCGTTATAAGTGCTCCAAATTGGAGCAAATTGTATTATGGGAGACATATAGATTTTTGGTACGCGAAGACCCTTGTCTCCCAGCAGAGGTCGCTCGCTCTTCGTTTCACCTCTGTCTCTGACGTCACGGACAGGCGTAACGTCGGAACAGTTGGGGTTGACATATTTGATCTTGATCTTAAGTGTTAAAATGAACTGAACTCTCGATCTATTGCCGAACGAGAAAAATGAATCCGAGAAAATAATAAGGCCTTAAATTAATCAAATTCTTGATGTAGGCGACGATATTGATTCTTTGGATTAAAGTCCTTTTCATTTTTTGCGTATTGGGGATATTTGTGATCATGCCATGTCATCCGGATGACTATTGATGTAGCGACCTCTGGACAGCTTGACATTTAAACGTCTAGACATCTGGACGGTGCTTCCGAATATTCGATACTGCATCACCGACAATCTTGCAATGTCGCGATGAATGAAAATCTGCTCCTTCTTGGTAATGTCATCTGTTAGATGAAAGCTACAGGTTATTTTTCGACACAAAGCTAGAATATTATATGGAATATCTCGTGAAGCACATGTAATCCTCAAATTGAAAACTCCTTGTTTTCTTTTAGTTCAATTGCAACACATATATAAGCACTTACACCATGCTAGATATACAAAACATTTGCGTACACATAAAAAATGTTGCCTTTATAAAACGCTGTAAGTATTATTTTATTAAATAGTAATCACGTTTTAGTAAACTTTTAGGCAGCGAATACCAGTATGGACCTGTTATATATATATATTTACCATATGTGACCCCGACCCGTGCAATGAACTGATTAAAACACGTCACCACAAATATGCCCCTTGCATGCGGATATAATGAATATTATCACCACTAAGCTCAGGAATCCACCCACATCACCACCAATCCCTCCCCCCCCCCCCCTTCCACCGCCACCAGCCCCCTCACGCCACCGTGCACTGCATTACACCCCGAGATTCACTGGTCCACTTTAACCCATGTCTTCATCAAAGTGGCGTCTTTTCACCCAGTCACCTGCACCATGCTCCAGGGCCGTGCAGGAGACTGGTATCAATACGGCATTAGTGGGGATTAACTATTAAGTGGGAAAGGGGAGAGGGGGTGGGGCTGATGGGTTGGCGGTGACAGAGCCACCATAAGGCAACAAGGGGACAGGTGGCAAGAAGAGTGGGGTGGGGGAGGCTGTGGGGTGGGGGAAGGGGTGGGTGGTGGGTGGCGGGGAGGTTGTTCGGGAATAAGTCTCAAGACGTTGGTCAAGATCAAAGGGAGGCCGAAGAGACGCATTGATCATTGGGTGTAATTCACATGCCAAGGGTCGCCTGTTAGTCTGGTCGCGGAGTGACCGCTGGTCTCCCATATCGATGTCACTTCCAACCTATCCGTCTTCATTTTACCCCCATTTCTCTCCCCCAGTCCACCCTTCCTCCCCGACCATCCGCGTCTCCCTGCGCCTACCCCTGACCCCCACCCTCACCCTGCGCCCCATCTATATCGTCATCTTCCCATCGCCTCTTCGCCTTCGTCTGGTGCATTAATTGCAACCACCACTCATAACCACGCTGATATGTCTGAACACCACGACCCTCACCATCCCTGTCACTCTCCCACTCCCCCTCCCCTCCACATCCTCTATCCTCCCCCCCCCCCTCTCACTTTCCCCTCCTTCTTCCCCTCGTCCTCCCACATCGGCTCCCCGTTCCTCTGCCCTCCTCTCCAAATCCCCTCTCTCTACGTCTTCCTCTACTAACCCCTCCCCCTTCCTCCCACTCCTCCTCCCCCTCCCCCTCCCCTCCCAGATCGACCTTATTAGAGCCGAACGCGTGTTTCTTTTATGCACCGAATGAACCCGCAGAGATGCGTAAACATGCTGAATAATGCAGTGAAAGCGCCAATAATGACCAACCGACCAAACAGCCCAAATGGGCGATAAACTGATGAAACAACCACTGATCAACAGATAAAACAGCTGCTAATTCATTATTTCACACCCACCTGGAAATTGGTGTTGAAGCTTTGTTCAATGACGCCACTCAATATGTTTTGTAATTCTTTATATTTCTCAAAGCCTGTGGGCTATCTAGAGAGAAGCAAATTTGTTCACCGGAGCAGAAGTTGGTGGCCCGGCTTGATAATCCTGCGCGCCTGTTCGCTGTTCGGTATTCTATGTGATGTCGACCGCGGCTCGCCAATACGTCCGCGCGCGATATAGACTCAACGAGATATAAAACATATGTACATCATAATTTTGAGATACTTTTAGTCTTGATTCTAAAATGTAAGAAATCTAAGATGGCGCATGTAAGTAGGCTGCTTTGTGTGAAACATCTGTAGATCATATCACGACAATGAGTCAGGACAGAGGAACCACGACTCCGTGGAAGAAAGACATGTGTTATATCCCCGCAAACAAACATTTGGACATTTGGCACTGATAAGATTCGCCATGTGCTGTCACTTCGATCTGACCAATGATGACATGGCCTTTGGCATGATATTGCCGGACCGTGCACACTATAGCTGTCGGGATTATTAGATCAGGAGGGATATGAATTTCTACTTGGTTTAAACATAATTAATTTTCTGAGGTTTGCAACAAGTAACCAAGTAACGATATAGGAGCGCGACATGACGTACCAAATTCATAACAAAAGTAATTTAGTAAAAATCATTCAGTCACAACAAACCTACCAGTACGTTCGTTATATTTATGGACAGCCATTACCATCGCGACCATTACCATCGCGACCATTACCATCGCGACCATTATCATCGCGATCATTACCTTTGCGACCTTTACCTTCGCGATCATTACCATCGCGACCTTTACCATCGCGACCATTACCAACGCGACCTTTACCATCGCGACCATTACCAACGTGACAATTACCACCATAACCATTATCATCGCGACCATTACCACCGCACCCACAATGCATGCACTGCCCATCATTGTCCTAAACTGGCTTCATTGGTGCTAAGCTGGTCTAATCCGTCTGATTGCAGGCCCGGCAGCCCACGAGTCTCCAGGGGAGGCCACCCTCTCGGCCACAGACAGCCAGCGCCGCCAGCAGACCACTCGACGAGGCCGCCAATACGCCAGACAAACGGTAGCCACGCCTCTGAGGACCGGGGAGAGGGAGGAAGGGAGGAAGGGAGGAAGGGAGGGAGGGAGAGGGTAAGGTCACGTGGGAAGCTGAGCCGGACAGACTGAAGGTGAAACAGACGCGTAAGAAGGAGATCCACTGATCGTGCGGCCCACTTGCTGGCCAAATTAAGTGCTTACGGTGCGGGTCAGCCTATCAACCTTCATCATCATTTGGAAACCTCAAATATGAGATATATAGAGGGATGGTGTGGTGGAATATAGATGGCTTTCTGGGTAGCTTTCTAAGTATAGGGAAAGTAGTACCTGTGTGAAGCCATGTATGGCACTATGTATGCGCATATGGGGGAATTACAGCCTGTAGTACCTTACATGGGTGCCACGCAGCTGTGATACTGGCAGTTATAATAACAAAAAATGAATGTGTAATGTGAAGCCAGGTGTGTTCTCGGTAATTAGGCGAGGCGTGATAGGATTATTCACCGTGGAAAAAGGAGTAGAATAGGATTACAAGCGGGATCATCGGCATAGGGGCGGGGAGTCCCATGCCACATACGCGTCACCATGCTGGATGCCGACGCAAATGCCACGGCCACGGGGTCCGGATCGATGTCCCTTCAAGATGTGCTCCAGACGCTGGAAGCCAAGGATATCAGCCTGGGCGACCTGTTGTCCTTCGCCGTCAACGCCGACCACAACCCGTTCTTCCGGGCCTATTACTCGGACCTGCGGTTCGGCGTGGAGTGTACGCTGGCACTGTTGTCGGTAATCCTGAATCTTCTGGCGCTGGCGGTGCTCCAGAACGCCGGTCGGACACCCACAACGAGCTCTGCATGCTCCGGACGCTCGGCATACCACATCTTGTTCAGCAACCTGACGGTGGTCAACACGCTGTCGTGCGTGCTGTCCTGGATGTGCAATAACCTGCTGTACTTCCTCCAACGGGGCCTCTTCAGCAGCCTGACCACCGGGTGCAGCGTCTTCCTCTTCATGGTCCTCGGCGCCTTTGTCTCCTGCGCCTTCGGGGTCATCAGCATCGTCAGCATGTTCGGCTTCGCCACGGCGCAGTACTTCGCCATCTGCAAGCCGCTGGAAAACCTCGACATCGTGACGCCGCGGCGGCTGTACGGCTGCGTGGCCGCCGCCTGGACGCTCTCCATTCTCTGCGGGTGCATCCCGCTCGGCTGGACCCTGGCCATCACCACCGGCAGCGAGAACTGCACCATGGCAACGGCCGACCGCATCACGTGGACGGCCATCGTCGCCTACGACGTCGCCGTGGCCATAATGGCCGCCATGTACATAGCGACCATCGCGCTCTGCGTCAAGATCTACTTTCAAGTGCGCCACCTGCAGCGGAGAATGTCCCAGTACCGCTTCGTCCAGAACGTTCAAGGTGAGCACAAGGTCTTCATCACGACGGTTATCCTGTTGTGTACGCTGACCCTGTTCTCGCTGCCGTACACCACCGTGTACATGTGTACGCTCAACAAGGTGGACACGGGACTGCTGCAGAATAACGCTCTCATTTACTACATGAACTTCTTGCCCTACTTCAAATTCATCAGCGACCCCCTCATCTACGGCGCGCGCATGCGCGAAATGCAAGACGGGACTAAATACTGGATACTGCGCTGCTGCGGAGACGACTGCTTTAAGCGATGCGTAAGCGATGCATCTTTCTCGACCCGCTCCAGTGTACGCTCCAGTGTACGCTCGAGCGTGCGGGCAGGCGGTGAGCGCTTCCCCCTCCAGGCTGTACGCTCCTTATCCTTCACACGAACTAAGCAAATGGAGAATAACAAACCTCCAAAGCCAATATCGGTCTAGTAAAATACTTATTAGGTGTTTAATTATCATAACAATTCCCTGTGTGTTCATGGGTGTATTAATTAGCAGTGCATTGCCATCTGCAATACTGGATCTGATTCGTGTCGGGTCTCCATTATTTCATGTTGAATTGAGGTATTATTAAAAAATAAAAACGGTGGTACATTATTTCCGAATTAAGTATCTTATCTATGGCTCCGGGAGTATTTTGTAGATTTCTAGCTGCGGAACAGTACAGCGTAAAACTTGCTTATTAGACTATTAAAACGTTCTAAAAACGTTCTAAAAATGTTAGCGAGAATCGTTGTGTCTAGCATTGCGTTTTACTCGTGTTAAGCATGAATGGAGTAATCAATTTTGTGATTGTGTTATGAAATAAACGCCCTACAGGAATTGACATTTATTCTGAACTTGCTAGTAAAAATTCCGATGTAAATGCTCGTTTCCCGCTGTCCAGTTACTGTTTCGCCCCACTGTACGGCATCCCTCCAACCTCCTCACACCCCGCGCCGCCTCCTTTCTGCTGTTTTACTGTTGCTTAGTGGATTTGGGAACAGGTCTTTAGAGCCTGAACGTCATATCGCGTCAATTAGGAGGGACAAGGAGTGGAGCTAGACTGGCACGATGGCTAGACTGGCAGGATGATTAGACTGGCACGATGGCTAGACTGGCACGATGATTAGACTGGCACGATGGCTAGACTGGCACGATGATTAGACTGGCACGATGGCTAGACTGGCAGGATGATTAGACTGGCAGGATGGTTAGACTGGCACGATGATTAGACTGGCAGGATTGTTAGACTGGCACGATGGCTAGACTGGCACGGTGGTGGGGCTGGCACGATGGCTAGCCTGGCAAGAAGGAAAGACTGGCGCGATAGTTAGACTGGCACGATGGCTAGGCTGGCACGATGACCAAGTTCGCTCGATGGCTAGACGGCCACGATGGCTAGACTAGCACGATGGCTGGCTTGGCACGATGACCCGTACAAATACCACATGCTAACAAGATATGCATGCGGCATTGTGGGTCACAGAAACAAGATATTTTGCAATGTAACCTGACATCCCATCACGCATGATGGAAACATGTATAAACAGTCGTTCTGACACCCTACCTACTGTCCAGTTTCCCTCCCTAATGCATGTACATCTTCCCATTGTTATGAATACTTGACACCATCTCCTAACCCAGCTGCTGTTGATGGGGTCGGCAAGTCATAGCACCGAATTGGGGGATCCCCAAGGTCATGGCGACCCCTATGCCGCCTCAATCAGTAAATCATCACGTTCTGCGCCGAGACATCATTAATCAAATATTAAATATTTACATCAACAAAAACGTCGGGAAATGTTCGGCCATGTGAAAAAACAATCAGGGCAACACAATATGCTTGTGATTATGCACCCCTGATGACTTCCTAGGTCGTATTGCATGCACCGCCGTGCACTCTCTGCTATGGGATATAAAGTATCGTGCAGATGCCCATCGGGCGGTTGATAAACGATACCTTTGTTGTGAAACAGCGAACGTTTGTGCCCTCCAGATCTGTCGTAATGCCAGATCTGTCCCAATGGTTATTCATAAATGTTTAGAACAAACGTTGCAGTGTATGTTTCGTATACGGCGGATTACATTTTCTTCGGTTTAATTATATTTTACATTAACTTCAACAGAATAGCTATACATACACGCGGCCTGAATTAGACAAGCTGGGTGTGGTAGCCTAGAAAAAGGTAAGTTGACATTGCTCGATCATTAGGACACATTAGATACACGATAATCTGTGCTTGTATTAAAACTGTTTAATCTTAAAATTAATTTGAAGGATTTGATCGATTGTAATTACGGTGTTGCATTATATTACATGTGTACTTCCAATAACTTAAGGCTGGTGTATAATACATCGAGCTAGATAAAGGGGACTGAACAGTTTGTTCTCACATTATGAGACATATTTGGCATATTACGACAAACCTGGAGTACGCAAACGTCATGTGATCTGTGTCCTTGACATTATCACATGTCAGACAGATTTGATATCAAGCCATGTCATGCCTTGATGCAAATAATATAGTGTGTCCGATATGTAACTTTATTCCTTCGTTATGTTTTGCGAATGCTGTCTTGTCAATAGCATATGACCTTCAATGTCCCAGCACAATGACTTCTGTGACGCGTCCACCCCCCTCTTCCTGCCCCCCCCCACCCCCACCCCCACCCCCCGCCGACCCCTTTCCCATCGCATACACGACCACCCTCCGGCAAGGCACTCCTTATATCACAGAATGATGCCCTGTCTCTTGATTATGATTAATATTACTATTACTATTGTATAATAATTATTGTGTGAATGATGTGGCGAATGATGGTAATTATTGCTATTTATTATTATTATTATTATTATTATTAGTATTATTATATTCCTTTCACAAGTTAAAGATAAAGCCGGGGCCCAATGCTTAACCAAGGATTCTGCCTTCCCCAAATCATAACAACAAAGACATGTCATTATGTTGACCGATATCCTAATGTTATCTAGACATTACAGCATTTGGACTAGTAACGCAGCAGCGGTTATTTATTGACTATTATTACGAGGTGATGGTCGTGTTAACTAATACAATAGCATGCAATCTGAAGGCCTGTAAAATCCTGCAATCTGACCCAAACCGCCCTTCGGCCCTTTTAATAGACAATCGTTGCCATAGTTACATGGCGCAGAACAATGAAATATGACGTCATACACAAAGAATTGTGGCCCGCCGAGCCGCCTAGTTGGCTACCTACGTGTTTCTTGGTTACGATATACTGATATTTACTTCTATGGCGTAAAGAAGGCGACTGGTTCACAAGGTCTGGGGAGGCCTGTAAGCGCTAAACATTTTACTTCGAACGTTGTATGCGAATTAAACAAAAGGAGCAAGGATACATGTTAAAGCCCAGCACATATGTGAGGTAAACTAGAACTTAAATGCAACTCTTAATAATAACAATAGCGCAAGTTTTCCATGGCGTTAGACATTTTATTGGACCTTCAGCAAGCTGTAGCAGCCCTTCATTCTCATTATCCGCCCTCAGCCTCGCGGCCTCAGGCGGATACTGAAAATTGGCGTGCTGCCACAGCTTGATGTTGGGGCAATAATATTGCCTAACGCCCCACTAACTCGCGCTATTGTTTTAATGAATAACAGCTGCCAAAATCCGAGGCTGGACGATTAAGGAGTTGCTTCAGCCGAGGGATGCGCACACAACTAAGGATTCCAATTCGATGACGAATTCCGTAGCGCATCTGGTGGAGGGTGAATCACTCCCGGGGGAGGGGGGGGGAGGTACATAATACACTGCTGGGTATGGGGGGGTTCCACAGTAAAGCCTCCCCCCCCCCCTCCTTTTTAGAGCCAAAATTCGCCAAAAAGGGGTATTTTTCGGGGCAACAAGCTCTATGAACACACATTTTCAGAGCCCCCAACCCCCCCCGCCGGTCAAATTTTTTTTAAATAGTACTCTATATGGGTATCCTTTTCATCATATCTACTCTCTAGTAGATCTATCTATAATCATCTATAATAGTGCCCCCCCCCCCGCAAAATATGTCTAATGCATTTAAAAGAAAAAGAAAAGTACTAACCTCTACGCACTCGTGACTGAATGACGTTGCCATAAAATGGCAGTATTGTACAATACGGTACACAGACAGCAATACGATTTACAGAGACACATAGACACGTCGGCCTCGAGCCCTCTCCCCCCCCCCCCCCCCCCCCATCGTCTTTTGCCTTCCAGTAATGACGTGGCCTTCTCGGCGGTCGGCTTACTGTGTCTAATGGTGGTGGGCGTCTTTATTTAAAGTGGAGCAAACACCCTGTTCCAAGCCGCTAGTCGGGTCGGGTTATTTGCACCGGACGTTCTCTCTACATCACTCACCCACATATATATACACGTTCAAGTTAAACACAATGGCTGTCCTATGAGACCGTTTTTTTTCTAAAATGCCACTATCTGTGTCGATGTCGTTTTTTTCATCACTTGGGGGTCAATGTCGAATGTCGATTTTTTAAATATGCCTGTGTCGCGTGTCGCCCTTTACCCCCTTCAGACCCCTCAGGGTAGTGATGTTTGAGTTAAGCTCATGAAATCCTAAATTACATTATATATACATTGCCTTAAGATTTAGTGAAAAAATCAATGTTAGCCAACATGTAAACTTAATGAAGCGACGTCGCAGTTTGTGCTGCGCGAGCCACTGAACTCTCTCAGCCAGTGGAATGACCCTGTGCACCTACGGTGTGTTGTACGTGGTCGCAGCATTGCAGCGACGCACAGCGGCAGGCAGGCACTCTCCTGTAAGGTTGGATGGAGTCCCTGTTTTCCAGCGCGGCCCTGGTACCAGCCTTGTCCCCCTGCTTGAGCGATGATGACGAGAATTGTCCGTCCGCCGACCGGAAGGAAGTGACCCAGGGAGACCAACGACGGGGTAATTGCGGCACTGATCCGCCCGCTGCGCCGTCCGGTACACCGCTCAGTACATGGACCCGTACACTTCCCGGTACGCTGTTTAGTGCACTGTCTGGTGCACTGCCTAGTACACTTCACGGTACATTATCCATTGCACTACACGGTAAATTATCCATTGCATTACACGGTACATTATCCAATGCACTACACCGTACATTATCCAGTGCACTACACGGTACATTATCCAGTGCACTGTTGGGTACACTGCCCGATACACTGCCCGGTACACTGCCCAGTGCACTGTCTGGCACAATGTTCAGTACACTGCCCGGGGACACCGTCTGATACACCGACCAGCACGCTGTCCGGTACAAGGCCCGGCACCATGTTCGGTACGAGGGGCCCGGTACACCGCCCGGTACACCGCCCGGTATGCACACTATCTCTCTTAATATCCTTGATGTAACCCGAATACGCACATTACGTATCGGTGAACCTCCCTACACTTGTTTTGCACGAGTTCGGTGCGCGCGCATTCAATCGGCATGCCGAATGTATCCCGCTTGAAATTCGGGGGAAGATGGCGGCTGATTGAAAGGTGACTATGGGTTGGTTTAATTGCTCCTTGGCACGCCCGGAAGTGCCCTGTCACGTGTTGCAGGTACCGGGCGGGATACTGATCATGGCCCAAAGAAATGCGCCCACTAATACAGATACATGAAAACATAATTAAATTTTGCGGAAATCACATTTTTTAGTGGAGAATGTTTCATACGTTTTAATGTCTTCATTTAATGCAGCAGATCCTACCAATGTGATAGAAGTAGCAATCAACCTGATGGGGTTTCCAGTAGCCCTATTTAAACGAAACCATGGCATTTCCGATGAGATTGCATTCTTAAAAGGCATCCAATGTTAACTGTGTCTTCCTAATATACCCCAGTAGCGGTGGAAAGTTCACGCTCATGTGAGGCGGTCAGGGCGGCGTCCAGAAAACTGGAGTCAATTGCAAGCGAAAGATGCCTTCTCGTCGTAGCTAAGGCTTGTAATAGTCGGACTCATAATAATGCATTTAGTATAAAATATTGACACTTTTTCCTAACTCAGAAAGTTAAATATCTTTGATGAATACGACGCGCGTTGTGATGCCACATCTGTCCGTATGCATTGGTTATTCCTGTCTCTCTAGAACAAAATGATCAGTGTATGTCCCGCAGGGTAATATTGAAAGTTAGTTTGAGGGATGTAGTTGTAGTGACGTTCTTTCTTTTGATGACGTTGCTACCTTATTTTAACTATATCCTTTTGGCCGACAACTTAACATTCTTTTCTTACCCAGTTGGGCATTCCATCCGCTATTACGACAAACCAGGAGGGCAACATTAACATCAACATTAACCGATCTTATTGCAACTTATGATTTGTTTTTCCGTCTCCAATGGAATCATGCTGCTTGCGAATTACCCCAGTTTTCCTTTCAATTTCGTTTTCAACGAGCTTTGAGGTTTTGTCCTGGCCCGCCATAGCGTGTTCGCCATAGATTCCCATTATAACGATCTAATAGTATCTATCTATATACACGACTATCGTATCAAAGACCACATTACAGCAAGCCAAGTCACGAAGGGGTCCATATGAGCCCCTAAAGAGCTCAGCCGAGAGGAAGCTGATTGACTTTTCCTCTGCAAGGCAGGAGGAGTGGGGGATAAAAGAAGGAAATATGACATTGTAATCGCGAGAGACCGACAACAGCGCCCCCGGGTGTCTGGAGATTGGGTAGAAGCCGGTCAAGAGGCGGCGAAGGTAATCCGGGCCTGGTGTAGACATCAAACCGAGGCGGTCGCCGACCTAACTAAGACAACACCTTTGCCATGCCAACCTGCCCAAGATCCTACACCGCTTCTGTCCATGATGGTTTGTTTCTTCTTCGCGTCATATTTAGTCTCTCTATAATTGCTTTCTTACTCTTCCATGGCTTCTTTTCTCGTGTTACTGATCCACAACTTTCCTCATCAAGGTTTTTTCCTCAGAGTATTTCTTTTCCTTCCTTACCCTTCCTCCTTTCCTCAATTTTCTTCATATTGTACATGCTTTGTAAGTTTTTACTAAGTCATTTTCAAGATTCACCAATAGAAATTATCCTAAATAGTTCTATTGTCCGCACCCGTCATTGTCAGGGTTACGCCATCTCTCAACCATTCAGCCGTGATCTGTTGGGTGTGCTTTGCCTTCCAATGGCTCTCGATCGCTCTCTGAATCTCTGTTATTATCTATCTAAATGGATGGGCACGTGATGGTCAGACTCGATAGACGTACGGCGCTTCGAGCTCTGACTTTCTTGGACAATTATGAAGGCGACAGACAAGATTTGGAGAAGATACTTTGTTCCTGCGGCATGTGAATAACTGTAGACAGCGTTGGACGGAAATATGCGAACGAATATCGCTATTTTCGCTTCCTTTTTTTGATTTATTCTCCGCATCTTTGTTGGACTGTTATATTTTTCCTGCACTTGAAGCACACAATCTTGTACATCTGTGAAACCTACAACACAATGACGACAAGAACCGGACCCATTGGCGACAAGACCGCCCAAGGTGAACACGTTGAACCTGTGTTCTTCGAACAATCGGATTACTCGGATTACGCTCAGGGCAACTCGACCGAGCCTCCAAACGCGGCTCCCGTAACACCCCTCGATGTATGCAGGGCCGTGGAGCGGATTATAAGAGCAAACAACATCGATGGCGCCCAAAACATCAGAGGCATTTGGCGAATCTACCTGACAAACCGAGCCGCTAAATTAGAGCTGGTTCTGCGCAAGTTTCTTTTAGTAAGAAATATACATATAAAAGTACCCCTGTACGAGCAAAACCCGGCGGTGACGCGAATGCAGAACCCCGCCGACAAAGCCGAGAAGATAACGGTGAAAGACTTGCCACTCTCCGTGTCAAATGATGAAATTAACAAGTATATGATGGCAAAGGGAGTAACGCTGACCAGCGATATAAAATACTCCAAGGAAAGAGATCAAAACGGTAAACTTACAAACTACAAAAATGGCGATCGCTATTTTTACGCCAAGGCTCCCGTTCAACTGAACCGCTCAGCGCACATAGCCGACATGCGCTGCCGCGTGTTTCACGACGGCCAGTTCACCAACACATGCAGAGCGTGCAATGAGCAAGGTTACAAATCAGGAAGTGAACACTGCCCTGCCATCAGCTCAGATGACAATACCACAGCCTTCAGTGGCCACCAGTCGCCGCTCTCAAATTTCTTTGCCTTTAAATTTGAAGCTTTCGGGAAGTCCTTCCATAGCTTGGAACAAGCCTACCAATGGAAGAAGGCCACGGACCAACATGCAAGTTGAGATCAACAAAGCAATAGTGGAATCTCGCCACGCTAGCGAAGCATATAAGATTGGCCAGCAACTTGCAAAAGACGCTGACCGTACGTCAGATCTGGCGCTCATGCGAAAGCTCCTACGCCTCA
This sequence comes from Arenicola marina, assembly GCA_964019135.1. Classification (NCBI taxonomy): domain Eukaryota; kingdom Metazoa; phylum Annelida; class Polychaeta; family Arenicolidae; genus Arenicola; species Arenicola marina. Next base: position 21,863,130 of record OZ025264.1, read on the forward strand.
AGGCCGCCCAATGCCCACCATTCTGCGAAATTCTGAAGAACAGCAAGGAATTCATAGCAGAAAGCACACAGAATCGCTTTTGGGGCACAGGCTTAACCGCTGAGCTCACATGCAAAACTCTGCCAAAATAATGGCCAGGATCAAACAATCTAGGCACAATGCTCATGGAGAATCGCTCCGCAGCCCAAGCTGAGCCGCCTAAGATGAAGGACCAAGAACCGGTTGCATCAGCGCCGGAAGATCAACAACCCCAATCACAGGATGTGGTACCGACCCATGACAATATCGAACGAGAGCGAGGCAGAACGACCGTCCGACGCTCTCGCCAAGACAGAACGTAAACATTAATGGCCGACTTCACAAAGACGATCACAAGAACGTCGAGCGCACCGGGGGATCGTAGCCATAGATCGACGAGCATCAAGCGCAAAACCACAGAAAGCACACCCCCAAGGGATGGCGAAGCAAAATTGCAAAAACCGGTTACTCCCGCCGACATATGCACGAACAAAGAAAAGCATCAACCACCGTGATGTGTCCAGACACGTGACAGGACGGATATCCCCCAGCCGGACATCACGACCGAACCGGACTAAGAATAAAGAACAACGCCATGGATCATATTCTAAAACGGTGACTGTACTAAAGCCATTGTTTTTCAGCATTTTTGTGCTTAGATACGAATATACAACCATCACTTGAAAAATGAATTATTACCTAAAATATTAATGCACGTCATACGATAACTCTATTATATGTCAATGGTTGCCATCACTTTGTCGCGGGATGGCAGTCTGTGTTTTACATGTTTTTGGAGACTTAGATGATGTCACTAGTAACGAACATAACATGCTCAGCTGGTCATGACTGAAATACGACTCAAAATTATGTCCTTAAATGTCAGGGGTATTCATAAGCCCGACAAGCTGCACGCCATCTTGCGATACGCGAGCGACAAACACATTTATGGTTTATGCTTACAAGAAACTTTTATCACGAAAGAAAAACACGCCAACATAACAAAAGAGCTAGAATGTATATGGAAAGGACCACAGTTGCACTACCTTACTGATTCACCCCAGTCTAGAGGTGTTTCGATTCTTCTAAAAAAGTCACGCGACTTCAGAATAATAAATACTCACGAGTCGCATGATGGGCGAAGAATTATAGTTAATGTCAGGCTCGCTGACGATATTTACACGATCGTCAATCTCTACGCCCCCAACGACGTTAAGACTAGAATAGAGTTTTTTAAGCGCTTAATGAAATGGATTAAACAAAATAGCCTTACCGATGTCAATTTGATAGTATGTGGTGACCTAAATTCTGTAACGCGGGAATTAGACAGATCGTCAGGAAAGGTTGAAGCATGTGGAAAACATCTATTGAGACTAATCGAATGTTGTGAATTGAATGATGTATGGCGCTCTACCTATCCCACGTTCCCAGGTTTTACGTATATTCATTTTTGGCCATGCCCCAAGTTACACCAGGAGTCGTATTGACTACATATTAACCAGCCAGTACCTTGCGTCAGGCATAGAGTGTATCAAGGTAACAGTGGCTCCGGTCCCTGACCATAGAGCAGTAATTTTGCAGATCAACAAAGGTACTAAAACAAGGGGGAGAGGCTACTGGAAATTAAATAACGGGTTGCTTGAAAGTGACGTATATATAAACCATGTGAAGCAAATCTTGAACAATACCATGCAGGAATATTCCGATTTTGCTAAAAGGCGCGACATATGGGATTTGTTTAAGATACGGGTTAAAGAGTACTCTATTTCTTATGGCACAGAAAGAGCCAGGCATAGGAAATCTGAGCAACATTCACTGGAAAGTCAGATAATGGTAAAGGATCAAGAGATTAACAATGAACCTCTCAATATTGACTTGATAAAGGAGCGTAATGACCTAAAAATGAAATACGATAATATATGTTTAAGTGACGCCCGAGGCGCGCAAGTTCGAGCCAAAGAAGAATGGGTAGAAAGCGGGGAAAGAAATACCTCTTATTTCTTGAAAGTTGAAGAGCGAAGACAAACGCTTAATGTTATAAACAGCCTCCAAACCGCAGATGGCAGGGTACAGTCAGATATGGAAATACTTGCAGAATCGCGCCGCTTTTACGAAAATCTGTATACTTCAAAAGCACAAGATAATCAAGAAGTTATACGCTACTTGAGTAAAACGAATATAAAGAAGAAAGTTAACGATGACTTCTGAGCAAAGAAATTTCCGAAGCAGAATGTCTGGATGCAATAACAAACAATCTAAAGAAAGACAAATCCCCAGGCAATGATGGCCTAACGGGGGAATTTTACAAGTGTCTAGGGACACATATTATACCTTTTCTCGTAGATGTTTTAAACGAATGTCTAGAAGACGGTATATTATCAAGATCTCAAAGATCATCAATAGTGTCACTTATATTCAAAAAAGGTAGTAGGGAGGATATAGCAAATTATAGACCAATCAGCTTGTGTAACGTTGATTATAAGATTCTTACCTTCTGTCTCACTAATAGAATGCGAGAACCAATAAGCAGGATCATCAATAATGATCAAACTGGTTTTATTAAAAAACGCTTTATTGGTCAAAATATACGTCTGGTTAAAGATGTGATCACGCACGTTAACCAAGAAAATAACCCTGGCGCTTTGCTATTTCTACATTTTAAGAAAGCATTTGACACTGTGGAGTGGAACGTTTTATTTGAAACTAAGAATGTTTTTAATTTCGCGGATAAATTCATTCATTTCGTAAAAACGCTCTATACAGAACGGTATGCATGTATTAAAAACAACGGTCATCTATCAGCAGAGTTCTCTCTCGGTCGAGGTGTCAAACAAGGGTGCCCGCTATCGGCGCTGCTCTTCATTTTAGTGGCTGAAATGGCTAATCAAATAAGACAAAATGTTAACATAATTGGTTACACAATTAAGACAAAAGGGTGCATCAGAGTAATTAAAATCTCGCAATATGCAGATGATACAACGCTGTTTCTTAACGATATGGACTCTATCAATGAAGCCATTCAGGAAATCAAGTTGTTCTCAAAGTTCGCAGGACCTGTGTTAAACATTGATAAGACTTATGGTTTGGCAATAGGGAGCCTTCGGGGACTCTCAGGCAAACTACACGATATATGCTTCACAAACGAGCCTATACGAGCCCTTGGTGTGTATATCGGACACAACAAGGACGAATGTTACAGCATGAATTGGGAAAAAAAGTTAAATCCATAGAAAGCATGCTAGCTAGTTGGAAAAAACGAAACCTGACGCTTTTCGGGAAAATAACAATTTTAAAAACACTGGCCTTGTCAAAAATTACGTTTATCGCTAGTTGTACGCTAATCTCAGCTGAAACGATGAAAGAGCTGACTAAACTTTTTTACGATTTCATATGGGGAAAAAAGAGATAGACTGAGACGTTCGCTCGTGATTGTTCCAGTTGAACAAGGCGGTTTAAATATGATAGATATTAAGCATACATTAAGTCTTTAAGAGCAGCCTGGCTGCCGAGAATTATTACCTCCAAAGATGAAACGTGGGCACTCATAGCGAACCACTTTATGCAATCAGTTGGTTTTGAATACGTGTATAACCGTCACCCGTTTGCAAATGAAAAATCGCTCCCGATATTATGTCAGATCCCAAGCTTCTATAGAGAGGTTATTGTTGCATTTAATCAGTCCCAACCGGCGGCTCCGGTCATGGACAGGGACATTGCCCTTGGCCAACATCTCTGGGGCAAACACTGACTTTGCGATCTACGAATACGCAATGGTAAGCTATGTGAGCAAGGACTTCCTGGAAAATACTTCGCAGACGTGTATGAACGGAAAACAGCCACTAAGAAATTGAGAACTATAATAGGAAACAGTGATCCAAGCCTCGTGACAGAGAAAAACACTTATATCAATCCGGAATGCTTCAGTGTGAAAAGCAAATTGTATTACTTTTTTTGTAAGAGAAAGATATCGAGATCAAAATCTGAATCGAAATCGAAGAACGCGTTTGCTGAAAATAAGTTAAATTTTGACAGTATATACCTCAGAAAAGTTTAAAATGTTTTCGATGTAAAAATAGCAGAATTCGATTTGAAGGTACTTCACGATATACTTGTATGTCCGTCAAATCTGTACAAACGGAAACTACGCAACAATAATACATGTGATTTTTGTAAAAATGTGTGTGATGTCAAACATCTATTGTTCGAATGTAAGCATGCCAAAGATATCTGGTCAAAGGTTGAACCAGTCCTTAAACGAATCATAACTTTAGAAGATGTAACCTTAACAGGATTACCGACTGATGAAGCTTTTATTATCAACCTGATATCTTACCTGATTTATAAGGAATTTCTGTTGTTAAGAGATGTAAATGCATCATCGACTAGAAGAACATTTTATAGGTCAGAATTACGTTCCAGAAGAACTGTTTACAAGTTAATTAAAAAAGATCGAATATGCGATCTAATTGATGCCTTACTGCCAAATAAGGTACTTTAGTACTGTCTAATTACAGTGCCGATGTTATATTGTATAGACTGTCTGTAACTTGTCCGCTTTCTTAAATGAAGCATTTTATTAAAAAAAAAAAAAAAAAAATTATCTATCTAAATGATGTCATTTCTTGCGATCTTTCTCTCTTCCGTTTGTACTCACACATTATCTTTCTTTTAAGCTACTGTTTCCCCTCTCTTGCTCTGCTTCCATCACCCGCGTGATGTTTCTTTCTCTCACTTTCCTGATCTCTAGCTCTGTGTCTCTTGTTGCTCACCCAAGTGAGGTCTCGTTCTCGTACTTGAAGCTCTCTCACCCTCCTGGGCCCGTATCTTCGAACAGCGGGGGCCAAATATTTCGCCCCGCTCCATGCTAATGTCCTATTCTAGGGCGAAATATGTTGCCCCTGGTGTTTCGAGCTTACGGGCCCTGATCTTTCTGTCTGTCTGTCTGTCTGTCTGTCTCTCTCTATATCTCTTGCCCTCCTGATCTCTCTTTCGTCTTCAGATTGTTTTCCTCTCGCCTTCCTTGTATTTCTCGCTCACGAATCCTACCTCTCGATATGTCGCAGTGCTTAGTTCCTTGTCGAATGCACAAAAAAACCACCACCAAAAATCAGCAATCTGATCACATATATGACCTTATAGTTTAACACGGTATTCTTGTATCTAATGGGTTATGCCATTTAACATATTGTATGCCGAGCTAAGACATATTATATGCTAGGAAAGTGTGCGTTTTCATGCAATACGTCATAAAATCAGCAATCTTCGAGAATTATTCTTAAAATTATATTATCTACTGCTTTATAACATAAGTAAACCTACTAGTAGAACAAATAGCTGACATAAAACTCTCGTAAACATGTTTACTGCCTGTCATCTTGGAGGCATATGTCCAATGCCAAGTAAAGATCAAAGACAGACAACCACTCCAGTTGCGCAATAGGCGATAATATGGACCAACTGTCATTCCTTCCTATGTATTTTTTCCGTCTCCCCCTTACATAACGTTTTAAGTTCCTAATGCTCTGCACAGTAACGCCGTCGGTCCATATATGGAATATTTGACATGTCTAGCCGTTTGAGAAGCCATTTGTAATTGATACATGTTTGTACGTCATGCAGCCAATTTATTGACCATTCCTCCCCGGGTCATTGTCGCCGTGGTGGACGATGGGCGATAGGACAGCCAGACACCAGGTGTGTCTGTGATCTGATATCAGGTGATATTCGTGGGCCCTGATTGACGTCGGCACATGCTATCAGAAAAGGTCATCGGCGTATATACTGGCAAGAATTGTATTATGGACAGCTTAATCACCCTCACTGTGTATTGTTATATTTGATATAGAAGCCTGCGTCAGTCATAGTTGTCATCTATGACAGTATCTCTATATATCTATATATCTAAATATTATCTGTAAAAGATAAGTCAAGCGTCAATCATTGTTGTTTGTGATACAGACGCCAGCGTCAATCATTGCACTTACTGCCTCGGTTCAGTTTATTTGCCTTCCTCCCAACCGGCGATAACGTAAATCGTTCAGAAAATCATTATGCTGAAAAATTCTGCAGAAAGTCTAATGTAATGTTCCATCACCTACACCTCGCTTTAATCACACTAAACCCACATCGTACATCACATATAATGCCACCATTAAAACCCCTGAAAGCCGTGTTTCACTACCCCCCCCCCACCCCATCTCCATCCCTTCTGACCCCTGCTACTGCCAGCCACGAGCAACCCTCTTCTTATTTACAAACAATCTGCTTCTTACTATCGTGGAAAGAGACACAGAAGTCCGGTCCACTATGTCATCCCATGAATTAGACTCGGCCCGTGGAGCAGGAGGGGAATCGATCTGGTCAGATTGCTGCGCGTCGCCCGCACCTCCGCGTCCTCGCACCGCTCACTCCAGCGCAACGCACCCCCGCCCCGCACCCCACGCGCCAATCAACCCACGCACCCCTCACCCCTGCCCCCCATGCCTCCACAACCCACAAAACACGCGCCTCTCACCTGTGCGCGACATGCCCCCGAACCACTGCGCCCCATGCCCACGAACCCAGGGTCCCATTCCCTCACCCCAGCTCCCCAGCATCCCATTCCCTCATCCCAGCTCCCCATGCGCCCCCCCCCCCCCCCCACTCCCCCGTAGCTCCGCTCCCCATGCCCCTTGGCGTTGGGCGGCGCACTACGGTAAAAGCGCCGTAAGTTCGCGGATCGAGGCGACGAAGGAGTTGGCGGCCCGTGTATGGGTAGATAGGTCTGGGCTAGCGGTAGCGGGGGGGGGGGGGGGGTGCGGAGTCGGAAACGAGCAAAGGAATAGCTGTCGGCGGCGTAGGGGGCGATGGCGAGAGGCGTCGGGCGGGACGGGGCGGGGTTGACGGGGGTACGTTGTCCAGCCTGAGCAGAGAAGGCGAGGAGGGGTGGGTGGATGGGAGGGGGTGTTACCGTCGTGCTCGGGGACTCAATGTTCCTGGACGGGAAATGTATTCAGGTGTCTGCTGCCATTTGGCTATATCAAGGGTGGGGATGGTACGGTGAAGAGGCGGGGAGCGTGGGGGGGGGTTATGTTGCGGAAGGAGCGGGTGGTGGGTGGAGGGGAGGGGTGGTGAGAGGTGTAGACAGACGGAGGTGAAGAGCCAGGGGAGAGAATGTCGGAGAGTTGGTGATTACAGATATCAATAGGCGGGGCTAGAGCCCAATGCGGTAAAATAGAGATAAAATAGCTGGGACGGATGGGATATGAGACCAGATGCTATATAGAGGGCCGAATCGATTCAGGGCCGAGATACGACGGATAACGGAAAGTCTAACGGGGACGACGTGGTGGTAGGACGAGATAGGGGACATCAAAAAGGGTAAAATAGGCAAGTTTGTGGCGAAACAAACAAATCAGCCTTGGAGGACAAAAGGTAACTGAAATGACATTAAACAAGTATAAAGTCAACAAATAGTATTCCTGGCCGCTAGTGAGAAATAGACATGAAATTGATGGTACTGAATAAATGCATAGGATAACGTAGCATCACTTCTATGCTGCACTTTCACAGGAGCCCAACCTGACCCGGTCACTACTCTCCACCATTCGTTCTCTTGGTGCTTCATTCAATATTAATTGCATCTCTTGGTTTCATGCATGATCTATAAGAAAAAGGAGCCCATCCTTCCACCGCCGTTCACAGTTTATATAAAACCGAAATGCGACATGATTGGGGGGGGGGGGCGAGATGATGTGGTGGGGGGGGGGCGAAATGATGTGTGGGGGGGGGGGGCAAGATGATGTGGGGTGCGGGCAAGATGACGTAAGACTGCAGAGGTACCAGCAGGAACCAAGGTGAAAGGCGAGTTGACATAAGACCGAAATGTGACACGCTGGAAGCAGTCTGGGTGAGTTGACGTAACACCGAAAGGGATCACAGCGGAACTGAAGGGACCGAGTTAAAGCAGCGCATTGGATGGAGGCGGACGTTGGGTGGGAGCAATGCCGAGATCGCATAGAGGGAGCGGGGACGCTCGGGTGGTGGGGAGAGAGGGGCAGGGACGCCGAGCTGACAGGACCCGGATGATCTATGCCAGGACGCCAGAGAAACGCTCAGCAAGGTGCTGTGTAGGTTAAAACTACGGGGTTGAGCAGCCAGGAGACAGTCGGTACTAACGACGGGACATAAAAAAGCGACGCCATTGGCGGGGAGTGGAGTTACCAGGCGACCGCCAGCCCCCCCCCCCCTTCCCCCTCTCACCATTACGGGGCGGTGGAGGGCCGTTACCCGCGGTGGACAAATTGCTGTCTTGATGGAAAGAAAGCCGACAGAAAACGACGGTCAGCCGCGGTCTAAGAGCTGGTTCCCGCTTAGAGGGCGCCATCGACCTTTGATACTAAAATACGCATTCAGCTGACACTTATACGTTCTGATTAAAGACGGGCTTAATTCGCCACGCCATATTGACGGATTGTTACAATAGCCCGAGCGGCATATTTGTGTGCCATTGAGTAGTGTGGGACGCCAGACATCGAATTGTCCCGTATTAAGCCCATGGACGGATTCCTTAGCTCCAAATCCGAAAGGTGACCTGTCGACAACTTTACTAAAGACGGTCATTTTGAAGTTCAAGCAGCATACTACTTTTTTCTTTCATTAATGTGTGGCATTTCTACTAATTATGTAAGCGTTTTATATTATCAGTGAAATGTCAGTGAAACGTTTTCATGTCAATCATAATAAGGTGACCTATCGCCAAACATTACCAATGTCGTCCAAAAGATGAAAGTTACACAACCCTTTCCGAACCAAGTCGCCGTAAATCGACGTCATCGTCTATGGCCTTCATATACACTGTGAGATGGTATCCATGTCTCTTCTCACTCGAACGTCTTCTGTTGACAGATGGCTTTGGGGGTGGCGCAATGTAAATTTAAACAGGCTTTCGCCGGCTCTCACATCTTTTAAGCTGTTTTTTACACAGGACGGTTCCTTGAAGTATATACAATGACAAGCTGTGGCTACTGACACAGCGACTTACCAGGCGGTTTCTACAACCTCCCTCGAGTGTGACCTAGGTCAAAGGTCATCCATGATTCTGACGAGGCCATTTATTATTCACATGTTTAAACTTATACTTTGCATGTCATGGTTACAAAATGGGGAGTTCGCTTAGGACAGTTTTACAAACATGACATGATCGGGAGGTGGGTGCGCTCAGTTTGTCGTGAACACCATGAGCTGGCGTTTGGAGGTTCGCGCCCCTCTGTGCGACTGTCTAATATATGCGCACATTATTAAGAAGGTCCCGTGTCCTTCTCAGAATGAGGCCGTTTACCCCCAATGACACGGATTGACCTTCTCACATTGGGGAACTAAACCAACCAATGGTATATTATCAGCTGGCATGGAGATAATAAATTCACCCGAAACCAAGCCCAATTCTTTCCATTCGCGCGGCATCTGTTCCCTTCGAGGTAAACATGCCAATGACCGTCTGCTGACGGGCTGATGGGGTGTCTGTGCCTCCGGGTAGAGCAGTCACAACTACAGTATTTATTACAGCGGCCTGTGACAGCTTGTCTTCCCATAACTACCTTCTTGATGGTGCAGTAACCAATGTGATACCGTGAAGATGCTCCCTTTCTCCTTTCTGCCCCCCCCCCCCCCCTCCCTCAGGGCACACATCATATAATATCCTTACGCCTGAGCCGCCTGTCTGGCTGGCGTCTCTGCCCTAAGCCTGCATCATGTGCAGACCGCTGACCATTACGGGGGTTTTCCTCCATAATGGCCGATAATAGCCAATCACCTTACACTATCTTCTTTTCTGCCGAGCGACCGGATGTCGGAAGGCGGGGCGACGAGTATTACAAGGTCACGTGGTCAGGGCGAGGAAGTGGGGGGTGGAGAGTGATGGGCGTTTGGTCCCAAAGGAGTAGGGCCCCGAGGCAGGTTTTACCGCCTGAGGGTAAGGGTGAAAGGGGAGAAGAGGAGGGGGAGACAAGGGGGGTGGGGCAGGATCGACGTACCTTCGCTCGGGGGTTTCATGCAGACAGTCGTCGATGTCTACTGACTTGGACCCATTATTGTGGTGTTTTGGTTGCAATCGTTGCCCCAGACCTCTTCTCTTTCTGTTGTTCTGCCTTTTCTATTCTCAGATATTTTCAGCGTCCTCCGCTCGCCCATCTGTTGCTCAGCCCACATTAGTCCCCACCCTACCCTACCTTTGTCTCTATGTTCCTATCCCCTCTTCTCCCTCCGCCTCCAATGCCTCTCGCTCCCTAGCTCTAGCTCCCGTTCCTATTTCTGTCTCTCCTTCTCAATTTTTTTCTTCTCAATGTCAATTTTTCTGGTCTCTCTGCTTCTGCCCTCTTGATACATACACTCTAATCTCTTTCATTCACAAACCATTTCACACTCTATGTCTACACTTTTACAAAAACTTCTCTCCGTATTTCTCATTCGCCCATCTCACAGTCTTTCTACCCTGTTCCTCCTCACTGCACCTGTCTCGGCTGTTTGTTCAATCCCTTTGTCACAAATTCCCTGCCTTGGTAAATGCCCTGCTTTCTGTCTTGCTTTTCTCGTCATTTGTCCACGTATCCCTGTCCTGTCCTTTATATTCCGCCTCTTTCCCTCCTCCCAGACCCGCCAGAACCTCCATTATTTCCATCTGCACTCTCCTCAGCACCCCTCCCGTCTATCTCCCTCTACCTCTCTCCCCTGTGACAACGCCCTGGTGTCAATAGGTCCGAGTCCTGCATGCATTCAGGGATGGGATGGTGTGGTGGACAGAGGGGGGGGGAGGGGGGGGGGTCACCTCCCACTCTACCCAGCACTCCCATGGAACCCTTCGCGTTGACCCGGGTTTGGACACAGAGCTTTTAGTGGCGACATACGGCCAGCGAACTCGACACTTCTATATCTTCTTGAACAAACAAACCAATATCCACTAGTCGTGATGAGATTATTCTGTTATGACTCGCTGGAGGGAATACCAAAACAAATTATCCATGTCTTCTGGGAATGATGCCGTTTATAATCATGTTTGTCTTGAACTTCCTGCCCAGCCGCGCCCACTAGCGTCTACCGCTGTGACTGAACGCCTTGCCGGCATGACGTCACAGGCAATTACCGTTATTTTTTTGCTAGCGGTACCTTACCCTCTATGTCAGTGTCTTCACAATTATAATATTGTTTTCTTAATATTGAATTGCAGTTCTTACTTTAGTACTCTATTGTAAGCGATTATTGTATTTGTTATGCCAACGGTGTAATAAGTAATATTATTTTATTCAATCTATATTGAATTGCTGTACTTACTTTGATACTAAACATATATATTCAAGGCCGGACACTATAAGTGTCGCCTAAGTAGTAAAATGCCTCAGGGCAAATTTAGGGTTCAACATTTTCCAAAATGCGAGCAAACGGGTCTTTTGTACATCCAAATAAAAACAATGTCGTCCATGTAGTCCTTATTTGTTCGTACTTCTTATATTTAAGATATATATTTATATTTGATATAACTTCCCCGCTTTCTTGGTATTTTTCTTTTCTTTCCGACGTTTCTTATATTCTGATTAGTCAGAAACATGATCTATTCAGTTATTTTTCTTCGTTTAGAGAACACATTTCTTCGCTATCAGCTGACAATAGATCGGTGTATACCTGTCTCCGCCTTGGTCCTTTTTGTGTCTTCTCTCCAGCGGATGTCGTGACTCATCCCAGGGAGGAAAAAACAGTAATCATTGCCTAGACTAATTATCTCATACTGCAGCAGCGACATGATAGGTGTTTACGTGGGCGATCATAAGAGTGTTTCAAACCAAAACGTCTGTTCACAAAACAAGCACTGGGCCGATGGCCGAGTTATTATGGTGATTGGTTGACGTCCTCTCCGGCGTCCCACCCTACTTAAAGGCACACTAATATTCCACGCGAGTCATGGTAACAATCAGTCAAGATGGCGTTGAAAATTAAGTCCGTCGTTAATCAGAACGCATAAGTGTCCCGCCGAATGCGTATTTTAGTCTCAAAGGTCAAAGGCCCCCTCTAAGCGGAGAGGACGGGAACCAGCAGTTAGACCGCGGCTGACCGTCGTTTCTGTCGGCTTTCTTTCCATCAAGACAGCACTGGCCATATGGTTGGTGCATAAAAAAATGTGCCTGTTCTTTAGATGGGATCTGGTAATTTTAATTGATGCATTGTTGGTTCAGATTACAAGACGACATGCTAGTACCTGGCAAGATATTTTTCATTTGATTCAGTTTTATCTGATATTCTGATATGTTGGTCTTTTATGCCACAGTAATTAAACTTGAAACATTACGTATGCGTGTCTCATAATGACGTTATTAAGACGCCATTGTAGTTCTTGCTTAGTCGTTATAAATATATATTTTTCTTATATCTGCACCGAATGTTTACTATAAATAGGTCACTATCATTCCTCATTGTAGCATTTCAGAGCAAAAAGTTGGGAACTGTGGCCAATTTATATATTAATTCCTTTACCTTCGCGTATCCATTATTATAACAAACTCATTGTTGTTACCGAATTATTTCGTGTATGTCTATACAGGTCCCGCCAGTCCAGGTCTACAACAATTATCCGATAACGATGATATACTTGGTACCTTAATGTATTGCCTTAAGTAGCACGCGTTAACCTGTGCAGGTGATATCGGGGTCAAGGTGATGAGGAGCTAGGGGCTTACCTCCGGGGTCATGGCTCCTCACCTCTCTTCATTTTCCCATTGACGCGATATGACCAGAATTGGTCAAAACGTCCTGCACATACAACCCACAACGAACCTTTTGGCCTGAGTGATTTGGCGCCAACGACCCTTGGCCAACAAAGAGCAAGACCGATGAACCCGCAATGTACCTAGACCATATCCAAGTAAGTGGTAATAGACTTATTAAAGTGGGTGTCTATTGTCCGCCATGTCGCCGGTTTACTCTGGGAGTACTGTGTGTCACTTTTTTAGCCTCTCATTAAGGAGCTATTGCATGTCAGATGATGTAGCGGAGGGGTGGGGGAGGGGGAATCATGGCAGACAATTCCTACATAACGGGCGATAATTAGGTCTATAAGCAGGGTTTTTTATCCAGCCACCGAGAAGGACAGAGAGTGCCACTGGGAGACAATGGGTGACGTCACGCTACAGCTAGAGACTCATTGGCCTAGGATGGGCGTGGCAGGGTTATGTAACGACCGCACGAACCCCCCACCCCCCCCCCCACACACACACCCCTCCGCCAATCTGACGCGCACCATTTTCGCCAGTCCCACTAATTAATACATCATAAATAGTATTTATTCCCTCTGTCAGCCGTCAACGACTTATTTTCCGTACTTTTTGCTCAACTGAACCGTTTCTTCTTTCGTAGTTTGCCTCGATCTTGTTGAACAGGGCACCAGTGATAGATTAGCTGAAGCTTTGATTTATGGAATTCGTGACACAGGGAACCAGCTTCGGCTAGATATGGCGTGGTTCCCTTCATCTGTTAAGCAGCGTTCCAACGGGGGTACAAGAAGAGTAGAAGGTGAGGAATGTAACGAGAGAATGGATATAGAATGAGGAGTGGATTAATGGAAGGTAAGAGATAAGAAAAGGAATTTGATAGGGAAGAGGGTGAGAATATTATTAAGGGCAAAGAGGGAACAGGATTACAAAGGACATGCTAGAGAAGGAGAAAAAGATTGGAAATGAGATGGGAAACAGATAGAGGATAAACAGAAACGAGGGAGGGGAAAAGAGAAAAGTTTTAGGTTGAGAAAAGGAAGGGCAAAGAGGGAAATGATAGAGAAGGAGGAAGAGAAAGAGAATGGGACCGCAAGAAGGGTGAGAGAGATGGAGCGCAAGATGGAAATGTGAGAGGATAACAAGATGAAGACAGAAATAGGTAATAGAGATAATGGAGAGGGACAGGGGGTGGTGAGTATGGGCGACAAGAGAATGACGCATACAATGCTGAGGGTGCGAGGGAGGGGGGGGGGCGGTGTCGATGCGAAGGCAAAGCATGCCAGAAAAGAAGCGACCTGCTCGTCGGCTACTAAAGGGCTGTCGAGTGGTTTGGGGGTCACACCTAATCATATCTGTCGTGACGTCACGGCGTTCTGCGTGACGTGACACGGCGCGTGACAAGGCAGCTAAGAGCTCAACAGGAGGGTAAGGTACCTCACCTGTGTGTCGGTCTGACAGAGGCGGCTCAGGGATTGGCACTTTAAAGGGCGCGAGGGGACCGCTGGGGCTAATTAAGGCCAGGACGAGATGCTAGCGTCCCATAGACAAGTAACGTCAAAAGCTAAACGGCCGATCGGACATCCCACCCCACACTCTGCACCCTATACCCGACACCCTGAACACCACACCTCACACCCCACACCCTACACCCCCACACCCTACGTCCCACATCCTATACGCACCACACCTCGCACCCTACACTGCACTGCCCCTACCGGCTCCCCCCCCCCCCATTCCTTATAAACACCCGCCCAAAATAACCACCGCTCTTTTTTCACCCTAAATGCCAACCACCCACCCCCCTTCGCTCACCCCCATCCCAGCACTCAGCCCCCTCCCCTCCCAACACTCAGCCTATCCCCTCCTATTCCCACCCAGTATAAACCGAGGTGGTGGCTGACGGTTAAATGCGGGGATATTAAGACACATACAAACAAATATGAAACATCTGTGCTCAATCCAACATGTCAGCTTTTGTTGTCTGGCATGCCTAATTTGTACCTGTGGTCAGTAAAGTTGGCAACAGGTGTTGATCGACTCGATATTGTTCAGGGCGCACCTAGTGACAGAACAAACAATTAAAGAAGGTGCGAAAATCGTTCCAAATTCAAAGCTTGGGGACAGAAAATCAATATTCCGCGAATAAAGTAGTCCCCCGACCTTAAGGTTGGCATGTCTTTGTAATTCATGTCGACTGTCCCATTAACAACAATAACAACGAAACAAAGAAGCACAAATTATCCACTCAGCTATACAAATAATCAATGCTTTATGTGAAGAAACAATTAACTGTAATTACCGCCAGCAGCCTATAAATAAAAGTCTCTAGTATGTTTGCGTTTCACAATACATTTTAGTTTTTGACATGACCCCGAAATATGCATAAGAGAGCATACGTGGCTAACGCAAAACGTTCTTCAGAACAAAGCATGCGAGGCACAGAGCCTGACGACTTAGTTTGACACAGATACTGGGTGGCCAGGGTAGCGTAATTAATAAGCCTAAGCTCAATCCTATTCCCAGTGTGCTTGCGCTCCTAAATTATTTTTAATTGTTGAATAAAATGTTTTGATCAGAGCAGACTGGTGCAAGTAACATCACTCAGAGACGTTAACATCACTCGGGTGGGGTGTCGGGGTAGGGGCCCTTCAGGTTAGGCCTTTTTTGGAGGTGTGTCCGCGATTGAACAATCAGGAGGCGATACTCTAATTATATTCCAACCGGAAATGGCGATTTCGGGGCGATTTCTACAACCTCCTTCGAGTGTGACCTGCGTCAAAGGTCATCCATGGTTCTGACGAGGCTATTTATTATTCACATGTTTAAACTTATACTTTGCATGTCATGGTTACACAATGGGGAGTTTGCTTAGGACAGTTTTACAAACATGACATGGTCGGGGGGTGGGTGCGCTCAGTTTGTCGTGGAAACCATGTGCTGGCGTTGGAGATTCGCGCCCCTCTGATCGACTGTCTAATATATTGGCACATTATAAAGAAGATCCAGTGTCCTTCTCAGAATTAGGCTGTTTACCCCCCCAATGACACGGATTGACCTTCTCACCTAGGGAAACGTAACCAACCAATTGTATATTATCACAGATAATAAATTCACCCCGAAACCAAAGCCACTTCTTTCCATTACCACGGTCTTTGTGCCTTCCCTTCAAGGTAAACATGCGAGGGACCGTCTGCTGACAGGCTGTGGGTGTTCGTACCTTGGGGGAGAGCAGTCACAACCAGAATATTTATTACAACGGCCTCTGACAGCTTGTCTTTCCGTAGAACTACCTTCTTTGTGGTGCAGTAACCAATGTGATACCGTGAAGATGCTCCCCTTTCTCCTCCCCCCCCCCCCCTCTGGGCACACATCATATAATATCCTTACGCCTGAGCCGCCTGCCTGGCTGGCGTCTCTGCCCCAAGTCTGCATCATATGCAGACCGCTGACCATTACGGGGGTTTTCCTCCATAATGGCCGATAATAGCCAATCACCTTGCACTATTTTCTTTTCTGCCGAGCGACCGGATGTCGGAAGCCGGGGCGACGAGGATTACAAGGTCACGTGGTCAGGGCCAGGAAGTGGGGGGTGGAGAGTGAGGGGCGTTTGGTCCCAAAGGAGTAGGGCCCCGGGGCAGGTTTTACCGCCTGAGGGTAAGGGTGAAGGGGGAGAAGGGGAGGGGGAGACAAGGGGGGTGGGGCAGGATCTACGTGTACCTTCGGTCGGGGGTTTCATGGAGACAGTCGTCGATGTCTACTGACTTGGGCCCATTAGTGTGGTGTTTTGGTTGCAATGGTTGCCCCAGACCTCTTGTCTTTCTGTTGTTCTGCCTTTTCTATTCTCAGATCTTTTCAGCGTCCTCCGCTCGTCCATCTGTTACTCAGCCCACATTAGTCCCCACCCTACCCTACCTTTGTCTCTATGTTCCTGTCCCCTCTTCTCCCTTCGCCCCCAATGCCTCTCTCTAGCTCTAGCTCCCTCTCCCATCTCTGTCTCTCCTTATCGATGTTTTTCTTCTCAATCTCAATTTTTCTGGTCTCTCTGCTTCTGCCCTCTTGATACATACACTCTAGGCTAATCTCTATCATTCACAAACCATTTCATACATTATGTATACATTTCTACGAAAAAGTTCTCTCCGTATTTCTCATTCGCCCATCTCAAGCTCTTTCTACTGTGTTGCTCCTCACTGCACCTGTCTCAACCCTTTTGTCCCAAATTCCCTGTCACGGTAAATGCCCCACTTTCTGTCTTGCTTTCTCGTCATTTGTCCACGTATCCCTGTCATGTCCTTTATCTTCCGCCTCTTTCCCTCCTCCCAGACCCGCCAGAACCTCCATTATTTCCATCTGCACTCTCCTCAGCACCCCTCCCCTCCTTGCCGTCTATCTCCCTCTACCTCTCTCCCCTGTGACAACGCCCAGGTGTCAATAGGTCCGAGTCCTTCATGCGTTCAGCGATGGGATGGTGTGGTGGGCAGGGGTGGGCGGGGGGGGGCACCTCTCTACCCAGCACTCCTCTGGAACTCTTCGCGTTGACCGGAGGTTGGTCAGAGCTTTCAATGGCGACATATGGCCAGCGAACTCGACATTTCTTCATCCTCTTGGACAAACAAACCAATATCCACTAGTCGAGATGAGATTATTCTGTAATGAGTTGCTGGCGGGAATGCCAAAACAAATTATCCATGTCTTCTGGGAATAATGCCGTGATAATCATGTTTCCTTTGAACTTTCTGCCCAGCCGCGCCCCCTAGCTTCTACCGTTGTGACTGAACGCCTCGCCGGCATGACGTCACAGGCACGTGACCTGGATGGACAAAAATAAAAGCCGTTTCTGTATTATGCCAGGGGTACCTTTTCCTCCATGTCAGTGTCTTCGCAATTATAATATTGTTTCCTTAATATTTAATTGTTGCTCTTAGTTTGGTACTGCATATATATTCAATACCGGACAATATAAGTGTAGCCCAAGTAGTTATAAAATTCCTCTATATTCAGGGTTCAACAGAGTCCAAAAGAATCTTTTGCACATCCAAATATTACCATTTTCGTCCATGTAGTCCTTACTTCTTTAGCTATATATATGTCATATAACTTCTCCGCTTTCTTGGTATTTTTCATTCCTTTCCGACGTTTTTCATATTCTGATTAGTCAGAAACATGATCCATTCAGTTATTTTTCTTCGTTTCGAGAAGACATTTCTTCGCTATCCGCTGACAATAGGTCGGTGTATACCTGTGTCCGCCTTGGTCCTTCTTGTGTCTTCTCTCCAGCGGATGTCGTGACTCATCCCAGGGAGGAAAAAACAGTAATCAATGCCTAGACTAATTATCTCATGACAGCAATCTGACCGCAGCAGCGACATAATAGGTGTTTACGTGGACGATAATAGGAGTGTTTCAACCTAAAACTTCATGGGTGTGGCCATTTTGTTTTGCCGGTATATAGCTACTGAGCTTTGTTAACATGTAAAGGCCAAGTTTTGCAGACAGATCGGGAGTCAACATTAACCCTATATCAGCAGGTATTGACTATTATTCCAGAAGAGCTCACATTTTGCTCCGGTCTACGATTTGTTGGATTTAATCGTGGACACCAGCCCAGCTGGACGCACTGGCCATATGGTTGGTGCACAAGAAACGACATGTTAGTAACTGGCAAGACCTTTTTCGTTTTATTTAGTTTTATATTTCTGATATGCTGGCCTTTTATACCACAGTAATTAAACTTCAATATTACGTATACGTGTCTCATGATGACGGTATTAAGTCGCCATTGTAGTTCTTGCTTAGTCATTATAAATATATATTTTTAACATAAGTCTCATATGTGCACCGAATGTTTATTATCAATAGGTCACTATTATTCCTCCTAGTAGCATTTCAGAGCAAAAAGTTGGGAACTTTAGCTAAGTTATATATTAATTCCTTTACCTTTGCGTATCTATTATTATAACAAACTCATCATTGTCACCGAATTATTTCGTGTAGGGTTATACAGGACCCAGCGTTCCAGGTCTGCACCAGTTATCCGATGACGATGGTATATTTGTTCCATTAATTGATTGATTAAAGTAGAAGGCGTAATCTGCGCAGGTCGTATCGGGGTCAATGCAGAGAGGAGTCATGTCTCCGGGGCAACACGGTACTCTTTACGAAGAAATACATGAACATTTTATCCTGAGCAAAGAGACATACGCACAGGTGGGGATTCGAGCCACGCCGCCTGGGCGGGCCTGGCAGAGCACACTGCGACAATAGCCGGACGCGCTGCCTACTATCTGAGTCACGTGGTGATCTCCATACCTTTGTTAGTCAGTGGGCTAGAGCGCTCGCATTGGGCGCCCGGGCCATATGAGAGCCTCACGGCACGTGAATCAGTCATTCACGCCCCGCTGTGGCCATGTCTGTGTAGTCGCAGGATAAAGATCCCATGTCGTTTTTTGCAAAGAGTAAGGGGTCACCCCCGGGGACACGACTCCGCTCTTCTTTTTCTTTACCCATTGACGCGATGAGTGCTTTTGCGTCCACGACCCTTGGCCAACAAGGAGCAAGACCGATGAACCCGCAATGTACCTAGACCATATCCAAGTAAGTGGTAATATACTTATATAATTAAAGTGGGTGTGTATTGTCCGCCATGTCGCCGGTTTACTCTGGGAGTACTGTGTGTCACTTTTTCAGCCTCTCATTAAGGAGCTATTGCATGTCAGATGATGGAGCGGAGGGGTGGGGGAGGGGGAATCATGGCAGACAATTCCTACATAACGGGCAATAATTAGGCCTATAAGCAGGGTTTTATATCCAGCCAACGCGAAGGACAGAGAGTGCGACTGGGAGACAATGGGTGACGTCACGCTACAGCTAGAGACTCATTGGCCTAGGATGGGCGTGGCAGGGTTATGTAACGACCGCACGAAATCCCCCCCCCCCCCACACACCCCTCCGCCATTCTGACGCGCACCATTTTCGCCAGTCCTAGTAATTAGTACATCATACACAGTATTTATTCCCTCTGTCAGCCGTCAACGACTTACTTTCCGTACTTTTTGCTCAACTGAACCGTTTTTTCTTTCGTAGTTTGCCTCGATCTTGTTGAACAGGGCACCAGTGATAGATTAGCTGAAGCTTTGATTTATGGAATTCGTGACACAGGAAACCAGCTTTGGCTGGATATGGCGTGGTTGCCTTCATCTGTTAAGCAGCGTTCCAACGGGGGTACAAGAAGAGTAGAAGGTGAGGAATGTAACGAGAGAATGGAAAGAGAATGAGGAGGAGTGGAATGATGGAAGGAAAGAGATAAGAAAAGGAATTTGATAGGGAAGAGGGTGAGAATATAATTAAGGGCAAAGAGGGAAGAGGATTACAAAGGACATGCTAGAGAATGAGAAAAAGATTGGAAATGAGATGGGAAACAGATAGAGGATAAACAGAAACGAGGGAGGGGAAAAGAGAAAAGTTTTACGTTGAGAAAAGGAAGGGCAAAGAGGGAAATGATAGAGAAGGAGGAAGAGAAAGAGAATGGGACCGCAAGAAGGGTGAGAGAGATGGAGCGCAAGATGGAAATGTGAGAGGATAAGAAAATGAAGACAGAAATAGGTAATAGAGATAATGGAGAGGGACAGGGGGTGGTGGGTATGGGCGACAAGAGAATGACGAATACAATGCTGAGGGTGCGAGGGAGGGGGGGGGGCGGTGTCGATGTGAAGGCAAAGCATGCCAGAAAGGAAGCGACCTGCTCGTCGGCTACCAAAGGGCTGTCGAGTGGTTTGGGGGTCACACCTAATCATAGTTGTCGTGACGTCACGGCGTTCTGCGTGACGTGACACGGCGCGTGACAAGGCGGCTAAGAGCTCAACAGGAGGGTAAGGTACCTCGCGTGTGTGTCGGTCTGACAGAGGAGGCTCAGGAATTGGCACTTTGAAAGACGCGAGGGGACCGCTGGAACTAATCAAGGCCATACAATCATAATCAGGGCGAGATGCTAGCGTCCCATGGACAAGTGACGTCAAAAGCTAAACGGCCGATCTGACATCCCACCCCACACTCTGCACCCTATACCCTACACCCTGCACACCACACCTCACACCCTACACCCTACACCCCACACCCCACACCCTACATTCCCACACCCTACGTCCCACATCCTATACGCACCACACCTCGCACCCTACACTGCACTGCCCCTACCTCCCCCCCCCCGAATTCCTTATAAACACCCGCCCAAAATAACCACCGCTCTTCCTTCACCCTAAACGCCAACCACCCACCCCCCTTCGCTCACCCCCATCCCAGCATTCAGCCCGCCCCCCTTCCCTCCCAGCACTCAGCCGCCCCCCCCTCTCCCAGCACTCAGCCTACCCCCCTCCTATTCCCACCCAGTATAAACCGAGGTGGTGGCTGACGGTTAACAGCGGGGATATTAAGACACATACAAACAAATATGAAACATCTGTGCTCAATCGAACATGTCAGCTCTTGTTGTCTGGCATGCCTAACTTGTACCTGTGGTCAGTTAAGTTGCCAACAGGTGTTGATCGACTCGATATTGTTCAGGGCGCACCTGGTGACAGAACAAACAATTAAAGAAGGTGCGAAAATCGTTCCAAATTCAAAGCTTGGGGACGGAGAATCAATATTCCGCGAATAAAGTAGTCTCCCGACCTTAAGATTGGAATGTCTTTGTAATTCATGTCGACTGTCCCCTTAGCTCCGACAGGTTTGTTTGCATACTTATTAGGCTATCAAACAACGATAACAACGACACAAACTGACAGTCAGAGGCACAAAATTATCCACTCAGCTATACAAATAATCAATGCATTATGTGAAGAAACAATTAACTGTAATTACCGCCAGCAGCCTATAAATAAAAGTCTCTAGTATGTTTGCGTTTCACACTACATTTTAGTTTTTGACATTACCCCGGAATATGCATAAGAGAGCATACGTGGCTAACGCAAAACATTTTTCAGAACAAAGCATGCGAGGCACAGAGCCTGACGACTTAGTTTGACACAGATACTGGGTGGCCAGGGTAGCGTCATTAATAAGCCTAAGCTCAATCCTATTCCCAGTGTGCTTGCGCTCCTAAATTAATTCTAATTGTTGAATAAAATGTTTTGATCAGAGCAGACTGGTGCAGGTAACATCACTCAGAGACGTTAACATCACTCGGGTGGGGTGTCGGGGTGGGGGTTAAGCCCTTCAGGTTAGGCCTTTTTTGGAGGTGTGTCCGCGATTGAACAATCAGGAGGCGATACTCCAATTATATTCCAACCGGAAATGGCGATTTCGGGGCGATTTCTACAACCTCCTTCGAGTGTAACCTAGGTCAAAGGTCATCCATGGTTCTGACGAGGCCATTTATTATTCACATGTTTAAACTTATACTTTGCATGTCATGGTTACACAATGGGGAGTTTGCTTAGGACAGTTTTACAAACATGACATGGTCGGGGGGGTGGGTGCGCTCAGTTTGTCGTGGAAACCATGTGCTGGCGTTGGAGATTCGCGCCCCTCTGATCGACTGTCTAATATATTGGCACATTATAAAGAAGATCCAGTGTCCTTCTCAGAATTAGGCTGTTTACCCCCCCAATGACACGGATTGACCTTCTCACCTAGGGAAACGTAACCAACCAATTGTATATTATCACAGATAATAAATTCACCCCGAAACCAAAGCCACTTCTTTCCATTACCACGGTCTTTGTGCCTTCCCTTCAAGGTAAACATGCGAGGGACCGTCTGCTGACAGGCTGTGGGTGTTCGTACCTTGGGGGAGAGCAGTCACAACCTGCTACCACCCACCCCCCTTCGCTCACCTCCATCCCAGCACTCAGCCCTCCACCCTCCCCTCCCAGCACTTAGCCTACCCCCCTCCTATTCCCACCCAGTATAAACCGAGGTGGTGGCTGACGGTTAAATGCGGGGATATTAAGACACATACAAACAAATATGAAACATCTGTGCTTAATCGAACATGTCCGCTCTTGTTGTCTGGCATGCCTGCTTGCGCTCCTAAATTATTTTTAATTGCTGAATAAAATGTTTTGATCAGAGCAGACTGGTGCAAGTAACATCACTCATTGACGTTAACATAACTCGGGTGGGGAGGGTGGGGGGTTAAGCCCTTCAGGTTAGGCCTTTTTTTTGGAGGTGTGTCCGCGATTGAACAATCAGGAGGCGATACTCTAATTATATTCCAACCGAAAATGACGCCTACTGTGTGAGAAAAGCGAGAGAGCGTGATAATCGCTAATATAAATAGCTGCGATTCTAACTCCAATCATGTTTTGTTACGGAGATAATCGTTGCAAGTGATATATCAATATGTTTGGATGCTATTTTTCCATGAAACACTAGATCATGGCCCACTGTGTGGCTTGGAACCGCCGCAATTCATCCCTAAATCGCGGCCCTGATTTCTCGTTTTACGCATTTCCCCAGAAGGCTGCCTCCACAGCGAAGAGTTTCCTACGCGAGTTTTAACGTAAGGCGGCGCCACATGAAGGGTCACAATATACGTCACTTCCTCCGGCAAAATGGCGCGCTGCTCGACACTGATTGGCGAGGTTTTTCTCCTCACCAGTCGGAAGAAACGAAGCGTTAACACTCGCCACTTTAATTTTAATATGAACACTTTCGGTGCAGATAGCGATTAGATTAGGTTGGGAATCCGGGACCCGGTGGCCGTGACGTCAGTGCCGATACAACTCACTCTGACCGCGGGACCCTCCCATAATGGGCGAAATGGCACTTCGTCATGGCGACGACAAGCAAAACGAGGTCGCCGTGAGGGGTCGCCACCTGCGTCCTTCTCCCAGAAGGCCATATCAAGCCCGACGGCGGTGGGAGCCGGCACTGTACTCCATAGTCCGGGAGTTAACGCACTCTGACAGCTCTACATGTGACTACTATCTATCTATCTATTTATCCGGTGTGTTGGGGCTCCCCACAAGGGTAATCCAGGTGACCCCTAGATGGGCCCTATAGCTGCTGGCTGCCAAACACATAGGAGGCGAGGATTATGTTAATCACGCTACCGTTACAGCTGTCCGGAGCAATGATACCGAAGGTCAGTGACGATCACTGGAGGCTTGTATTATGAGGCGTGATGGCTCCGGTCTGGTCGATACTCCACATGACCGTATTTTCGCCGGAGTTGTTATGACAATTTACGGCTGGTGGATATGTATTTATTTTGAAGAATTGTTGAGTTTTGTCGTTCATTCCCGGGTTTTCAGTTCGTGATAGGTAACGACGGTGTGAGCATTCTTCAGTGGCTTTCCTCGTCACATCTAATCAATCATCATAACGCCATTTCATGAATTCAACATCATCACAATTGGGACAACCCCAAGGCCCAGGGACTGTTCAGTAACCACACTTAGACCATGCCAATAGACTTAACGCTAAGTGAAACATCTGTCGAGCGATTATCGGTTTCAAAATTGAATAATATTGACCAAGGAGGTGAATTTTCTTAATTATATTGCCTTGTTCGTCAGCTACGTGTGGTTTATGAATACAGCTCCATGAGCCATATTCAGAAACCAGAACTTCACGCTAAGTACAAAATGTAGAAATTGTTTAATTGTTTAATTGTTTAATAGTTTTATCTTTAATAGTAAGATCCCATTCCAGAAAGTAGCGGGGATGGAATTGATGATGAAAGTAGTTCGTCAAACAAACGCAAATGGAGAGCCAGTCGTACTGCCGGTAAAATAACGAAAAAAAAACATTGCCCATATCCATTTACTAATAAAGTACCGTCATGCAGGAACGATTCCCCGGCACCTGACTGGGAAATATAGCTGATTTTGTATATAAATATTTAGCATTTAACCATGCCCAATCTCGGAAAATCTAAAAGAGGAGGGAGGCTGGTATGATCTTTATTCTACTGGGGGACTACAGACGCACGTGATCGCAGCCTTCGGCGACAAACACTCCACAGAGAGCGGCAGTTTGGGATTCCATATGTGTCCCCTACAGCATTAACTTCGTTAGCGCGAACCTTTTAGTGGTCTCTCCCCCATTTCCGTGAGTCCCTGTTTAAAAGCATTCAATTCAAGCTTCAATCCGTCTCCGGGGCCGGGATAGACAGGCAGATGGCGGGGCCAGCGCTGGACGTACGGGAAGCCAGAGAGGATAGATTCTAAGGAGAAAACTGTTATCTCTAAGCTCAAGGACACCCTATCTCAGACCTGAAATCTAGATAGCGCCACACTGATGCGGGGTGGAGCGAGCCAATGGTGTCCACTGGGTCGTACGGAGGGACAGGTAGGTCGGGCTTGTCTTGTACGGGGGCAAGGCCATCTTCTCAGATACGACCTCGTTCCATCTTCACTTAGGGGAAGACAGGGAGGGGGGAAGGGGGGGGGGGCTTCGTGTTAGGTTGCGGGTTCATTTCCATACCCGGCAAAAGTTTTTGTCGCGTCTATACCGTCAAGATCTCATGATTGTCAAGGTCATGACTTCTCCCGATCATCAAGGTCATGACTTCTCCCGATCATCAAGGTCATGACTTCTCACGATCATCAAGGTTATGAACACTTTTTAAGATGGGGTCACGCATTGGCCTAGCAGCTCGTTCAGTTATTGTCAAATTTGCTCTGCCCAACTGGTGCGTGGTTCGAAACTCCACCTTTACAACTGTTTTTGCAGGATAAAGTTTCCATGACTTTCTTCGCAAAGAGTAGGGGGTTACTCCCGCAGACATGGTGCTTCTCTGCCTTGACTCGAGTCATTTTCGCGATATACCCTTCAGACATTAAAGCGTTCAACGTACACCATCCAACCAACTCTCCTAAAACCGCTAATGTCATGCTTTCATGAAAAATATAATCTAGCGCATCTGCCGTGATGCCAGACCTGTCCGTATGGTTACTCATTGTTGTCATTAAGATTCTGTGCTTAGTCGGTCATTACAACAAACCAGAAGCGCAAAAGCGTGTCATGAAGGATCAATTTTATTGTAGTTTCTGATTTGTTCTTCCGTATCAAATAGAACTGTGCTGCCTACGAATTACCCCGGTTTGCCTTTCAATTTCGTTTCCAACGAGCCTTGAGATTTCTTCCTGGCTCGCCATAGCGTGGTCACAACAGAATTCCATTATAACGATCTATCTATCTATATACACGACTATCGTATCAAAGACCACACCACAGCAAGCCAAGTCACTAAGGGGTCCATATGAGACCCTAAAGAACTCAGCCGAGAGGAAGCTGATTGACTTTCCCTCTGCAAGGCAGGAAGCGTGGGGGATAAAAGAAGCAAATATAACGTTGTCATGGCGAGAGACCGACAACAGCGCCCCCCGGTGTTTGGAGATTGAGTAAAGCCGGTAAAGAATCGGCGGAAGCAATCTGGGCCTGGAATAGACATCAAATCGAGGCGGTCGCCAACTTAACCAAGACAACACCTTTGCCATGCCAACATGTCCAACATTCAACACCGCTTCTGAAAATTTGGGGTTTACTTCTCTTTCGCGATATCTTGATTGTCTGTCTATTGCTCTCTTACTCTTGCATGACTTCTTTTCTCGCGTTACTGATCCATAACCTTCCTCATCCAGCTTCTTTCCTCTGTATATTTCTCTTGCTTCCTTTATCTTCCTCAACTATCTTTCCATAGTGCCTGTTTCAGGTATTATTCTTGCTACATTCATGCTAAGACATGTCCAAGCTTCATCAATTGAAATGATCCTAAATGTTACATACGCTTTCCATTATCCGCACTCATGTCAATCGTCCCTGCTATCATGTTGTCACAATCATAGTAACGTCATTCAGCCTTGATCTGTTGGTTGTTCTTCGCCGTTCAATGGCTCTCGATCGAAGCTCTGTCACTTTACCCATTTCGATGGAGTCATATCTCGTTGTCTTTCTTTGTTCCGTTACTACCCACCCAATCACTCATTCTTGCTATCTTCCTCTTAAGCTCTTGTTTTCCATTTCTCGCTCTATTTCCCACACTTTCCTGATCTCTGTCTCTCACCCGCCTGATCTGCCTTTTTTGCTCTCTCTCTCACTCTCCTGATCTCCCTTTTTGCTCTATATCCTTCACCCTCCTGGGCCCGTAAGTTCAAAGAGAATATTAACATGGGGTTGGGCGAGATATTTCTGCCTGTCTTTCTTTCTCTCACCCTCCTGACTTCTCTTTCGTCTTCTCATTCTCTTTCTCTCACCCTCCTTGTGTTTCTGGCTCCATCATTCTCACTACCCGATATGTTGCAGTCCTTACTCACATGTCGAATGCCCATTAAAAAACAGCCACACATAATCAGCAATATGATAGCGTAAATGACCTTGTGATATGTACAGTATATAAGACCGTATTCATATCTCTAATGGGTTATGCCATTAAACACATCTCGTGCCGGTCTAAGACATAGGATATGGTGGGAAAGTGCGCATTCGCATGTACTAACGTTACGTTATCAAAATATGAATCGGCAGCAACTGTTCGTAAAACTTACCTTTGAGCAATTCAGGTGTAACTCCATTTGAACATATACAATGCGAAATTGCTAATTCTATTTACTACTGCCTTATACTATAGTTAAGCCTGTTATCGCTAAAAATAACTCGCCTGGTTATTGTCGCCGTGGTAGACGATGGGCGGTAGGACAGCCAGACACCAGGTGTGTCTGTGAGCTGATATCAGGGGATCCTCGTGTGCCCGTCGGCACATCCTATCACAAAAGGTCATCGCCGTATATAGTGGTATGAACTGTATTCTGGACAGCTTAATCACTGTGACTGTGTAATGTTATATTTGACATGTGAAAGGTGTGTTACATAGGCAGGAGACTCTTACAAATTTCTTGAGGAACAAGCGGGCTTCAGGAGGTGGCGGTGTGCAGTAGATCAAATTTTTTGCACTACAGGCTATGATTCAAAAGTACTTGTCAAAAGCAGGGGGAAGATTCTACTGCGCATTTATTGATTTTTCGAAAGCTTTCGACAGGGTTCCGCACAAGCAACTATGGTTCAGACTATACAGTGAGGGAGTGCATGGTGATATAATGAAAGTGCTACAATCAATGTATACCAAACTGCAGTCCTGTGTGCAAACCTCTAAGGGTCTTACCGACTCGTTCACCAACAATATTGCTACTCGGCAAGGGTGTACGCTACACAGGCAGTTAATGTTTGCAGATGATATTGTTAATGGAACGGACACTGTGGGTCGTTTATTGAAGCTATTAAATGTTTTAAAGACTTTAGTAGCAAATGGGGATTGCAAATCAATGTGGATAAAAGTAAGATTATTGTATTTAGAAATGGTGAACCCTTGAGAAGCAATGAAAAATGGTACTACAAAGGAAAGCCTCTTCAGGTTATGTCTTACTATAAATATTTAGGTATCATATTTTATTCCAAATTGATGTGGTCTGTGGGTCAAAAGACTCTCGCCTCCCAAGCGGGTAAAGCAGTGACAATTATCAAAGAAATTGCTTAATGTTGTGAAAGAATTCAGTTCATTTAGTGGCTTATGTATAAACAAAGAGAAATGCGAAGCTATGTGGCTAGGCAGCAGTAGAGGCGATGACTCAAAACCCCTTGGCATTAAATGGACTAATGAGCCGATGAAAATCTTAGGCATCTACATATCATATGACACTGCATCTAGCTATGACAAAAATATAACAAGTAGAATAAAGGACATGAAAAAAATAATCATTTTATGGCGAACTCGAAACTTAACTGTAATAGGTAAAATAAAAATTATAAAAACCTACTTAATATCGAAATTCCAGTTTATGTTCTCCATGCAGTATTTGGATCAAAATACAATTAAACAAATCAAAAAAATCATATTCATTTTCATATGGAATAGTAAGAACGAAAAAATAAAGAGGGACACCCTAGTAGACACTATTGAAAACGGAGGACTGCACTGGTAACCTCCATATCTAAGCTAAAGTTATCAGCCACTGTAGCAAAGATACCCCCAAAACATGAAACCAGACCAGGAATTTGTTTGTAACGACAAGGTTTATACCCTAGAATTGTCGAACGCCAAAATAGTATATTACTGCATAAGAAGTAGCCTAGTCGATTCAATGGTACAGAAGCCAAAGATTTGGACCCTCCTTGAGGAACTAGACACAGACTATTATAAGAGGGCTTATCTGCTACCTTTCAGCTTATTCACTGACGTTAATTCCCGTATCTTCCAATACAACTTTCTTAATAATATTTTAGTCAACAAATATTGGTTAAAGAAATGGAACATAGAACCCGACGATCTTTGCATTTGGTGTAATAGCTTCAGTGAAGCTCAAGACCATCTTTTTTGGAAATGCCAATACACTCAACAGTTTTGGCATGATTTCAATCAGTATATGCGAGACCATAATTTGGAATTAACATTGGACAAGAAAATGGTATTTTTTGGTAGCAAACTGTCTACAGTAGCAAGCAACATTGTGGTAATGCTAGCGAAACAATATATACATTCATGTAGAAATAAGGGTAATATCCTAAGCATTTCAGGTTGCATTAAATATATAAATTTCTTTAAGAATATAGAATTGACGGTGGCAAGACAAAGACAAAGGTTACAAATACATATCGAGAGGTGGAAAGGTTTTAGCTGAGCAGAGAAACCCCTGTGTGTGTGCATTCGGTGTCGTGTGTAATTTGTTCGTTTTTTTTTTTTTTTTTTTTTTTCTGTCTGCTAGATTTAGGTGTTGTCTGTGTGGCGTTATTGTGTTCCTACCCATTGTGTAATACGCATGCTTACATACGGTGCAAAAGTTTGGGGTAACGATGTCAAAGATTGTATAGAACGCGTGCACGCGAAATTTTGTGAATATGTCTTGGGCGTACCATGGAGTTCACCAACTTCAGCGGTTTATGGTGAGTGCGGTAAATTACCTTTAAGGGTAGGGTGTAGAATCAGTTATATCAGCCAGATTCAGGTGTAGGGTATTATGGACAAGTTCGTACTGCAGGGGAGAAAACTCTATCTGTAAATATTGCTTACAACATGAAACTATTTCTTCTCTTGACGAGTTTCATATTTTAATGAAATGCCCATTGTATGACAATATCCGCAATAATTATTTTCCTACAAGATATTTAACTATATATGATATTATGAGTTTTTATGTATCATGACTTAATCTCCTTAGCAAGGGTTATACAAAAAGCATTCACTATGTATGAAAAAAGGTTTAGCCTAATTTTCTCTAATTAACTAAGTTTGTTCTAGTCGGTTGCATGTTAGTTTTGTGTTCTGTATTTGTACGAGGGGCCTGGTGCCAGAAGTTACTAATAAACTATCTATCTATATTTGATATGGAAGCCAGCCTCAATCATTGTCGTTTGTGATAAAGAACTCAGCGTCAATCATTGTCGTTTGTGATAAAAAAGCCACGGTCAATCATTGTTGTTTGTGTTATAGACGCCAGGATCAATCATTGTTGTTTGTGATATGGAAGCCAGTGTCAATTATCGTTACCTGTGAAATAGAAGCCAGCATCAATCATTGCACTTACTGCCTCGATTCACTTTATTTGCATAAATTCCTACCGTCAATAATCGTTTAGAAAATAAAAATGGCGATGAATCCTGCAGAAAGTCTAATGTAATGTCCCATCACCTACACGCATACTAAGACATTAATCACGCATTAATCACCCCAAACCCACACCGTACATTCCATATAATGCCACCGCTAAAACCGCTAAGACTCGTGCTGCACTACCCCCGACCCACATCGTACATCCCATATAATGCCACCGCTAAAACCGCTAAGACTCGTGCTTCACTACCCCGACCCACACCGTACATCCCATATAATGCCACCGCTAAAATCGCCAAGGCTCGTGCTGCACTACCCCCGACCCACATCGTACATCCCATATAATGCCACCGCTAAAACCGCTAAGACTCGTGCTTCACTACCCCGACCCACACCGTACATCCCATATAATGCCACCGCTAAAATCGCCAAGGCTCGTGCTTCACTACCCCCGCCCCCCAGGGTCCCTCCATCCCTCCCGACCCCCGCCAGGACCTGCCCCATGAGCGAGCACACCTTGTATAAACATCGTTCAATCTTCTTCTTACCAAGGTGGAAAAAAAAGCAGTCCGGCCCATTACGTCATCCCATGAATTAGACTTGGTCCGTGGATATAGGAGGTGAATCGATCTGGTCAGATTGCTCCGTGTACTTGCGCCCCTCACTCCAGCGCCCTATACCCCACGCCCCGCACCCCGCATCCCAGACGCCCCTCACCGCAAGCGCCCTCCTGCGCCCTATACCCCACGCCCGCACCCCGCAACCGAGACGCCCCTCACCCCTGCGCCCTAGGCCTCCACACCCGACACAACACGCGCCTCTCACCTGTGCGCCCCATGCCCACGAATCCCTGCGCCCCATGCCCACGAACCCAGGGTCCCATTCCCTCACCCCTGTTGCCCAGCGTCTCATCCCCTCACCCCTGCTCCCCATGCGCCCCCCCCCCCCCCGGCTCCCCCGTAGCTCCGCTCCTCCTGCCCTCGGCGTTGGGCGGCGCACTACGGTCAATACGCCATAAGTTCTCGGATGGAGGCGACGAAGGAGTTGGGGGCCCGTGTATGGCAAGATAGGTCTGGGCCACGCCACAGCGCCCAGCGCCCGGGAACGCGCACCAGGGCAGTGGGGAGGGAGGGGGCGGGGCTGGCCGGGGGTAGGGGGGGCGGAGTCGGCACCGAGCGAAGGAATAGCTGTCGGCGGCGTAGGGGAAGATGGCGAGAGGCTTTAGGGGGTGGGGAGGGGCGGGGTTGACAGGGGTACGTTGTCCAGCCTGAGCAGAGAAGGCGAGGAGGGGTGGGTGGATGGGAGGGGGTGTTACCGTCGTGCTCGGGGAGTCAATGTTCCTGGACGGGAAATGTATTCAGGTCTTTGCTGCCATTTGGATAAATCAGGGTGGGAGGGGGGGAGGTGGGGAGCAAGGGCGACAGACGGAGGTGAAAAGCCTGAGGAGTGAATGTCGGAGATTTGGTGATTACAGATATCATTAGGCGGGGCTAGAGCCCAATGCGGCAAAACAGAGACAAAATAACTGGGACGGATGGGATATGAGACCAGATGCTATATAGAGGGCCGAACCGATTCAGGGCCGAGATACGACGGATGGCGGAAAGTCTAACGGGGGCGACGTGGTGGTAGGACGAGATAGGGCACATCAAAAAGGGTAAAATGGGCAAGTTTGTGGCGAAATAAACAAATCAGCCTTGGAGGACAAAAGGTAACTGAAATGACATTTAACAAGTATAAAGTCAACAAATAGTATCCCTGGCTGCTAGTGAGAAATATACATGAAATTGATGGTACTGAATAAATGCATAGGATAACGTAACTTCTATGCTGCACTTTCACAGGAGCCTAACCTGACCCGGTGACTAGTCTCCACCATTCGTTCTCTTGGTGCTCCATTCAATATTAATTGCATCTCTTGGTTTCATGCATGATCTATAAGAAACTGAGCCCATCCTTCCACCGCCGTTCACAGTGTATATAAAACCGAAATGCGACATGATGGAGGGGGGGGGGGGGCGAGATGATGTGGGAGGGAGCGAGATGATGTGGGGGGTTTGAGATGATGTCGGAGGGGCGAAATGATGTGGGGGGTTCGAGATGATGTGGGGGGTTCGAGATGATGTGGGGGGTTCGAGATGATGTGGGAGGGGCGAGATGATGTCGGAGGGGCGAGATGATGTAGGGGGTTTGAGATGATGTGGTAGGGGGGGGGGTGATGTGGGGGGGGTTCGAGATGATGTGGGGGGGTTCGAGATGATGTGGGGGGGGCGAGATGATGTGGGGGGGGCGAGATGACGTAAGACTGCAGAGGTACCAACACGAACCAGGGGGAAAAGCGGGGGCGAGTTGACATAAGATTGAAATGTGTGACACGATGGGGGAGGTGCGAGATGACGTAAGACTGCAGAGGTACCAACAGGAACCAAGGGGAAAGGCGGGGGCGAGTGGACATAAGACAGAAATGTGACACGCTGGAGGCAGTCTGGGTGAGTTGACGTAACACCGAAAAGGATCACAGCGGCACTGAAGGGACCGAGTTAAAGCAGCGCATTGGATGGAGGCGGACGTTGGGTGGGAGCAATGCCGAGATCGCATAGGGGGACGCTCGGGTGGTGGGGAGAGAGGGGCCGGGACGCCGAGCTGACAGGACCCGGATGATCTATGCCAGGACGCCAGAGGAACGCTCAGCAAGGTGCTGTGTAGGTTAAAACTCCGGGGTTAAGCAGCCAGGAGACAGTCGGTACTAACGACGGGACATAAAAAAGCGACGCCTTTGGCGGGGAGTGGAGTTACCATGCGCCCGCCAGCCCCCCCCCCCCCCTCCCCCCGCCCCCTGTTCCCCCTCTCCCCATTACGGGGGCGGTGGAATGCCGTTACCCGCAGTGGACAAATTGCTGTCTTGATGGAAAGAAAGCCGACAGAAAACGACGGTCAGCCGCGGTCTAAGAGCTGGTTCCCGTCCTCTCCGCTGAGGGGGCGCTATCGACCTTTGAGACTAAAATACGCATTCGGCTGACACTTATACGTTCTGATTACAGACGGGCTTAACTCTCCCCGCCATCTTGACTGATTGTTACAATCGCCCGAGTGGAATATATGTATGCCATTGAGTAGGGTGGGATGCCGGAGAGGACGTCAAACGTACGCGAAACGTACGTGAAACGCCAACGTCAACCAAACACCATAATAATTGGGCCATCAGACCCGTGCTTCTTTTGTGTTGGTATTGGCTTGGTTGACAAACATTTTATTTAACATTTTCTTAGATCAAAGGCTTCGTGTTCTTTTTTTGTCCCCTATAGCCTTCAGACTATAGGATGTCCGCGTGTTGAAATAGAGTCTATTGTCCCCGGCTTGCCTCACGTATCATACGCGTGCTCGATATAAAGAAAAATTTCCCGTGGGCACTCATGCGTGACGGTTGTTCATGGTAGCTTTATTGTAGCACGTATAGCACGGTTTAATCTGGAAAAAATATATAAATACGTGTCACAAGAAGGGGTAGCTTGTATACCAAAACAGAAGCTGAGATACATAACACAAAAAAAAATATACATGACCATGTACAATCCCCCTTAACGACTTAAAAAACTACGTCCCTTAAATGTCAGAAACGTGTGCAGGTGAAAAATCGAAATAATCGAACCTAAAATGACCAAGAAATTACATTACATAATCAAAAGATTGTCCATAGCTTTGTTGAACAAACAATAGAAAAAATACTTACAACGCTGGGCATCTAGGGTGATATACAAGAGAAAAAACAGAGAAACTTGTCTTGTTAACGGAAAGGTTGCCGACCTCGTGTGTTGTCTTTTTTAACCTCCTCACGTGACCGGCACTTTAAATCATAAGGCATCCAAGGCCCCAAGCACTGCATAGTGCAATCATAAATGGCCGTAACATCCCCCCTTCCCTCCCGCTTCCTCCCACTAGATGCCACTAGATTTATGCAAATTTGTTGCCTTTCAACCTGTTGCTCACATCGGTACCACAAGGATAAAAGTCTCCAAGGGCAGACGCAGGATTTTGAAAAAGGGGAGTGCGGTTTCCATGTCATGAACTGTCCGGGAGTGACGGAGATGAATAACAGACGACCGGAAGTAGGAGGTGGTGGGTGGATGGCAGGGAAGACGGGCTATGCTCGTCGAGAAAACTTGCGACAGCCGGTTATTTCTGTTGGTTTATGAGCATCTTCTAAGACCAATCTGACCTTTTCGGGTACCTCCAAAACCGTCTGCAGTTCATCGGCCAAAGTCCCCCCCCCCCACCCCCGCCAGCCGACAGAGACAGTTTTAATTTTTAGCGTCATAATATTTTTGGTTTCACTAGTGTCTGGCATTTAAGTCACTCTAGAGTAATCAAATAGCTGCTGTTAGGTTTATGGTCGCCTTCACGTGTTGTAGGTCTTCGGTGCATAGAGAGATACATGTATTTAGACTAGGACACATTGCATGGCAGCATGACGTACAAAAAGGTAATATCAGCCCCCCCCCTCCCCCCCCCCCACAACCCCTCTGTCTACCTCTCTCTCTCTCTCTCTCTCCACCTTCCTCTATGTTGTCGATGTTTAAAGCTGCGCTGAGAATCGTATTAAGCTCATGAAAGTATTCTTTAGCTCCAAATCTGAAAGGTGACATGTCGACGACTTTACTAAATACGGTCATTTTTAAGTTCGAGCAGCATACTATTTTTTTCTTTCATTAATGTGTGGCATTTCCACTAATGTAAATCGTTTTATATTATCAGTGAAATGTCAGTGAAACATTTTCAGGTCAATCATTATAAGGTGACCTATCGCCAACATTACTAATGGCGTCCAAAAGTCGCCGTAAATCGACGTCACCGTCTATGGCCTTCATATACACTGTGAGATGGTATCCATGTCTCTTCTCACTCGAACGTCTTCTGTTGACAGATGGCTTTAAGGGTGGCGCAATGCAAATTTTAACAGGTTTTCGCAGGCTCTCACATTTTTGAAGCTGTTTTCACACCGGACGGTTCCTTGGAGTATATAAAACGACAAGCGGTGGTTACTGACACAGCGACTTACGGGGCGACTTCCACAACCTCCCTCGATTGTGACCTAGGTCAAAGGTCATCCATGGTTCTGACGAGGCCATTTATTATTTACATGTTTAAACCTATACTTTGCATGTCATGGTTACACAATGGGGAGTTCGCTTAGGACAGTTTTACAAACAGGACATGATCGGGAGGTGGGTGCGCTCAGTTTGTCGTGAAAACCATGTGCTGGCGTTTGGAGGTTCGCGCCCCTCTGTGCGACTGTCTAATACATGCGCACATTATCAAGAAGGTCCCATGTCCTTCTCAGAATGAGGCCGTTTACCCCCAATGACACGGATTGACCTTCTCACATTGGGGAACTAAACCAACCAATGGTATATTATCAACTGGCATAGAGATAATAAATTCACCCGAAACCAAGCCCAATTCTTTCCATTCGCGCGGCATCTGTTCCCTTCGAGGTAAACATGCCAATGACCGTCTGCTGACGGCCTAAGGGGGTGTCTGTGCCCCCGGATAGAGCAGTCACAACTACAGTATTTATTACAGCGGCATGTGACAGCTTGTCTTCCCATAACTACCTTCTTGATGGTGCAGTAACCAATGTGATACCGTGAAGATGCTCCCATTTCTCCTCTCTCCCCCCATCGCCCACTCCAGCCATCGCCTGCCTGGCTGGCGTCTCTGCCCCAAGCCTGCATCATGTGCAGACCGCTCACCATTACGGGCGGGTTCCTCCATAATGGCCGATAATAGCCAATCACCTTATACTATTTTCCTTTCTGCCGAGCGACCGGATGTCGGAAGCCGGGGCGACGAGGATTACAAGGTCACGTGGTCAGGGCGAGGAAGTGGGGGGTGGAGAGTGGGGGGGCGTTTGGTCCCAAAGGAGTAGGGCCCCGGGGCAGGTTTTACCGCCTGAGGGTAAGGGTGAAGGGGGAGAAGGGGAGGGGGAGACAAGGGGGTGGGGCTGGATCTACGTGTACCTTCGCTCGGGGGTTTCATGGAGACAGTCGTCGATGTCTACTGACTTGGGCCCATTAGTGTGGTGTTTTGGTTGCAATCGTTGCCCCAGACCTCTTCTCTTTCTGTTGTTCTGCCTTTTCTATTCTCAGATCTTTTCAGCGTCCTCCGCTCGTCCATCTGTTGCATTAGTCCCCACCCTACCCTACCTTTGTCTCTATGTTCCTATCCCCTCTGCTCCCTCCGCCCCCAATGCTTCTCTCTCTCTAGCTCTAGCTCCCTCTCCCATCTTTGTCTCTCCTTCTCGATGCTTTTCTTCTCAATCTCAATTTTTCTGGTCTCTCTGCTTCTGCCCTCTTGATACATACACTCTAATCTCTTTCATTCACAAACCATTTCATACTCTATGTCTACATTTCTACGAAAAAGTTGTTTCTACCCTGTTCCTTCTCAATGCATCTGTCTCAACCCTTTTGTCCCAAATTCCCTGCCTTGGTAAATGCTCCTACTGTCTGTCTTGCTTTCTTGTCATTTGTCCACGTATCCCTGTCCTGTCCTTTATCTTCCGCCTCTTTCCCTCCTCCCAGACCCGCCAGAATCTCCATTATTTCCATCTGCACTCTCCTCAGCACCCCTCCCGTCCTTGCCGTCTATCTCCATCTACCTCTCTCCCCTGTGACAACGCCCAGGTGTCAATAGGTCCGAGTCCTTCATGCGTTTAGGGATGGGATGGTGTGGTGGGCAGAGGGGGGGGGGTGCACCTCTCTACCCAGCACTTCCCTGGAACCCTTCGCGTTGATCGGGGGTTGGTCAGAGCTTTTAGTGGCGACATATGGCCAGCGAACTCGACATTTCTATATCCTCTTGGACAAACAAACCAATATCCACTAGTCGGGATACAATTATTTTTCTTCGTTTGGAGAACACATTTCTTCGCTATCAGCTGACAATAGGTCGGTGTATACCTGTGTCCGCCTTCTCGTGTATTCTCGTGTCTTCTCTCCAGCGGATGTCGTGACTCATCCCAGGGAGGAAAAACAAGTACACAATGCCTAGACTAATTATCTCATGACAGCAATCTGACCGCAGCAGCGACATAATAGGTTTTTACCTGGGCGATCATAAGAGTGTTTCAAACCAAAACTTCATGGGTGTGTCCAGTTTGTCTATCGCTACTGAGCTTTGTTAACACGTAAAGGCCAAGTTTTGCAACAAGCTAATGTCAACAGGCCTGTTCACAAAACAAGCACTGGGCCGATGGCCGAGTTATTATGGTTGACGTCCTCTCCGGCGTCCCACCCTACTTAAAGGCACACTAATATTCCACGCGAGTCATGGTAACAATCAGTCAAGATGGCGTGGAAAATTAAGTCCGTCGTTAATCAGAACGTATAAGTGTCCACCGAATGCGTATTTTAGTCTCAAAGGTCAAAGGCCCCCTCTAAGCGGAGAGGACGGAAACCAGCACTTAGACCGCGGCTGACCGTCGATTTCTGTCGGCTTTCCCTCCATCAAGACCGCACTGGCCATGTGATTGGTGCACACGAAACTGTGCCTGTTATTTAGGTGGGATCTGGTAATTTTAACTGATGCATTTGTGGATGAGAATACCTAACGGCATGCACTGGCAAGACCTTTTTCATTTTCGTTTCATACTTCTGATACGTTGGCCTTTTATGCCACAGTAATTAAACTTGCTCGCCATTGAAGTTCTTGCTTAGTCGTTATGAATATACATTTTTCACATAAGTCTTATATATGCACCGAATGTTTGTTATAAATAGGTCACTATTATTCCTCATTGTAGGATTCCTGAGCAAAAAGTTGGGAATTTAGCTAATTTATATATTAATTCCTTTACCTTCGCATATCCATTATTACAACAAACTCATCATTATAATTATTTCGTGTATGTCCATAGCACAGGTCCCGTCCTTCCAGGTCTACAACAATTATCCGATAATTTTGGTATATTTGGTGCCTTAATTCATTTAAGTAAAACGCGTTAACCTGTGCAGGTCATATCGGGGTCAAGGTGGTGAGGAGCTAGGGGCTTACTTCCGGGGTCGTGTCTTCTCACCTCTCTTCCATTGACGCGATATGACCAGAATTGGGGGGGGGGGGGGCGGAGGGGAGGGGGAATCATGGAGGAAATTCCTACATAACGGGCGATAATTAAGCCAATAAGCAGGTTTGATATCCAGCCATCGAGAAGGACAGAGAGTGCGACTGGGAGACAATGGGTGACGTCACGCTACAGCTAGAGACTGATTGGCCTAGGATGGGCGTGGCAGGGTTACGTAACGACCGCACGGAATCCACCCCCCTCTCCCTGCCCCCACCACGCCTCCGCCATTCTGACGCGCACCATCCACTCACCTTATCACCATTCTCGCCCGTCCCAGTAATTAGTACATCATAAACAATATTTATTCCCTCTGTTAGTCGTCGACAACTCATTTTCCGTAGTTTTACGTTTCTTTTTTCGTACTTTGCCTCGATCTTGTGGAACAGGGCACCAGTGATAGATTAGGTGAAGCTTTGATCTATGGAATTCGTTACACAGGGAACCAGCTATGGCGTGGTTCCCTTTATCTGTTAAGGAGTGTTTCAACGGGAGTACAAGAAAAGTAGAAGGCGAGGAAGGTAATGAAAGAATTGAAAGAGAATGAGGAGTGAAATGAGGGAAGGAAAGAGGTAAGAAAAGGAATTGGATGGAGGAAGAGGGTGAGAATATTAAGGGCAAAAGGGGAAGAGGATGACAAAGGACACGCTAGAGAAGGAGAAAATTGGCAATGAGATTGGAAACATAAAGAGGATGAAGAGAGAGACGAGGGAGAGAAAGAGGTTCAGAGAAGTAATGGCAATGAGGGACAAGGGTGTGAAGAGGAAAGAAAGAGAAAAGGGAAGAGGAAGAGAAAGAGAATGGGACCGCAAGAAAGGTGATAGAGATGGAGCGCAAGATGGAAATGTGAGAGGATAAGAAGATGAAGACAGAGATGGGTAATAGAGATAATGGTGAGGGACAGGGGGTGGTGGGTATGGGCGACAAGAGAATGGCGCATACAATGCTGAGGGTGCGAGGGAGGTGGGGGGCGGTGTCGATGCGAAGGCAAAGCATGCCAGAAAGGAAGCGACCTGCTCGTCGGCTACCAAAGGGCTGTCGAGTGGTTTGGGGGTCACACCTAATCATAGCTGTCATGACGTCACGGCGTTCTGCGTGACGTGACACGGCGCGTGACAAGGCAGCTAAGAGCTCAACAGGAGGGTAAGGTACCTCGCATGTGTGTCGGTCTGACAGAGGCGGCTCAGGGATTGGCACTTTGAAAGGCGCGAGGGGACCGCTGGGGCTAATTAAGGCCGGGACGAGATGCTAGCGTCCCATGGCCAAGTGACGTCAAAAGCTAAACGGCCGATCTGACATCCCACCCCACACTCTGCACCCTATACCCTACACCCTGAATACCACACATCACACCCTACACCCTACACTCCCACACCCTACGTCCCACATCCTATACGCACCACACCTCGCACCCTACACTGCACTGCCCCTACCCCCCCACCCCATTCCTTATAAACACCCGGCCAAAATAACCACCGCTCTTCCTTCACCCTAAATGCCAACCACCCACCTCCCTTCACTCACCCCCATCCCAGCACTCAGCCCCCCCCCCCCCCCACTCTCCCAGCACTCACCCTACCCCCCTCCTATTCCCACCCAGTATAAACCGAGGTGGTGGCTGACGGTTAAATGCGGGGATATTAAGACACATACAAACAAATATGAAACATCTGTGCTCAATCCAACATGTCAGCTCTTGTTGTCAGGCATGCCTAACTTGTACTCGTGGTCAGTTAAGTTGCCAACAGGTGTTGATCGACTCGATATTGTTCAGGGCGCACCTGGTGACAGAACAAACAATTAAAGAAGGTACGAATATCGTTCCAAATTCAAAGCTTGGGGACGGAGAATCAACATTGCGCGAATAAAGTAGTCCGCCGAAGTTAAGATTGGAATGTCTTTGTAATTCATGTCGACTGTCCCATTAGCTCCGACAGGTTTGTTTTCTTATTCATATATATCAAGCAACAATAACAACGACACAAAC
Source organism: Arenicola marina (assembly GCA_964019135.1). Lineage (NCBI taxonomy): Eukaryota > Metazoa > Annelida > Polychaeta > Arenicolidae > Arenicola > Arenicola marina. The sequence goes on from OZ025264.1 coordinate 21,903,536, forward strand.
TGACAGTCAGAGGCACAAATTATCCACTCAGCTATACAAATAATCAATGCTTTATGTGAAGAAACAATTAACTGTAATTACCGCCAGCAGCCTATAAATAAAAGTCTCTAGTATGTTTGCGTTTCACAATCGATTTTAATTTTTGACATGACCCCGGAATATGCATAAGGGAGCATACGTGGCTAACGCAAAACATTTTTCAGAACAAAGCATGCGAGGCACAGAGCCTGACGACTTAGTTTGACACAGATACTGGGTGGCCAGGGTAGCGTCATTAATAAGCCTAAGCTCAATCCTATTCCCAGTGTGCTTGCGCTCCTAAATTAATTTTAATTGCTGAATAAAATGTTTTGATCAGAGCAGACTGGTGCAGGTAACATCACTCAGAGACGTTAACATCACTCGGGTGGGGTGTCGGGGTGGGGGTTAAGCCCTTCAGGTTAGGCCTTTTTTGGGGGTGTGTCCGCGATTGAACAATCAGGAGGCGATACTCTAATTATATTCAACCCGGAAATGGCGATTTCGGGGCGATTTCTACAACCTCCTTCGAGTGTGACCTGCGTCAAAGGTCATCCATGGTTCTGACGAGGCCATTTATTATTCACATGTTTAAACTTATACTTTGCATGTCATGGTTACACAATGGGGAGTTTGCTTAGGACAGTTTTACAAACATGACATGGTCGGGGGGTGGGTGCGCTCAGTTTGTCGTGGAAACCATGTGCTGGCGTTGGAGATTCGCGCCCCTCTGATCGACTGTCTAATATATTCGCACATTATAAAGAAGATCCAGTGTCCTTCTCAGAATTAGGCTGTTTACCCCCCCAATGACACGGATTGACCTTCTCACCTAGGGAAACGTAACCAACCAATTGTATATTATCACAGATAATAAATTCACCCCGAAACCAAAGCCACTTCTTTCCATTACCACGGTCTTTGTGCCTTCCCTTCAAGGTAAACATGCGAGGGACCGTCTGCTGACAGGCTGTGGGTGTTCGTACCTTGGGGGAGAGCAGTCACAACCAGAATATTTATTACAACGGCCTCTGACAGCTTGTCTTTCCGTAGAACTACCTTCTTTGTGGTGCAGTAACCAATGTGATACCGTGAAGATGCTCCCCTTTCTCCTCCCCCCCCCCCTCTGGGCACACATCATATAATATCCTTACGCCTGAGCCGCCTGCCTGGCTGGCGTCTCTGCCCCAAGTCTGCATGATATGCAGACCGCTGACCATTACGGGGGTTTTCCTCCATAATGGCCGATAATAGCCAATCACCTTGCACTATTTTCTTTTCTGCCGAGCGACCGGATGTCGGAAGCCGGGGCGACGAGGATTACAAGGTCACGTGGTCAGGGCCAGGAAGTGGGGGGTGGAGAGTGAGGGGCGTTTGGTCCCAAAGGAGTAGGGCCCCGGGGCAGGTTTTACCGCCTGAGGGTAAGGGTGAAGGGGGAGAAGGGGAGGGGGAGACAAGGGGGGTGGGGCAGGATCTACGTGTACCTTCGGTCGGGGGTTTCATGGAGACAGTCGTCGATGTCTACTGACTTGGGCCCATTAGTGTGGTGTTTTGGTTGCAATGGTTGCCCCAGACCTCTTGTCTTTCTGTTGTTCTGCCTTTTCTATTCTCAGATCTTTTCAGCGTCCTCCGCTCGTCCATCTGTTACTCAGCCCACATTAGTCTCCACCCTACCCTACCTTTGTCTCTATGTTCCTGTCCCCTCTTCTCCCTTCGCCCCCAATGCCTCTCTCTAGCTCTAGCTCCCTCTCCCATCTCTGTCTCTCCTTATCGATGTTTTTCTTCTCAATCTCAATTTTTCTGGTCTCTCTGCTTCTGCCCTCTTGATACATACACTCTAGGCTAATCTCTATCATTCACAAACCATTTCATACATTATGTATAAATTTCTACGAAAAAGTTCTCTCCGTATTTCTCATTCGCATGTCTCAAGCTCTTTCTACTGTGTTGCTCCTCACTGCACCTGTCTCAACCCTTTTGTCCCAAATTCCCTGTCACGGTAAATGCCCCACTTTCTGTCTTGCTTTCTCGTCATTTGTCGACGTATCCCTGTCATGTCCTTTATCTTCCGCCTCTTTCCCTCCTCCCAGACCCGCCAGAACCTCCATTATTTCCATCTGCACTCTCCTCAGCACCCCTCCCCTCCTTGCCGTCTATCTCCCTCTACCTCTCTCCCCTGTGACAACGCCCAGGTGTCAATAGGTCCGAGTCCTTCATGCGTTCAGCGATGGGATGGTGTGGTGGGCAGGGGTGGGCGGGGGGGGGGCACCTCTCTACCCAGCACTCCTCTGGAACTCTTCGCGTTGACCGGAGGTTGGTCAGAGCTTTCAGTGGCGACATATGGCCAGCGAACTCGACATTTCTATATCCTCTTGGACAAACAAACCAATATCCACTAGTCGAGATGAGATTATTCTGTAATGAGTTGCTGGCGGGAATGCCAAAACAAATTATCCATGTCTTCTGGGAATAATGCCGTGATAATCATGTTTCCTTTGAACTTTCTGCCCAGCCGCGCCCCCTAGCTTCTACCGTTGTGACTGAACGCCTCGCCGGCATGACGTCACAGGCACGTGACCTGGATGGACAAAAATAAAAGCCGTTTCTGTATTATGCCAGGGGTACCTTTTCCTCCATGTCAGTGTCTTCGCAATTATAATATTGTTTCCTTAATATTTAATTGTTGCTCTTAGTTTGGTACTGCATATATATTCAATACCGGACAATATAAGTGTAGCCCAAGTAGTTATAAAATTCCTCTATATTCAGGGTTCAACAGAGTCCAAAAGAATCTTTTGCACATCCAAATATTACCATTTTCGTCCATGTAGTCCTTACTTCTTTAGCTTTATATATGTCATATAACTTCTCCGCTTTCTTGGTATTTTTCTTTCCTTTCCGACGTTTTTCATATTCTGATTAGTCAGAAACATGATCCATTCAGTTATTTTTCTTCGTTTGGAGAAGACATTTCTTCGCTATCCGATGACAATAGGTCGGTGTATACCTGTGTCCGCCTTGGTCCTTCTTGTGTCTTCTCTCCAGCGGATGTCGTGACTCATCCCAGGGAGGAAAAAACAGTAATCAATGCCTAGACTAATTATCTCATGACAGCAATCTGACCGCAGCAGCGACATAATAGGTGTTTACGTGGACGATAATAGGAGTGTTTCAACCTAAAACTTCATGGGTGTGGCCATTTTGTTTTGCCGGTATATAGCTACTGAGCTTTGTTAACATGTAAAGGCCAAGTTTTGCAGACAGATCGGGAGTCAACATTAACCCTATATCAGCAGGTATTGACTATTATTCCAGAAGAGCTCACATTTTGCTCCGGTCTACGATTTGTTGGATTTAATCGTGGACACCAGCCCAGCTGGACGCACTGGCCATATGGTTGGTGCACAAGAAACGACATGTTAGTAACTGGCAAGACCTTTTTCGTTTTATTTAGTTTTATATTTCTGATATGCTGGCCTTTTATACCACAGTAATTAAACTTCAATATTACGTATACGTGTCTCATGATGACGGTATTAAGTCGCCATTGTAGTTCTTGCTTAGTCATTATAAATATATATTTTTAACATAAGTCTCATATATGCACCGAATGTTTATTATCAATAGGTCACTATTATTTCTCCTAGTAGCATTTCAGAGCAAAAAGTTGGGAACTTTAGCTAAGTTATATATTAATTCCTTTACCTTTGCGTATCTATTATTATAACAAACTCATCATTGTCACCGAATTATTTCGTGTAGGGTTATACAGGACCCAGCGTTCCAGGTCTGCACCAGTTATCCGATGACGATGGTATATTTGTTCCATTAATTGATTGATTTAAGTAGAAGGCGTAATCTGCGCAGGTCGTATCGGGGTCAATGCAGAGAGGAGTCATGTCTCCGGGGCAACACGGTACTCTTTACGAAGAAATACATGAACATTTTATCCTGAGCAAAGAGACATACGCACAGGTGGGGATTCGAGCCACGCCGCCTGGGCGGGCCTGGCAGAGCACACTGCGACAATAGCCGGACGCGCTGCCTACTATCTGAGTCACGTGGTGATCTCCATACCTTTGTTAGTCAGTGGGCTAGAGCGCTCGCATTGGGCGCCCGGGCCATATGAGAGCCTCACGGCACGTGAATCAGTCATTCACGCCCCGCTGTGGCCATGTCTGTGTAGTCGCAGGATAAAGATCCCATGTCGTTTTTTGCAAAGAGTAAGGGGTCACCCCCGGGGACACGACTCCGCTCTTCTTTTTCTTTACCCATTGACGCGATGAGTGCTTTTGCGTCCACGACCCTTGGCCAACAAGGAGCAAGACCGATGAACCCGCAATGTACCTAGACCATATCCAAGTAAGTGGTAATATACTTATATAATTAAAGTGGGTGTGTATTGTCCGCCATGTCGCCGGTTTACTCTGGGAGTACTGTGTGTCACTTTTTCAGCCTCTCATTAAGGAGCTATTGCATGTCAGATGATGGAGCGGAGGGGTGGGGGAGGGGGAATCATGGCAGACAATTCCTACATAACGGGCAATAATTAGGCCTATAAGCAGGGTTTTATATCCAGCCAACGCGAAGGACAGAGAGTGCGACTGGGAGACAATGGGTGACGTCACGCTACAGCTAGAGACTCATTGGCCTAGGATGGGCGTGGCAGGGTTATGTAACGACCGCACGAAATCCCCCCCCCCCACACACCCCTCCGCCATTCTGACGCGCACCATTTTCGCCAGTCCTAGTAATTAGTACATCATAAACAGTATTTATTCCCTCTGTCAGCCGTCAACGACTTACTTTCCGTACTTTTTGCTCAACTGAACCGTTTTTTCTTTCGTAGTTTGCCTCGATCTTGTTGAACAGGGCACCAGTGATAGATTAGCTGAAGCTTTGATTTATGGAATTCGTGACACAGGGAACCAGCTTTGGCTGGATATGGCGTGGTTCCCTTCATCTGTTAAGCAGCGTTCCAACGGGGGTACAAGAAGAGTAGAAGGTGAGAAATGTAACGAGAGAAAAGAGAAAAGTTTTCGGTTGAGAAAAGGAAGGGCAAAGAGGGAAACGATAGAGAAGGAGGAAGAGAAAGAGAATGGGACCGCAAGAAAGGTGAGAGAGATGGAGCGCAAGATGGAAATGTGAGAGGATAAGAAGATGAAGACAGAAATAGGTAATAGAGATAATGGAGAGGGACAGGGGGTGGTGGGTATGGGCGACAAGAGAATGGCGCATACAATGCTGAGGGTGCAAGGGAGGGGTGGGGGCGGTGTCGATGTGAAGGCAAAGCATGCCAGAAAGGAAGCGACCTGCTCGTCGGCTACCAAAGGGCTGTCGAGTGGTTTGGGGGTCACACCTAATCATATCTGTCGTGACGTCACGGCGTTCTGCGTGACGTGACACGGCGCGTGACAAGGCATCTGACAGAGGCGGCTCAGGGATTGGCACTTTAAAAGGCGCGAGGGGACCGCTGGGGCTAATTAAGGCCGGGACAAGATGCTAGCGTCCCATAGACAAGTGACGTCAAAAGCTAACCGGCCGATCTGACATCCCACCCCACACTCTGCACCCTATGCCCCACACCCTGAACACCACACCTCACACCCCACACCCTACACCCCCACACCCAATGTCCCACATCCTATACGCACCGCACCTCGCACCCTACACTGCACTGCCTCTACCGGCTCCCCCCCCCCCATTCCTTATAAACACCCGCCCAAAATAACCACCGCTCTTCCTTCACCCTAAACGTCAACCACCCACCCCCCTTCGCTCACCTCCATCCCAGCACTCAGCCCCCCCCCTCCCCTCCCAGCACTTAGCCTACCCCCCTCCTATTCCCACCCAGTATAAACCGAGGTGGTGGCTGACGGTTAAATGCGGGGATATTAAGACACATACAAACAAATATGAAACATCTGTGCTTAATCGAACATGTCCGCTCTTGTTGTCTGGCATGCCTGCTTGCGCTCCTAAATTATTTTTAATTGCTGAATAAAATGTTTTGATCAGAGCAGACTGGTGCAAGTAACATCACTCCTTGACGTTAACATAACTCGGGTGGGGAGGGGGGGGGGGTTAAGCCCTTCAGGTTAGGCCTTTTTTTTGGAGGTGTGTCCGCGATTGAACAATCAGGAGGCGATACGCTAATTATATTCCAACCGAAAATGACGCCTACTGTGTGAGAAAAGCGAGAGAGCGTGATAATCGCTAATATAAATAGCTGCGATTCTAACTCCAATCATGTTTTTTTACGGAGATAATCGTGATATATCAATATGTTTGGATGCTATTTTTCCATGAAACACTAGATCATGGCCCACTGTGTGGCTTGGAACCGCCGCAATTCATCCCTAAATCGCGGCCCTGATTTCTCGTTTTACGCGTTTCCCCAGAAGGCTGCCTCCACGGCGAAGAGTTTCCTACGCGAGTTTTAACGTAAGGCGGCGCCACATGAAGGGTCACAATATACGTCACTTCTTCCGGCAAAATGGCGCGCTGCTCGACACTGATTGGCGAGGTTTTTCTCCTCACCAGTCGGAAGAAACGAAGCGTTAACACTCGCCACTTTAATTTTAATATGAACACTTTCGGTGCAGATAGCGATTAGATTAGGTTGGGAATCCGGGACCCGGTGGCCGTGACGTCAGTGCCGATACAACTCACTCTGACCGCGGGACCCTCCCATAATGGGCAAAATGGTACTTCGTCATGGCGACGACAAGCAAAACGAGGTCGCCGTGAGGGGTCGCCACCTGCGTCCTTCTCCCAGAAGGCCATATCAAGCCCGACGGCGGTGGGAGCCGGCAGTGTACTCCATAGTCCGGGAGTTAACGCACTCTGACAGCTCTACATGTGACTACTATCTATCTATCTATTTATCCGGTGGGCTGGGGCTCCCCACAAGGGTAATCCAGGTGACCCCTAGATGGGCCCTATAGCTGCTGGCTGACAAACACATAGGAGGCGAGGATTATGGTAATCACGCTACCGTTACAGCTGTCCGGGGCAATGATACCGAAGGTCAGTGGCGATCACTGGAGGCTTGTATTATGAGGCGTGATGGCTCCGGTCTGGTCGATACTCCACATGACCGTATTTTCGCCGGAGTTGTTATGACAATTTACGGCTGGTGGATATGTATTTATGTTGAAGAATTGTTGAGTTTTGTCGTTCATTCCCGGGTTTTTAGTTCGTGATAGGTAACGACTGTGTGAGCATTCTTCAGTGGCTTTCCTCGTCACATCTAATCAATCATCATAACGCCATTTCATGAATTCAACATCATCACAATTGGGACAACCCCAAGGCCCAGGGACTGTTCAGAAACCACACTTAGACCATGCCAGTAGACTTAACGCTAAGTGAAACATCTGTCGAGCGATTATCGGTTTCAAAATAGAATAATATTGACCAAGGAGGTGAATTTTCTTAATTATATTGCATTGTTCGTCAGCTACGTGTGGTTTATGAATACAGCTCCATGAGCCATATTCAGAAACCAGAACTTCACGCTAAGTACAAAATGTAGAAATTGTTTTCCCGGAAAAAAAAATCCACTCATCAAAAAACATGTTACGAATGAGAAATGTATGACACACTGGATATGGGCCCACGACCTCCACAGATGACACCTACTTAAATGCTGAGACGTTTCTCATTCTAAGAATATATCAGAGAGGAACTATCTTTTTATCCGTAGTCAAGTTTCCACTTTCCCGCTAACTATGGATTCTGAATACGACCGCACTTCGCCAAGTATAATAGTTTTATCTTTAATAGTAAGATCCCATTCCAGAAAGTAGCGGGGATGGAATTGATGATGAAAGTAGTTCGTCAAACAAACGCAAATGGAGAGCCAGTCGTACTGCCGGTAAAATTACGAAAAAAAACATTGCCCATATCCATTTACTAATAAAGTACCGTCATACAGAAACGATTCCCCGGCACCTGACTGGAAAATATAGCTGAGTTTTTATATAAATATTTAGCATTTAACCATGCCTAATCTCGGAAAATCTAAAAGAGGAGGGAGGCTGGTATGATCTTTATTCTACTGGGGGACTACAGACGCACGTGATCGCAGCCTTCGGCGACAAAACACTCCACAGAGAGCGGCAGTTTGGTATTCCATATGTGTCCCCTACAGCATTAACTTCGTTAGCGCGAACCTTTTAGTGGTCTCTCCCCCATTTCCGTGAGTCCCTGTTTAAAAGCATTCAATTCAAGCTTCAATCCGTCTCCGGGGCCGGGATAGACAGGCAGATGGCGGGGCCAGCGCTGGACGTACGGGAAGCCAGAGAGGATAGATTCTAGTGAGACAACTGTTATCTCTAAGCTCAAGGACACCCTATATCAGACCTGAAATCTAGATAGCGCCACACTGATGCGGGGTGGAGCGAGCCAATGGTGTCCACTGGGTCGTACGGAGGGACAGGTACGTCGGGCTTGTCTTGTACGGGGGCAAGGCCATCTTCTCAGATACGACCTCGTTCCATCTTTACTTAGGGGAAGACAGGGAGGGGGGAAGGGGGGGGAGAGCTTCGTGTTAGGTTGCGGGTTCATTTCCATACCCGGGAAAACTTTTGTCGCGTCTATACCGTCAAGATCTCACGATTGTCAAGGTCATGACTTCTCCCGATCATCAAGGTCATGACTTCTCCCGATCATCAAGGTCATGACTTCTCACGATCATCAAGGTTATGAACACTTTTTAAGATGGGGTCACGCATTGGCCTAGCAGCGCGTTCAGTCATTGTCAAATTTGCTCTGCCCAACTGGTGCGTGGTTCGAAACTCCACCTTTACAACTGTTTTTGCAGGATAAAGTTTCCATGACTTTCTTCGCAAAGAGTAGGGGGTTACTCCCGCAGACATGGTGCTTCTCTGCCTTGACTCGAGTCATTTTCGCGATATACCCTTCAGACATTAAAGCGTTCAACGTATACCATCCAACCAACTCTCCTAAAACCGCTAATGTCATGCTTTCATGAAAAATATAATCTAGCGCATCTACCGTGATGCCAGACTTGTCCGTATGGTTACTCATTGTTGTCATTAAGATTCTGTTCTTAGTCGGCCATTACAACAAACCAGAAGCGCAAAAGCGTGTCATGAAGGATCAATTTTATTGTAGTTTCTGATTTGTTCTTCCGTATCAAATAGAACTGTGCTGCCTACGAATTACCCCGGTTTGCCTTTCAATTTCGTTTCCAACGAGCCTTGAGATTTCGTCCTGGCCCGCCATAGCGTGGTCACCACAGATTTCCATTATAACGATCTATCTATCTATATATACGACTATCGTCTCAAAGACCACACCACAGCAAGCCAAGTCACTAAGGGGTCCCTATGAGACCCTAAAGAACTCAGCCGAGAGGAAGCTGATTGACTTTCCCTCTGCAAGGCAGGAAGCGTGGGGGATAAAAGAAGCAAATATAACGTTGTCATGGCGAGAGACCGACAACAGCGCCCCCCGGTGTTTGGAGATTGGGTAAAGCCGGTAAAGAATCGGCAGAAGCAATCTGGGCCTGGAATAGACATCAAATCGAGGCGGTCGCCAACTTAACCAAGACAACACCTTTGCCATGCCAACATGTCCAACATCCAACACCGCTTCTGAAAATTTGGGGTTTACTTCTCTTTCGCGATATCTTGATTGTCTGTCTATTGCTCTCTTACTCTTGCATGGCTTCTTTTCTCGCGTTACTGATCCATAACCTTCCTCATCCAGCTTCTTTCCTCTGTATATTTCTCTTGCTTCCTTTATCTTCCTCAACTATCTTTCCAGAGTGCCCGTTTCAGGTATTATTCTTGCTACATTCATGCTAAGACATGTCCAAGCTTCATCAATTGAAATGATCCTAAATGTTACATACGCTTTCCATTATCCGCACTCATGTCAATCGTCCCTGCTATCATGTTGTCACAATCATGGTAACGTCATTCAGCCTTGATCTGTTGGTTGTTCTTCGCCGTTCAATGGCTCTCGATCGAAGCTCTGTCACTTTACCCATTTCGATGGAGTCATATCTCGTTGTCTTTCTTTGTTCCGTTACTACCCACCCAATCACTCATTCTTGCTATCTTCCTCTTAAGCTCTTGTTTTCCATTTCTCGCTCTATTTCCCACACCTTCCTGATCTCTGTCTCTCACCCTCCTGATCTGCCTTTTTTGCTCTCTCTCTCACTCTCCTGATCTCCCTTTTTGCTCTATATCCTTCACCCTCCTGGGCCCGTAAGTTCAAAGAGAATATTAACATGGGGTTGGGCGAGATATTTCTGCCTGTCTTTCTTTCTCTCACCCTCCTGACTTCTCTTTCGTCTTCTCATTCTCTTTCTCTCACCCTCCTTGTGTTTCTGGCTCCATCATTCTCACTACCCGATATGTTGCAGTCCTTACTCACATGTCGAATGCCCATTAAAAAACAGCCACACATAATCAGCAATATGATAGCGTAAATGACCTTGTGATATGTACAGTATATAATACCGTATTCATATCTCTAATGGGTTATGCCATTAAACACATCTCGTGCCGGTCTAAGACATAGGATATGGTGGGAAAGTGCGCATTCGCATGTACTAACGTTACGTTATCAAAATATGAATCGGCAGCAACTGTTCGTAAAACTTACCTTTGAGCAATTCAGGTGTAACTCCATTTGAACATATACAATGCGAAATTGCTAATTCTATTTACTACTGCCTTATACTATAGTTAAGCCTGTTATCGCTAAAAATAACTCGCCTGGTTATTGTCGCCGTGGTAGACGATGGGCGGTAGGACAGCCAGACGCCAGGTGTGTCTGTGAGCTGATATCAGGGGATCCTCGTGTGCCCGTCGGCACATCCTATCACAAAAGGTCATCGCCGTATATAGTGGTATGAACTGTATTCTGGACAGCTTAATCACTGTGACTGTGTAATGTTATATTTGACATGTGAAAGGTGTGTTACATGGGCAGGAGACTCTTACAAATTTCTTGAGGAACAAGCGGGCTTCAGGAGGTGGCGGTGTGCAGTAGATCAAATTTTTACACTACAGGCTATGATTCAAAAGTACTTGTCAAAAGCAGGGGGAAGATTCTACTGCGCATTTATTGATTTTTCGAAAGCTTTCGACAGGGTTCCGCACAAGCAACTATGGTTCAGACTATACAGTGAGGGAGTGCATGGTGATATAATGAAAGTGCTACAATCAATGTATACCAAACTGCAGTCCTGTGTGCAAACCTCTAAGGGTCTTACCGACTCGTTCACCAACAATATTGGTACTCGGCAAGGGTGTACGCTACACAGGCAGTTAATGTTTGCAGATGATATTGTTAATGGAACGGACACTGTGGGTCGTTTATTGAAGCTATTAAATGTTTTAAAGACTTTAGTAGCAAATGGGGATTGCAAATCAATGTGGATAAAAGTAAGATTATTGTATTTAGAAATGGTGAACCCTTGAGAAGCAATGAAAAATGGTACTACAAGGGAAAGCCTCTTCAGGTTATGTCTTACTATAAATATTTAGGTATCATATTTTATTCCAAATTGATGTGGTCTGTGGGTCAAAAGACTCTCGCCTCCCAAGCGGGTAAAGCAGTGACAATTATCAAAGAAATTGCTTAATGTTGTGAAAGAATTCAGTTCATTTAGTGGCTTATGTATAAACAAAGAGAAATGCGAAGCTATGTGGCTAGGCAGCAGTAGAGGCGAAGACTCAAAACCCCTTGGCATTAAATGGACTAATGAGCCGATGAAAATCTTAGGCATCTACATATCATATGACACTGCATCTAGCTATGACAAAAATATAACAAGTAGAATAAAGGACATGAAAAAAATAATCATTTTATGGCGAACTCGAAACTTAACTGTAATAGGTAAAATACAAATTATAAAAACCTACTTAATATCGAAATTCCAGTTTATGTTCTCCATGCAGTATTTGGATCAAAATACAATTAAACAAATCAAAAAAATCATATTCATTTTCATATGGAATAGTAAGAACGAAAAAATAAAGAGGGACACCCTAGTAGACACTATTGAAAACGGAGGACTGCACTGGTAACCTCCATATCTAAGCTAAAGTTATCAGCCACTGTAGCAAAGATACCCCCAAAACATGAAACCAGACCAGGAATTTGTTTGTAACGACAAGGTTTATACCCTAGAATTGTCGAACGCCAAAATAGTATATTACTGCATAAGAAGTAGCCTAGTCGATTCAATGGTACAGAAGCCAAAGATGTGGACCCTCTTTGAGGAACTAGACACAGACTATTATAAGAAGGCTTATCTGCTACCTTTCAGCTTATTCACTGACGTTAATTCCCGTATCTTCCAATACAACTTTCTTAATAATATTTTAGTCAACAAATATTGGTTAAAGAAATGGAACATAGAACCCGACGATCTTTGCATTTGGTGTAATAGCTTCAGTGAAGCTCAAGACCATCTTTTTTGGAAATGCCAATACACTCAACAGTTTTGGCATGATTTCAATCAGTATATGCGAGACCATAATTTGGAATTAGCATTGGACAAGAAAATGGTATTTTTTGGTAGCAAACTGTCTACAGTAGCAAGCAACATTGTGGTAATGCTAGCGAAACAATATATACATTCATGTAGAAATAAGGGTAATATCCTAAGCATTTCAGGTTGCATTAAATATATAAATTTCTTTAAGAATATAGAATTGACAGTGGCAAGACAAAGACAAAGGTTACAAATACATATCGAGAGGTGGAAAGGTTTTAGCTGAGCAGAGAAACCCCTGTGTGTGTGCATTCGGTGTCGTGTGTAATTTGTTCGTTTTTTTTTTTTTTTTTTTTATTCTGTCTGCTAGATTTAGGTGTTGTCTGTGTGGCGTTATTGTGTTCCTACCCATTGTGTAATACGCATGCTTACATACGGTGCAAAAGTTTGGGGTAACGATGTCAAAGATTGTATAGAACGCGTGCACGCGAAATTTTGTGAATATGTCTTGGGCGTACCATGGAGTTCACCAACTTCAGCGGTTTATGGTGAGTGCGGTAAATTACCTTTAAGGGTAGGGTGTAGAATCAGTTGTATCAGCCAGATTCAGGTGTAGGGTATTATGGACAAGTTCGTACTGCAGGGGAGAAAACTCTATCTGTAAATATTGCTTACAACATGAAACTATTTCTTCTCTTGACGAGTTCCATATTTTAATGAAATGCCCATTGTATGACAATATCCGCAATAATTATTTTCCTACAAGATATTTAACTATATATGATATTAGGAGTTTTTATGTATCATGACTTAATCTCCTTAGCAAGGGTTATACAAAAAGCATTCACTATGTATGAAAAAAGGTTTAGCCTAATTTTCTCTAATTAACTAAGTTTGTTCTAGTCGGTTGCATGTTAGTTTTGTGTTCTGTATTTGTACAAGGGGCCTGGTGCCAGAAGTTACTAATAAACTATCTATCTATATTTGATATAGAAGCCAGCGTCAATCATTGTCGTTTGTGATAAAGAACTCAGCGTCAATCATTGTCGTTTGTGATAAAAAAGCCAGGGTCAATCATTGTTGTTTGTGTTATAGACGCCAGGGTCAATCATTGTTGTTTGTGATATGGAAGCCAGTGTCAATCATCGTTACCTGTGAAATAGAAGCCAGCATTAATCATTGCACTTACTGCCTCGATTCACTTTATTTGCATAAATTCCTACCGTCAATAATCGTTTAGAAAATAAAAATGGCGATGAATCCTGCAGAAAGTCTAATGTAATGTCCCATCACCTACACGCATACTAAGACATTAATCACGCATTAATCACCCCAAACCCACACCGTACATTCCATATAATGCCACCGCTAAAACCGCTAAGACTCGTGCTGCACTACCCCCGACCCACACCGTACATCCCATATATTGCCACCGCTAAAACCGCTAAGACTCGGGCTTCACTACCCCGACCCACACCGTACATCCCATATAATGCCACCGCTAAAATCGCCAAGGCTCGTGCTTCACTACCCCCGACCCCCAGGGTCCCTCCATCCCTCCCGACCCCCGCCAGGACCTGCCCCATGAGCGAGCACACCTTGTATAAACATCGTTCAATCTTCTTCTTACCAAGGTGGAAAAAAAAGCAGTCCGGCCCATTACGTCATCCCATGAATTAGACTTGGTCCGTGGATATAGGAGGTGAATCGATCTGGTCAGATTGCTCCGTGTACTTGCGCCCCTCACTCCAGCGCCCTATACCCCACGCCCCGCACCCCGCATCCCAGACGCCCCTCACCGCAAGCGCCCTCCTGCGCCCTATACCCCACGCCCGCACCCCGCAACCGAGACGCCCCTCACCCCTGCGCCCTAGGCCTCCACACCCGACACAACACGCGCCTCTCACCTGTGCGCCCCATGCCCACGAATCCCTGCGCCCCATGCCCACGAACCCAGGGTCCCATTCCCTCACCCCTGTTGCCCAGCGTCTCATCCCCTCACCCCTGCTCCCCATGCGCCCCCCGCCCCCCCCCCCCCCGGCTCCCCCGTAGCTCCGCTCCTCCTGCCCTCGGCGTTGGGCGGCGCACTACGGTCAATACGCCATAAGTTCCCGGATGGAGGTGACGAAGGAGTTGGGGGCCCGTGTATGGGAAGATAGGTCTGGGCCACGCCACAGCGCCCAGCGCCCGGGAACGCGCACCAGGGCAGTGGGGAGGGAGGGGCGGGGCTGGCCGGGGGTAGAGGGGGCGGAGTCGGCACCGAGCGAAGGAATAGCTGTCGGCGGCGTAGGGGGAGATGGCGAGAGGCTTTAGGGGGTGGGGAGGGGCCGGGTTGACAGGGGTACGTTGTCCAGCCTGAGCAGAGAAGGCGAGGAGGGGTGGGTGGATGGGAGGGGGTGTTACCGTCGTGCTCGGGGACTCAATGTTCCTGGACGGGAAATGTATTCAGGTCTTTGCTGCCATTTGGATAAATCAGGGTGGGGGGGGGGGAGGTGGGGAGCAGGGGCGACAGACGGAGGTGAAAAGCCTGAGGAGTGAATGTCGGAGATTTGGTGATTACAGATATCATTAGGCGGGGCTAGAGCCTAATGCGGCAAAATAGAGACAAAATAACTGGGACGGATGGGATATGAGACCAGATGCTATATAGAGGGCCGAACCGATTCAGGGCCGAGATACGACGGATGGCGGAAAGTCTAACGGGGGCGACGTGGTGGTAGGACGAGATAGGGCACATCAAAAAGGGTAAAATGAGCAAGTTTGTGGCGAAACAAACAAATCAGCCTTGGAGGACAAAAGTTAACTGAAATGACATTTAACAAGTATAAAGTCAACAAATAGTATCCCTGGCTGCTAGTGAGAAATATACATGAAATTGATGGTACTGAATAAATGCATAGGATAACGTAACTTCTATGCTGCACTTTCACAGGAGCCTAACCTGACCCGGTGACTACTCTCACCCATTCGTTCTCTTGGTGCTCCATTCAATATTAATTGCATCTCTTGGTTTCATGCATGATCTATAAGAAACTGAGCCCATCCTTCCACCGCCGTTCACAGTGTATATAAAACCGAAATGCGACATGATGGAGGGGGGCGGGGCGAGATGATGTGGGAGGGAGCGAGATGATGTGGGGGGTTTGAGATGATGTCGGAGGGGCGAAATGATGTGGGGGGTTCGAGATGATGTGGGGGGTTCGAGATGATGTGGGAGGGGCGAGATGATGTGGGAGGGGCGAGATGATGTGGGGGGTTTGAGATGATGTGGTAGGGGGGGGGGCTGATGTGGGGGGGGGTTCGAGATGATGTGGGGGGGTTCGAGATGATGTGGGGGGGCGAGATGATGTTGGGGGGGGGGGCGAGATGACGTAAGACTGCAGAGGTACCAACACGAACCAAGGGGAAAAGCGGGGGCGAATGGACATAAGACAGAAATGTGACACGCTGGAGGCAGTCTGGGTGAGTTGGCGTAACACCGAAAAGGATCACAGCGGCACTGAAGGGACCGAGTTAAAGCAGCGCATTGGATGGAGGCGGACGTTGGGTGGGAGCAATGCCGAGATCGCATAGGGGGACGCTCGGGTGGTGGGGAGAGAGGGGCCGGGACGCCAAGCTGACAGGACCCGGATGATCTATGCCAGGACGCCAGAGGAACGCTCAGCAAGGTGCTGTGTAGCTTAAAACTCCGGGGTTAAGCAGCCAGGAGACAGTCGGTACTAACGACGGGCCATAAAAAAGCGACGCCTTTGGCGGGGAGTGGAGTTACCATGCGCCCGCCAGCCCCCCCCCCCCTCCCCCCGCCCCCTGTTCCCCCTCTCCCCATTACGGGGGCGGTTGAAGGCCGTTACCCGCAGTGGACAATTTGCTGTCTTGATGGAAAGAAAGCCGACAGAAAACGACGGTCAGCCGCGGTCTAAGAGCTGGTTCCCGTCCTCTCTGCTGAGGGGGCGCTACCGACCTTTGAGACTAAAATACGCATTCGGCTGACACTTATACGTTCTGATTAAAGACGGGCTTAACTCTCCCCGCCATCTTGACTGATTGTTACAATCGCCCGAGTGGAATATATGTGTGCCATTGAGTAGGGTGGGACGCCGGAGAGGACGTCAAACGTACGCGAAACGTACGTGAAACGCCAACGTCAACCAAACACCATAATAATTGGGCCATCAGACCCGTGTTTCTTTTGTGTTGGTATTGGCTTGGTTGACAAACATTTTATTTAACATTTTCTTAGATCAAATGCTTCGTGTTCTTTTTTTGTCCCCTATAGCCTTCAGACTATAGGATGTCCGCGTGTTGAAATAGAGTCTATTGTCCCCGGCTTGCCTCACGTATCATACGCGTGCTCGATATAAAGAAAAACTTCCCGTGGGCACTCATGCGTGACGGTTGTTCATGGTAGCTTTATTGTAGCACGCATAGCACGGTTTAATCTGGAAAAAAATATATAAATACGTGTCACAAGAAGGGGTAGCTTGTATACCAAAACAGAAGCTGAGATACATAACACAAAAAAAAATATACATGACCATGTACAATCCCCCCTAATGACTTAAAAAACTACGTCCCTTAAATGTCAGAAACGTGTGCAGGTGAAACATCGAAATAATCGAACCTAAAATGACCAAGAAATTACATTACATAATCAAAAGATTGTCCATAGCTTTGTTGAACAAACAATAGAAAAAATACTTACAACGCTGGGCATCTAGGGTGATATACAAGAGAAAAAACAGAGAAACTTGTCTTGTTAACGGAAAGGTTGCCGACCTCGTGTGTTGTCTTTTTTAACCTCCTCACGTGACCGGCACTTTAAATCATAAGGCACCCAAGGCCCCAAGCACTGCATAGTGCAATCATAAATGGCCGTAACATCCCCCCTTCCCTCCCGCTTCCTCCCACTAGATGCCACTAGATTTATGTAAATTTGTTGCCTTTCAACCTGTTGCTCACATCGGTACCACAAGGATAAAAGTCTCCAAGGGCAGACGCAGGATTTTGAAAAAGGGGAGTGCGGTTTCCATGTCATGAACTGTCCGGGAGTGACGGAGATGAATAACAGACGACCGGAAGTAGGAGGTGGTGGGTGGATGGCAGGGAAGACGGGCTATGCTCGTCGAGAAAACTTGCGACAGCCGGTTATTTCTGTTGGTTTATGAGCATCTTTTAAGACCAATCTGACCTTTTCGGGTACCACCAAAACCGTCTGCAGTTCATCGGCCAAAATCCCCCCCCCCCAGCCGACAGAGACAGTTTTAATTTTGAGCGTCATAATATTTTTGGTTTCACTAGTGTCTGGCATTTAAGTCACTCTAGAGTAATCAAATAGCTGCTGTTAGGTTTATGTTCGCCTTCACGTGTTGTAGGTCTTCGGTGCATAGAGAGATACATGTATTTAGACTAGGACACATTGCATGGCAGCATGACGTACAAAAAGGTAATATCAGCCCCCCCCCCCCCTCCCCCCCCCCCACAACCCCTCTGTCTACTTCTCTCTCTCTCTCTCTCCACCTTCCTCTATGTTGTCGATGTTTAAAGCTGCGCTGAGAATCGTATTAAGCTCATGAAAGTATTCTTTAGCTCCAAATCTGAAAGGTGACATGTCGACGACTTTACTAAATACGGTCATTTTTAAGTTCGAGCAGCATAATATTTTTTTCTTTCATTAATGTGTGGCATTTCTACTAATGTAAATCGTTTTATATTATCAGTGAAATGTCAGTGAAACGTTTTCAGGTCAATCATTATAAGGTGACCTATCGCCAACATTACTAATGGCGTCCAAAAGTCGCCGTAAATCGACGTCACCGTCTATGGCCTTCATATACACTGTGAGATGGTATCCATGTCTCTTCTCACTCGAACGTCTTCTGTTGACAGATGGCTTTAAGGGTGGCGCAATGCAAATTTAAACAGGTATTCGCAGGCTCTCACATTTTTGAAGCTGTTTTCACACCGGACGGTTCCTTGAAGTATATAAAACGACAAGCGGTGGTTACTGACACAGCGACTTACGGGGCGACTTCCACAACCTCCCTCGATTGTGACCTAGGTCAAAGGTCATCCATGGTTCTGACGAGGCCATTTATTATTTACATGTTTAAACCTATACTTTGCATGTCATGGTTACACAATGGGGAGTTTGCTTAGGACAGTTTTACAAACAGGACATGATCGGGAGGTGGGTGCGCTCAGTTTGTCGTGAAATCCATGTGCTGGCGTTTGGAGGTTCGCGCCCCTCTGTGCGACTGTCTAATATATGCGCACATTATCAAGAAGGTCCCATGTCCTTCTCAGAATGAGGCCGTTTACCCCCAATGACACGGATTGACCTTCTCACATTGGGGAACTAAACCAACCAATGGTATATTATCAACTGGCATGGACATAATAAATTCACCCGAAACCAAGCCCAATTCTTTCCATTCGCGCGGCATCTGTTCCCTTCGAGGTAAACATGCCAATGACCGTCTGCTGACGGGCTGATGGGGTGTCTGTGCCTCCGGGTAGAGCAGTCACAACTACAGTATTTATTACAGCGGCCTGTGACAGCTTGTCTTCCCATAACTACCTTCTTGATGGTGCAGTAACCAATGTGATACCGTGAAGATGCTCCCATTTCTCCTCTCTCCCCCCATCGCCCACTCCAGCCATCGCCTGCCTGGCTGGCGTCTCTGCCCCAAGCCTGCATCATGTGCAGACCGCTCACCATTACGGGCGGGTTCCTCCATAATGGCCGATAATAGCCAATCACCTTATACTATTTTCTTTTCTGCCGAGCGACCGGATGTCGGAAGCCGGGGCGACGAGGATTACAAGGTCACGTGGTCAGGGCGAGAAAGTGGGGGGTGGAGAGTGGGGGGGCGTTTGGTCCCAAAGGAGTAGGGCCCCGGGGCAGGTTTTACCGCCTGAGGGTAAGGGTGAAGGGGGAGAAGGGGAGGGGGAGACAAGGGGGTGGGGCTGGATCTACGTGTACCTTCGCTCGGGGGTTTCATGGAGACAGTCGTCGATGTCTACTGACTTGGGCCCATTAGTGTGGTGTTTTGGTTGCAATGGTTGCCCCAGACCTCTTCTCTTTCTGTTGTTCTGCCTTTTCTATTCTCAGATCTTTTCAGCGTCCTCCGCTCGTCCATCTGTTGCATTAGTCCCCACCCTACCCTACCTTTGTCTCTATGTTCCTATCCCCTCTGCTCCCTCCGCCCCCAATGCTTCTCTCTCTCTAGCTCTAGCTCCCTCTCCCATCTTTGTCTCTCCTTCTCGATGCTTTTCTTCTCAATCTCAATTTTTCTGGTCTCTCTGCTTCTGCCCTCTTGATACATACACTCTAATCTCTTTCATTCACAAACCATTTCATACTCTATGTCTACATTTCTACGAAAAATTTGTTTTTACCCTGTTCCTTCTCAATGCATCTGTCTCAACCCTTTTGTCCCAAATTCCCTGCCTTGGTAAATGCTCCTACTGTCTGTCTTGCTTTCTTGTCATTTGTCCACGTATCCCTGTCCTGTCCTTTATCTTCCGCCTCTTTCCCTCCTCCCAGACCCGCCAGAATCTCCATTATTTCCATCTGCACTCTCCTCAGCACCCCTCCCGTCCTTGCCGTCTATCTCCATCTACCTCTCTCCCCTGTGACAACGCCCAGGTGTCAATAGGTCCGAGTCCTTCATGCGTTTAGGGATGGGATGGTGTGGTGGGCAGAGGGGGGGGGGTGCACCTCTTTACCCAGCACTTCCCTGGAACCCTTCGCGTTGATCGGGGGTTGGTCAGAGCTTTTAGTGGCGACATATGGCCAGCGAACTCGACATTTCTATATCCTCTTGGACAAACAAACCAATATCCACTAGTCGGGAAACAGTTATTTTTCTTCGTTTGGAGAACACATTTCTTCGCTATCAGCTGACAATAGGTCGGTGTATACCTGTGTCCGCCTTCTCGTGTCTTCTCGTGTCTTCTCTCCAGCGGATGTCGTGACTCATCCCAGGGAGGAAAAACAAGTACACAATGCCTAGACTAATTATCTCATGACAGCAATCTGACCGCAGCAGCGACATAATAGGTTTTTACCTGGGCGATCATAAGAGTGTTTCAAACCAAAACTTCATGGGTGTGTCCAGTTTGTCTATCGCTACTGAGCTTTGTTAACACGTAAAGGCCAAGTTTTGCAACAAGCTAATGTCAACAGGTCTGTTCACAAAACAAGCACTGGGCCGATGGCCGAGTTATTATGGTTGACGTCCTCTCCGGCGTCCCACCCTACTTAAAGGCACACTAATATTCCACGCGAGTCATGGTAACAATCAGTCAAGATGGCGTGGAAAATTAAGTCCGTCGTTAATCAGAACGTATAAGTGTCCACCGAATGCGTATTTTAGTCTCAAAGGTCAAAGGCCCCCTCTAAGCGGAGAGGACGGAAACCAGCACTTAGACCGCGGCTGAACGTCGATTTCTGTCGGCTTTCCTTCCATCAAGACCGCACTGGCCATGTGATTGGTGCACACGAAACTGTGCCTGTTATTTAGGTGGGATCTGGTAATTTTAACTGATGCATTTGTGGATGAGAATACCTAACGGCATGCACTGGCAAGACCTTTTTCATTTTCGTTTCATACTTCTGATACGTTGGCCTTTTATGCCACAGTAATTAAACTTGCTCGCCATTGAAGTTCTTGCTTAGTCGTTATGAATATACATTTTTCACATAAGTCTTATATATGCAACGAATGTTTGTTATAAATAGGTCACTATTATTCCTCATTGTAGGATTCCTGAGCAAAAAGTTGGGAATTTAGCTAATTTATATATTAATTCCTTTACCTTCGCATATCCATTATTACAACAAACTCATCATTATAATTATTTCGTGTATGTCTATACAGGTCCCGTCCTTCCAGGTCTACAACAATTATCCGATAATTTTGGTATATTTAGTGCCTTAATTCATTTAAGTAAAACGCGTTAACCTGTGCAGGTCATATCGGGGTCAAGGTGGTGAGGAGCTAGGGGCTTACTTCCGGGGTCATGTTTTCCCACCTCTCTTCATTTTTCCATTGACGCGATATGACCAGAATTGGGGGGGGGGGGGGGAGGGAAGGGGGAATCATGGAGGAAATTCCTACATAACGGGCGATAATTAAGCCAATAAGCAGGTTTGATATCCAGCCATCGAGAAGGACAGAGAGTGCGACTGGGAGACAATGGGTGACGTCACGCTACAGCTAGAGACTGATTGGCCTAGGATGGGCGTGGCAGGGTTACGTAACGACCGCACGGAATCCACCCCCCTCTCCCTGCCCCCACCACGCCTCCGCCATTCTGACGCGCACCATCCACTCACCTTATCACCATTCGCGCCAGTCCCAGTAATTAGTACATCATAAACAATATTTATTCCCTCTGTTAGTCGTCGACAACTCATTTTCCGTAGTTTTACGTTTCTTTTTTCGTACTTTGCCTCCATCTTGTTGAACAGGGCACCAGTGATAGATTAGGTAAAGCTTTTATCTATGGAATTCGTTACACAGGGAACCAGCTATGGCGTGGTTCCCTTTATCTGTTAAGGAGTGTTTCAACGGGAGTACAAGAAAAGTAGAAGGCGAGGAAGGTAATGAAAGAATTGAAAGAGAATGAGGAGTGAAATGAGGAAAGGAAAGAGGTAAGAAAAGGAATTGGATGGAGGAAGAGGGTGAGAAAATTAAGGGCAAAAAGGGAAGAGGATGACAAAGGACACGCTAGAGAAGGAGAAAATTGGCAATGAGATTGGAAACATAAAGAGGATGAAGAGAGAGACGAGGGAGAGAAAGAGGTTGAGAGAAGTAATGGCAATGAGGGACAAGGGTGTGAAGAGGAAAGAAAGAGGAAAGGGAAGAGGAAGAGGAAAGGGAAGAGGGAGAGAAAGAGAATGGGACGGCAAGAAGGGTGCGAGAGCTGGAGCGCAAGATGGAAATGTGAGAGGATAAGAAGATGAAGACAGAGATGGGTAATAGAGATAATGGTGAGGGACAGGGGTGGTGGGTATGGGCGACGAGAGAATGACGAATACAATGCTGAGGGTGCGAGGGAGGGGTGGGGGGCGGTGTCGATGCCAGGGCAAAGCATGCCAGAAAGGAAGCGACCTGCTCGTCGCCTACCAAAGGGCTGTCGAGTGGTTTGGGGGTCACACCTAATCATAGCTGTCATGACGTCACGGCGTTCTGCGTGACGTGACACGGCGCGTGACAAGGCAGCTAAGAGCTCAACAGGAGGGTAAGGTACCTCGCCTGTGTGTCGGTCTGACAGAGGCGGCTCAGGGATTGGCACTTTGAAAGGCGCGAGGGGACCGCTGGGGCTAATTAAGGCCGGGACGAGATGCTAGCGTCCCATGGACAAGTGACGTCAAAAGCTAAACGGCCGATCTGACATCCCACCCCACACTCTGCACCCTATACCCTACACCCTGAACACCACACCTCACACCCCACACCCTAAACTCCCACACCCAACGTCCCACATCCTATACGCACCGCACCTCGCACCCTACACTGCACTGCCCCTACCGGCTCCCCCACCCCCCCCATTCCTTATAAACACCCGCCCAAAATAACCACCGCTCTTCCTTCACCCTAAACGCCAACCACCCAGCCCCCTTTGCTCACCCCCATCCCAGCACTCAGCCCCCTCCCCTCCCAACACTCAGCCTACCCCCCTCCTATTCCCACCCAGTATAAACCGAGGTGGTGGTTGACGGTTAAATGCGGGGATATTAAGACACATACAAACAAATATGAAACATCTGTGCTCAATCGAACATGTCAGCTCTTGTTGTCAGGCATGCCTAACTTGTACCCGTGGTCAGTTAAGTTGCCAACAGGTGTTGATCGACTCGATATTGTTCAGGGCGCACCTGGTGACAGAACAAACAATTAAAGAAGGTACGAATAACGTTCCAAATTCAAAGCTTGGGGACGGAGAATCAACATTGCGCGAATAAAGTAGTCCGCCGACGTTAAGATTGGAATGTCTTTGTACTTCATGTCGACTGTCCCATTAGCTCCGACGGGTTTGTTTTCATATTATTAGGCTATCAAGCAACAATAACAACGACACAAACTGACAGTCAGAGGCACAAATTATCCACTCAGCTATACAAATAATCAATGCTTTATGTGAAGAAACAATTAACCGTAATTACCGCCAGCAGCCTATAAATAAAAGTCTCTAGTATGTTTGCGTTTCACAATCGATTTTAATTTTTGACATGACCCCGGAATATTCATAAGGGAGCATACGTGGCAATGGCAAAATATTTTTCAGAACAAAGCATGCGAGGCACAGAGCCTGACGACTTAGTTTGACACAGATACTGGGTGGCCAGGGTAGCGTAATTAATAAGCCTAAGCTCAATCCGATTCCCAGTGTGCTTGCGCTCCTAAATTATTTTTAATTGCTGAATAAAATGTTCTGATCAGAGCAGACTGGTGCAGGTAACATCACTCAGTGACGTTAACATCACTCGGGTGCGGAGGGGAGGTGGGCGAAGCCCTTCAGGTTAGGCCTCTTTTTGGAGGTGCGTCCGCGATTGAACAATCAGGAGGCGATACGCTAATTATATTCCAACCGGAAATGACGTCTACTGTGTGAGAAAAGCGAGAGAACGTGATAATCGCTAATATAAATAGCTGCGATTCTAACTCCAATCATGTTTTTTTACGGAGATAATCGTTGCAAGTGATATATCAATATGCTTGGATGCTATTTTTCCATGAAACACTAAGATCATGGCCTACTGTGTGGCTTGGAACCGCCGCAATTCATCCCTAAATCGCGGCCCTAATCTCTCGTTTTACGCGTTTCCCCAGAAGGCTGCCTCCACGGCGAAGAGTTTCCTACGCGAGTTTTAACGTAAGGCGGCGCCACATGAAGGGTCACAAAATACGTCACTTCCTCCGGCAAAATGGCGCGCTGCTCGACACTGATTAGCGCGGGTTTTCTCCTTACCAGTCGGAAGAAACGAAGCGTTAACACTCGCCACTTTAAGTTTAATATGAACACTTTCGGTGCAGATAGCGATTAGATTAGGTGGGACAGCCGCTTTAATGTGCATATAGGCTGGTTCCCCCAGCCAACAACAAATGTTTGCCATCCAGGATGCGTGTGGGGAATCCGGGACCCGGTGGCCGTGACGTCAGTGCCGATGCAACTCACTCAGACCGCGGGACCCTCCCATAATGGGCGAAATGGCACTTCGTCATGGCGACGACAAGCAAAACGAGGTCGCCGTGAGGGGTCGCCACCTGCGTCCTTCTCCCAGAAGGCCATATCAAGCCCGACGGCGGTGGGAGCCGGCAGTGTACTCCATAGTCGGGGAGTTAACGCACTCTGACAGCTCTACATGTGACTACTATCTATTTATCCGGTGGGCTGGGGCTCCCCACAAGGGTAATCCAGGTGACCCCTAGATGTGCCCTATAGCTGCTGGCTGCCAAACACATAGGAGGCGAGGATTATGTTAATCACGCTACCGTTACAGCTGTCTGGGGCAATGATACCGAAGGTCAGTGACGATCACTGGAGGCTTGTATTATGACGCGTGATGGCTCTGGTGAGTCTCTTTACATGACCTTATATTCGCCGGAGTTGTTATGATATTTTTGGCTGGTGGATATGTATTTATTATCAAAAATTGTAGAATTTTTTCCTTCATTTCACGGTTTCTTAGTTTGTGGTAGTTAATGACTGCGCAAGTATTGTAATTAAAGCGCGACATGCCACCGGGAAATGTAACAGCGATTGACAACGAAGCACATTCATATAAATGTATACAGAGAATATGAACCTGTTTCAACACTGAAGTTTCTTAAATTGTTTTCTTTATCAATTTTTATCAATCATCATAGCGCCACTCAGGAATTCAACATTATCATTATTCGGACAATCCCAGGGTCCCGGGATCGTTCAGTAACCACACTTAGACCAGACCAATAGATTTCCAATAGACCAATCGCTATGTGGAACATTTGTTGAGCGATTATCGGGTTCAAAATAGAAAAATGTTCGCCCAGGAGGCGAATTTTTTGCATTAAGGAAGGATTAAAATTTATTTAAAATTATTTCGTAGGCTGCGTGTGATATATGAATAAGGCCCCATGGGCTGTATTCAGAAGACAAAACTTCATGCTAAATAAAAAATTTAGAATTGATGGTTTTCCCGGTAAAAACATACCACTCACCAAAAAACATGTTGCGAATGAGAAATGTAGCACACACTGGATCTACGAAAACGACCTCCAGAGACGACACCTACTGAAATGCTGAGACCATTAGAGGGCAAACATCTTTTTATCCGTGGTCAAATTTCCACTTAACGCTAACTAGAGATTCTGAATACGATCAAGATCAAGAATGTATTTATTCCACCAGAATGCCAATAAACGAATACAATGGAATGAACTGACAAGGAAAGCAACAAAAAAACGCATTGGCATCTGTTGAGGAGGCTCCCATTAAGACTTGACAGTCGCTAGCATGGGAGCCACCTAAAAAAAAAAAAAAAAAAAAAAAAAAAAAAATAGAACAAAAACATGTCACTGCAGAAAGTTAACACCAGTGGGTTGTAGGTAACTAACCACAAATATAATGGGCCGTTACATGCTTAGTTTAACACTATTTATTACATGAGTAGCAGTGAGGGTTGTTACACTCATAAACGTACAGATTTATGATAGTAGTTTTTATATAGTTTAAATAACCCTTCAAACTATGTGATTTTGCTTTGTCCAGAATGATTTGTGGAGTGTTATTCATTATACGACCGTTGCTCAAACTATTTTTTCATAATAAGCGTCATGCGATATCACTGCGCCAACGAATACATCATTCCACAATACATCGTTGATATTTATATAACAGTCTATGCAAGCGAGTACAATACATGGCCTTTATGATAAAATCCCCAGATGAGAGCGAACAAGCCAAATCCTGGCACCCGGGAAAACGAAAATCCACATGTAGCCAGCGCGAAAGCTTTGAGGGTCCCGGCTTGCTCAGCGGAGGAACACATGTATTAAAACCCATTCCAGAAAGTAGCGGGGGTGGAGTTGACGATGAAAGTAGTTCCGTCGAACAAACCCAAATGAAGAGCCAGTCGTACTGCCGGCAAATAACGAAGAAACCATTCCCCATATCCATTTCTTAATAAAGTACCGTCATACCGAAACGTTTTTCCCGCACCTGACTGGGAAATACAGGGTTTATCCAGAAATAAAATACTCTCACTGAAATACATATAGATGATTTTTTTTATATAAATATTTAGCATTTAACCATGCCCAATCTCGAACAATCTAAAAGGGAAGGGAGGGGGGGTATGATCTTTATTCCACTGGGGGACTACAGACACACGTGATCGCAGCCGTCGGCGACAGACACTCCGCAGAGGGCGGCAGTTTGGGATTCCATATGTGTCCCCTACACCATTAACTTCGTTAGCGCGAACCTTTTAGTGGTCTCTCCCCCATTTCCGTGAGTCCCTGTTTAAAAGCATTCAATTCAAGCTTCAATCCGTCTCCGGGGTGGGCATAGACAGGCAGATGGCGGGGCCAGCGCTGGACGTACGGGAAGCCAGAAAGGATGGATTCTAAGGGACAACTGTTATCGTTTAGCTCAAGGACAGCTAGTATCACACCTGAAATCTAGATAGCGCCACACTGAGGCGGGGTGGAGCGAGCCAATTGTGTCCACTGGGTCGTACGGAGGGACAGGTACGTCGGACTTGTCTTGTACGGGGGCAAGGCCGTCTTCTCCCCAGATACGACCTCGTTCCATCTTCACTTAGGGGAAGACAGGGAGGGGGAAAGAGGGGGGCGGGGGGCTTCGTGTTAGGTTGCGGGTTCATTTCCATACCCGGCAGAACCTAACCAAGGTTGTTTAGTCTCGTCTATACCGTCAAGATCTCTCGATTGTCAAGGTCATGACTTCGCCCGATCATCAGGGTCATGACTTATCACGATCATCAAGGTCATGATCATATCTTACTACTAACATGGCCATGCCGTCTACCCACTATCCTCACTTCCGCCAAAGCCATGACCTCTGCTCACCACGGCCAAGGTTATAAACTCTGGTTACGACGGGGTCACGCATTTGCCTGGTCGCGCGTTCAGCCATTGTCGAGGGGCCGGCGCGACAGCTCAGTGGGCTAGAGCGCTCGCATTGAGTGGGAGAATGTCAACGGGAGAAGAAAGGGAAGAGCGGGGCCATGTCCCCGGGGTAACCCCCTTACTCTTTGCGAAGAAGGACATGGGATCTTTATCCTGGGACCGCACAGACATGGCCACAGCAGGGCTCGAACCACCGACCCACGTGCCGTTAGGCTCTCAGGTGACCAGGGCGCTCAACGCGAGCGCTCTAGTCCACTGAGCTATCGCGCCGGCCCCCCAACCAACTCTGGATGGGTGGCTCTAGTGCCAGCAAGGTCATCAGGTCCTAACTAACCATGTGACTGAATATGTTGTTCCTTATTTTCTTTATGGAACTTGTTATTTCTTATATATTCACTTGGTTCAATAAACGATTATGGACTGGACTTTCCGCTAATGGCATGCTTTCATAAGAAATAGAAACCCGTTAGCGCAGACCCTCACCCGGCTTAGTCATTGAGGAAATTATTCCATATCCCACCCACTTATTAGATGCGCGCCATTCCAACTTGAACCATGTCGCGAAACACTCTCCACTGATCACGTGACATGGTATTCTCGCTGTGATTGGACAGATGTGGCAGATAACGTAGACTTAAGAGTCCAGACGGGCGCACGTGGCCCGAATGTGTGCCCTAGTCTCCCATATACGGCATACATCTATATAACGACTTCTCTCAAGGGTCATCTCAGGACCCTGAGGCCATTAGGAAGGAAAATCAACAAATATATCTCCAAATTACAGCGTTTTGTCGGAATATTCTGCGCGCGTGCGCATTAGGGAGAAACACTCCTGGTGCATATATCGTTATTTCATGAGCACAGAATCAGAAATTTGAGGCTGTTTTGGGTGACATTTATTTTATTATTATGTATCATAATATTGTGAGCAGTTTGCATTTACAGATTTATGGTGGTGGGTGTTAACATGAGCTGCAGACCATGGGCGCAAATTGCCTGTTATTACAACTTATACATATATAAATGCCGTGCTTTTGCGAACGATTAGGTCACTACGGAATACTTCCAGTTGGACCATAAGCCATTTAGTACTTCTCTTTGGAAAACATTCAGTTAGACGACTATGTATATATAAATACTGGGAATACCACTATGTAACGCAATGAATTATTATTTTTATTAAAGTTTGCCGACAAAGTGCAGCTTTACTACAAATAGATCATAGGATACAATTGTATTATTCTTGAAACCATATAACAAAGTCCTCCTAGCGCAAAAAACAGGATGTTTGACAGTCTTGTTTTTATTTGAATACATTGAAATCCCATAAGAGACAATGGTGAATTTGAATAGAAGGATTAGAATATTCAACCTCACATTCCAAAAACGAAATAAATAACAAAATACGTCTGATAAAAAAAAATCTGAAATGTTCACCTTAAGTTTTGAAAAGCAGCATACCTTAACAAGGCAAGTGCACACATGATATAAACTAACACTTAACACCACAGTTGCCATCACCGGGTGTTTATTACTAGAAGTAAGTGCGAAGGCGGGGCTTTGTATCGCATTGTCAGCATAGACACGTTTCGGTAAGGACATCGTATGCATTTAAGGGGCAAAATACAACAGGATAGATGTACATAAAAATACATGTATAACATGGATCAACTCAGTAGCGCTGTGCTCATCAAAAGCTAAACATTAACACAAAATAACAAGAAAATGTTGTATAAAAATAGTATTATATTATTATCTTGGACATGCATTAACCAAGATGGCGGACTCTCAAGGCAGTCATTTTTGCCCACCCTATTATACTGATTATATGGAAAACAACGTGCACATTTGCATTTGATCATGTATTCCATAAGAATATTCTCTTCAAAATGTAACATTCATACCCCAAATTTATATGAACTACTATCTATAAGGTAGAAATAACAATTTGTAAGTTCTATCCCAAGCATTGTTTTCAGTCAGCCATCTTGGAGGGCAAATCCAATTATACTCAAAAGAGTTACATGTGAATCATGTGAAGTTTGAACACCTCATTTGTTTATTTGATCATACCTTATATCTTTCCCGGACAAACGTTTTGTGAATGTTGATATTTCATTAACTGCGTTCCATCTAAAAGTGTTTGTGAATCTGCAAAACATTCTATTATGTTTGTATTCGAAATACTTCAGTCCCTTGCTAAAAAATATTAGACGAATTCCATTTCACCACTAAAATATATTATTCGCATGATCAGTATCGCAATGCTGTTAATACGTTCATATACATATGTCCGAGGCATACATGTCTATATATTTCATCGTATTTTGCTTCAGTTAAACCCCAGTTCCCCAGTTAAAGCTCTTTGGGCTCTAATTTATTTATGCAAGTTTTATACTCAAATCAAGTTCAAATCAAATTAAATAGATATTATTATTAAGTAGTGGTATGTTAACAATTCATACCCGCCCATGCATAGTAAGATATATGACGTGATAACCATCATGCAGTGAGAAACAAGACTATTCCACCTGATCCGCCACTATTTCACATGTAACTCCTGTTGGCCGAGGGCTAGCAGCTATCGCGACGATCTAACAGATTTTTGCCCTATCCGGATGGCACGTGGTGACAGTATGTTATGCCCTGCCAAGTAACATATGCGGAACGCCTGAATATTACTTCGTTTTACGGTATCCACTACATAATGACAACAGTATCAACGGTGTGTGGTCAAGATTCTGAGCATTATAGAATCATACAGTCGAGCAATTATTCGTCCACCTATCCATGATCCATTTCCTTTGTTCTTATTCCGGATAACGCCCCCCTGCCCCCATTCCCCCATCCCTTCCACCTCCGTTCTACCCCCACCCCTCACATCTCGTCTACCTCTGTTATACCCCCACCCCTCCCATCCCTTCCACCTCCGTCCCATCCACACCCCCACCCTACTCCAATTAATCAATCATTTTACTCATTCCGGCCGACCCGTGACCCCTGACCCCTGACCTCGAGAGGCCCGCCGTCTGTCTGGCCCGTCACAGCCTTGTAATGATGAACTGATCTTTGTTGGGCAGGCACGCCAGCAGCGTTCTCTCCACCGTGGCCGGGGCGTCTGCAACAGTGGCCATCACGGCAAACACAGACATTATGGCTTGAAATACGATATAGCATAGATAGTTTTCATAATTAATCAGTGTGTTAGTACGGACATAAACAAGTCGTTAAGTAAATAATTATAATAATCATACAATTAATATACCAATAAACCTTTATGAAATAATTAATCATTTCATCGAACGCGCGGCATACTAGGCCACATGGGGGCGAGGTGAGCGCTATCTACTAGGCCATGGAGTAACACCCCCCCCCCCTCTCCATCAGGGTGGGGGTGAACGGGGTACCCACCGAGGGTGAAGTGAGCGTGCCGGCCGAGGTCTGCCCGGACAGCCTCCACAGCATGCTTCACGGCCAGAAGGGCTGAGCAGCTCATACACAGCGGCGGCTCGCCGATAACTGAAACACGCGGGGTGCGGCATAGGGCTATACAGTTCTCGCGATCGGGCCGCGAGACTTCAGTTTTGGGGACAAACAAACACACGTGCTCCATGTTGAAGTATAGGCAGCTATAAGTCAATTTCTTTCCAGGTTTATTCTAAAGACTATGAGTACCATTTCACTAAACATGGCTATGAGAGATATACGTTAAAATATTTGGAGGCGATGAAGCGCAGAACTTTGGGAATATACAAGGAAAAATCCGTCTTCAAAATACTCGAAAGCTAAAAATAACGTTCTAAATTTAGCCCTGCACCCGGGCTTTCGCAAGTTCACCACACAGCGAGTGACGTCACAGAGTTTCGCGTGCCTCCGCGGTAACAAAAATGGCGAGAGCAAGTGATCGACTTAACCATTCCGCTGTCAAAATGTGCAGTGCATGGAGTAACAGCACACGGATGCGTCATTAAACCACATGGTAAAGATAAAACAAGACCAGTTGAATGTTTTCGTATCATTTTTGGATCACGAAAAGACCAAGTTTCTTCATTTCTGTAAGTTTTCTGTTTGAAGCGTTGCGCCAACGTTGTCACTCGGGGAGAATCCGTGTGACGTCATAATGCCTCGTTTTCGTAGGAAATGCAAAAAAACGTTAGTTTCTCAGTCGTATTGTCCCGTAGTAACAAATATTCGTCATTGTGATGGCGCGAACGAATAAAAAATATGTCGTCTATCCGTTTTGTTAAGCTATATTTCTTAAATATTCTGAATCATATCGCTAGGCCTTCCGCAATGGACCCACCCCTCGGCGCCTGACTCTTGCGCAGGTAGTCTGGTTCCCGGTCTCTCTCTTTGCGTAACATACACGTCACGCCTACGTCACAGATAGTCAGCATACCAGTGTGCGCAGAGCTTCTAAACTCGTTCCGAACACGTGCTTCGTTTGTTTGTCCCCAAAATGAGTAAACCGGAAGTCTAAGCGAACGAGACTTTATAGCCCTATTACAACGTGGCGGTGGGTAGAAGCCAGCAACCACGTGGTCGAATCGAGTGTATATTTAGGTGAACGCTAAACCACGTGGTCGAAGCGAGTGTATATTTAGGTGAACGCTAAACCACGTGGTCGAAGCGAGTGTATATTTAGGTGAACGTCGAGCCACGTGGTCGAATCGAGTGTATACTTGGGAAACAATTTAATTTAATTTGGTATATACAGGGACAAGGAAGAACAGTAATTTTGTACATATGTTTTAGTTTATTCTATACTTGATCTAAATAGAACGATACAGGGAATTACGAGTGTGAACGCTAAACCACGTGACACTGCTCTGCATATAATAAGTCAAGTGAAGTTAAGTCCAGTTAAATGCCACATATTTAAACCCTAATTTAAACCCCAAAGACCGACAAACATATGAACTTACTCTTGACCCCCAGCACTCCCGGGGGTTGTATAAACTTACTCTTGGCCCCAGCACTCCATTGGGGTTGTACAAACTTACCCTTGGCCCCCAGCACTCCTTTGGAGTTGTATGAACTTATTCTTGGCCCCAGGCACTCCCTTGGGGTTGTATAAACTTACTGTTGGCACCCAGCACTCCCTTTAGGTTGTATTAACTTACTCTTGGCCCCCAGCACTCCCTTGGGGTTGTATGAACTTACTCTTGGCCCCCAGCACTCCCTTTAGCTTGTATAAACTTACTCTTGGCCCCAGCACCCCATTGGGGTTGTATAAACTTACTCGTGGCCTCCAGCACTCCCTTAGGGTTGTATAAACTTACTCTTGGCCCCCAGCACTCCCTTGGAGTTGTATGAACTTACTCTTGGCCCCCAGCACTCCCTTGGAGTTGTATGAACTTACTCTTGGCCCCCAGCACTCCCTTGGGGTTGTATGAACTTACTCTTGGCCCCCAGCACTCCCTTTAGCTTGTATAAACTTACTCTTGGCCCCAGCACCCCAGTGGGGTTGTATAAACTTACTCGTGGCCTCCAGCACTCCCTTGGGGTTGTATAAACTTACTCTTGGCCCCCAGCACTCCCTTGGAGTTGTATGAACTTACTCTTGGCCCCCAGCACTCCCTTGGAGTTGTATGAACTTACTCTTGGCCCCCAGCACTCCCTTGGGGTTGTATGAACTTACTCTTGGCCCCCAGCACTCCCTTTAGCTTGTATAAACTTACTCTTGGCCCCAGCACCCCATTGGGGTTGTATGAACTTACTCGTGGCCCCCAGCACTCCCTTGGAGTTGTATGAACTTACTCTTGGCCCCCAGCACTCCCTTGGGGTTGTATGAACTTACTCTTGGCCCCCAGCACTCCCTTTAGGTTGTATTAACTTACTCTTGGCCCCCAGCACTCCCTTGGGGTTGTATGAACTTACTCTTGGCCCCCAGCACTCCCTTTAGCTTGTATAAACTTACTCTTGGCCCCAGCACCCCATTGGGGTTGTATAAACTTACTCGTGGCCTCCAGCACTCCCTTGGGGTTGTATAAACTTACTCTTGGCCCCCAGCACTCCCTTGGGGTTGTATAAACTTATTCTTGGCCCCAGCACTCCATTGGGGTTGTATAAACTTACTCTTGGCCCACATCACTCCCTTGGGGTTGTATAAACTTACTCTTGGCCCCCAGCACTCCCTTTAGCTTGTATAAAGTTACTCTTGGGCCCAGCACCCCATTGGGGTTGTATAAACTTACTCGTGGCCTCCAGCACTCCCTTGGGGTTGTATAAACTTACACTTGGCCCCCAGCACTCCTTTGGGGTTGTATAAACTTACTCTTCGCCCCAGCACTCCATTGGGGTTGTATAAACTTACTCTTGGCCCACATCACTCCCTTGGGGTTGTATGAACTTACTCTTGGCCCCCTGCACTAATTTGGGGTTGTATAAACTTACTCTTGGCCCCCAGCACTCCCTTTTGGGTTGTATTAACTTACTCTTGGCCCCCAGCACTCCTTTGAAGTTGTATGAACTTACTCTTGGACCGCCGCACTCCCTTGGGGTTGTATAAACTTACTCTTGGCCCCCAGCACTCCTTTGGAGTTCTATGAACTTACCCTTGGCCCCCAGCACTCCTTTGGAGTTGTATGAACTTACTCTTGGCCCCCAGCACTCCCTTGTGGTTGTATGAACTTACTCTTGGCCCCCAGCACTCCTTTGAAGTTGTATGAACTTACTCTTGGCCCCCAGCACTCTCTTGGGGTTGTATGAACTTACTATTGGCCCCCAGCACTCCCTTGGGGTTGTATGAACTTACTCTTGGCCCCCAGCACTCCCTTGGGGTTGTATGAACTTACTCTTGGCCCCCAGCACTCCCTTTGGGTTGTATTAACTTACTTTTGGCCCCCAGCACTCCCTTGGGGTTGTATTAACTTACTCGTGGCCCCCAGCACTCCCTTGGGGTTGTATAAACTTACTCTTGGCCCCAGCACTCCATTGGGGTTGTATAAACTTACCCTTGGCCCCCAGCACTCCTTTGGAGTTGTATGAACTTACTCTTGGCCCATAGCACTCCCTTGGGGTTGTATAAACTTACTCTTGGCCCCAGCACTCCATTGGGGTTGTATAAACTTACCCTTGGACCCCAGCACTCCCTTGGAGTTGTATGAACTTACTCTTGGCCCACAGCACTCCCTTGGGGTTGTATAAACTTACTCTTGGCCCCCAGCACTCCTTTGGAGTTGTATGAACTTACTCTTGGCCCCCAGCACTCCTTTGGAGTTGTATGAACTTACTCTTGGACCGCCGCACTTCCTTGGGGTTGTATAAACTTACTCTTGGCCCCAGGCACTTCCTTGGGGTTGTATAAACTTACTCTTGGCCCCCAGCACTCCCTTTGGGTTGTATAAACTTACTCTTGGCCCCCAGCACTCCCCTGGGGTTGTATGAACTTACTCTTGGCCCCCAGCACTCCCTTGGGGTTGTATTAACTTACTTTTGGCCCCCAGCACTCCCTTGGGGTTGTATCAACTTACTCGTGGCCCCCAGCACTCCCTTGGGGTTGTATGAACTTACTCGTGGCCCCCAGCACTCCCTTGGGGTTGTATTTAACTTACTCTTGGCCCCCAGCACTCCCTTTAGGTTGTATAAACTTACTCGTGGCCCCCAGCACTCCCTTGGGGTTGTATAAACTTATTCTTGGCCCCAGGCACTCCCTTGGGGTTGCATAAACTTACTGTTGGCACCCAGCACTCCCTTTGGGTTGCATAAACTTACTCGTGGCCCCCAGCACTCCCTTGGGGTTGTATAAACTTACTTTTGGCCCCCAGCACTCCCTTTAGGTTGTATAAACTTACTCTTGGCCCCAGCACTCCATTGGGGTTGTATAAACTTACCCTTGGCCCCCAGCACTCCTTTGGAGTTGTATGAACTTACTCTTGGCCCACAGCACTCCCTTTGGGTTGTATAAACTTACTCTTGGCCCCCAGCACTCCTTTGGAGTTGTATGAACTTACTCTTGGCCCCCAGCACTCCTTTGGAGTTGTATGAACTTACCCTTGGCCCCCAGCACTCCTTTGGAGTTGTATGAACTTACTCTTGGCCCACAGCACTCCCTTGGGGTTGTATAAACTTACTCTTGGCCCCCAGCACTCCTTTGGAGTTGTATGAACTTACTCTTGGCCCCCAGCACTCCTTTGGAGTTGTATGAACTTACTCTTGGACCGCCGCACTTACTTGGGGTTGTATAAACTTACTCTTGGCCCCAGGCACTTCCTTGGGGTTGTATAAACTTACTGTTGGCCCCCAGCACTCCCTTTGGGTTGTATAAACTTACTCTTGGCCCCCAGCACTCCCTTGGGCTTGTATGAACTTACTCTTGGCCCCCAGCACTCCCTTTAGCTTGTATAAACTTACTCTTGGCCCCAGCACTCCATTGGGGTTGTATATACTTACTCTTGGCCTCCAGCACTCCCTTGGGGTTGCATAAACTTACTCGTGGCCCGCAGCACTCCCTTTAGGTTGTATAAACTTACTTTTGGCCCCCAGCACTCCATTGGGGTTGTATAAACTTACCCTTGGCCCCCAGCACTCCTTTGGAGTTGTATGAACTTACTCTTGGCCCACAGCACTCCCTTGGGGTTGTATAAACTTGCTCTTGGCCC
The DNA here is from genome assembly GCA_964019135.1 of Arenicola marina. Lineage (NCBI taxonomy): Eukaryota > Metazoa > Annelida > Polychaeta > Arenicolidae > Arenicola > Arenicola marina. Next base: position 21,939,778 of record OZ025264.1, read on the forward strand.
CAGCACTCCATTGGGGATGTATAAACTTACCCTTGGCCCCCAGCACTCCTTTGGAGTTGTATGAACTTACTCTTGGCCCACAGCACTCCCTTGGGGTTGTATAAACTTACTCTTGGCCCCCAGCACTCCTTTGGAGTTTTATGAACTTACTATTGGCCCCCAGCACTCCTTTGGAGTTGTATGAACTTACTCTTGGACCGCCGCACTTCCTTGGGGTTGTATTAACTTACTTTTGGCCCCCAGCACTCCCTTGGGGTTGTATTAACCTACTCGTGGCCCCCAGCACTCCTTTGGGGTTGTATGAACTTACTCTTGCCCCCCAGCACTCCCTTAGGGTTGTATTAACTTACTCTTGGCCCCCAGCACTCCCTTTAGGTTGTATAAACTTACTCGTGGCCCCCAGCACTCCCTTGGGGTTGTATAAACTTATTCTTGGCCCCAGGCACTCCCTTGGGGTTGCATAAACTTACTGTTGGCACCCAGCACTCCCTTTGGGTTGTATAAACTTACTCGTGGCCCCCAGCACTCCCTTGGGGTTGTATAAACTTACTTTTGGCCCCCAGCACTCCCTTTAGGTTGTATAAACTTACTCTTGGCCCCAGCACTCCATTGGGGTTGTATAAACTTACCCTTGGCCCCCAGCACTCCTTTGGAGTTGTATGAACTTACTCTTGGCTCACAGCACTCCCTTGGGGTTGTATAAACTTACTCTTGGCCCCAGCACTCCATTGGGGTTGTATTAACTTACCCTTGGCCCCCAGCACTCCTTTGGAGTTGTATGAACTTACTCTTGGCCCACAGCACTCCCTTGGGGTTGTATAAACTTACTCTTGGCCCCCAGCACTCCTTTGGAGTTGTATGAACTTACTCTTGGCCCCCAGCACTCCTTTGGAGTTGTATGAACTTACTCTTGGACCGCCGCACTTCCTTGGGGTTGTATAAACTTACTCTTGGCCCCAGGCACTTCCTTGGGGTTGTATAAACTTACTGTTGGCCCCCAGCACTCCCTTTGGGTTGTATAAACTTACTGTTGGCCCCCAGCACTCCCTTGGGCTTGTATGAACTTACTTTTGGCCCCCAACACTCCCTTTAGCTTGTATAAGCTTACTCTTGGCCCCAGCACTCCATTGGGGTTGTATAAACTTACTCTTGGCCTCCAGCACTCCCTTGGGGTTGTATAAACTTACTCGTGGCCCCCAGCACTCCCTTTAGGTTGTATAAACTTACTTTTGGCCCCCAGCACTCCATTGGGGTTGTATAAACTTACCCTTGGCCCCCAGCACTCCTTTGGAGTTGTATGAACTTACTCTTGGCCCACAGCACTCCCTTGGGGTTGTATAAACTTACTCTTGGCCCCCAGCACTCCTTTGGAGTTGTATGAACTTACTCTTGGACCGCCGCACTTCCTTGGGGTTGTATAAACTTACTCTTGGCCCCAGGCACTTCCTTGGGGTTGTATAAACTTACTGTTTGCCCCCAGCACTCCCTTTGGGTCGTATAAACTTACTCTTGGCCCCCAGCACTCCTTTGGAGTTGTATGAACTTACTCTTGGCCCACAGCACTCCCTTGGGGTTGTATAAACTTACTCTTGGCCCCAGCACTCAATTGGGGTTGTATAAACTTACCCTTGGCCCCCAGCACTCCTTTGGAGTTGTATGAACTTACTCTTGGCCCACAGCACTCCCTTGGGGTTGTATAAACTTACTCTTGGCCCCCAGCACTCCTTTGGAGTTGTATGAACTTACTCCTGGCCCCCAGCACTCCTTTGGAGTTGTATGAACTTACTCTTGGACCGCCGCACTTCCTTGGGGTTGTATAAACTTACTGTTGGCCCCCAGCACTCCCTTTGGGTTGTATAAACTTACTCTTGGCCCCCAGCACTCCCTTGGGCTTGTATGAACTTACTTTTGGCCCCCAGCACTCCCTTTAGCTTGTATAAACTTACTCTTGGCCCCAGCACTCCATTGGGGTTGTATAAACTTACTCTTGGCCTCCAGCACTCCCTTGGGGTTGTATAAACTTACTCGTGGCCCCCAGCACTCCCTTTAGGTTGTATAAACTTACTTTTGGCCCCCAGCACTCCATTGGGGTTGTATAAACTTACCATTGGCCCCCAGCACTCCTTTGGTGTTGTATGAACTTACTCTTGGCCCACAGCACTCCCTTGGGGTTGTATAAACTTACTCTTGGCCCCAGCACTCCATTGGGGTTGCATAAACTAACCCTTGGCCCCCAGCACTCCTTTGGAGTTGTATGAACTTACTCTTGGCCCACAGCACTCCCTTGGGGTTGTATAAACTTACTCTTGGCCCCCAGCACTCCTTTGGAGTTGTATGAACTTACTCTTGGCCCCCAGCACTCCTTTGGAGTTGTATGAACTTACTCTTGGACCGCCGCACTTCCTTGGGGTTGTATAAACTTACTCTTGGCCCCAGGCACTTCCTTGGGGTTGTATAAACTTACTGTTGGCCCCCAGCACTCCCTTTGGGTTGTATAAACTTACTCTTGGCCCCCAGCACTCCCTTGGGCTTGTATGAACTTACTTTTGGCCCCCAGCACTCCCTTTAGCTTGTATAAACTTACTCTTGGCCCCAGCACTCCATTGGGGTTGTATAAACTTACTCTTGGCCTCCAGCACTCCCTTGGGGTTGTATAAACTTACTCGTGGCCCCCAGCACTCCCTTGGGGTTTTATGAACTTACTTTTGGCCCCCAGCACTCCATTGGGGTTGTATAAACTTACTCGTGGCCCCCAGCACTTCCTTTGGGTTGTATAAACTTACTCTTGGCCCCAGCACTCCATTGGGGTTGTATAAACTTACCCTTGGCCCCCAGCACTCCTTTGGAGTTGTATGAACTTATTCTTGGATCGCCGCACTCCCTTTAGGTTGTATAAACTTACTCTCGGCCCCCAGCACTCCCCGGGGGTTGTATAAACTTACTCTTGGCCCCCAGCACTCCCTTGGGGTTGGGCGCATTCCTCAGGAACTGGACCCTGAAGTCTATGGGGATGTCCTTGGTGGTTGGCGGGTGGTAGCCCTGTCGACAGTGAAATGTTGGTTGTTTAGGTCGCGTCTTGTGCACGTGGAGGTCAAAACTGGGCCAATAAAAAAAAACCTGGAAAGACTGAAATGGGGTTGAAGTAAACATGCCCCAAATGCAGGTGCCAGGGCGCGAACCCACGACATGTTGATCTGCAGCTCAGCCTGCTTACCAACAGGGCTAGGGAGTGTCCTCCATCCTGCCGACAGCGGATGGATAGTAAAACCAAAATATTCGTACTCCGTTAGTCTGTCGCCACCAGCAATTACGCAAGACTGGAACCTACTTTCCGCATCCCTTAACCAATCAATTCCTGTCTGAAGTAATTTAGTTTTTTCAAAGTCATATCATTGGCAGTTACCCCCGTTGTGACGTCATGACTGACCGGACGTAAGCTTAATAATGTACCAGCGGTGATATACCTGCCCGTGATGACGTCACAAGTGACAGAACATTATTCACCAAGTACTTGCCCATTGTAAGGTCATAATTGAGCGACACATCACTTATCCATGTGCAGGCGGTGGCAGTCTTGCCCGATGTGACGTCATAATTGAGGGGACACGTCACTTACCCATGTGCTGGCTGTTGTATTCTTGCCCGTTGTGACGTCATATTTGATTTCTTCCATCAGGTAGTAGCCTAAGCCCATGACGAAGGCTCCTTGCGCCTGTCCCATGTCGATTTCAGGGTTGGTACTATAGTACAAAACAAGATGTATCGGTGGATTCCATGTTATCAGCGCAACAAATCATCAATTGTTTCACAAGATCAGACGCTCCCAATACTGCATACAAGAATATATTGCTGTGTGATGTATGACACATGGGAATAGATGGCCTGAACCGGACCAGGGAAGCCTCTGGGATTCCAAGATAATTACCGAAGCAACAAGAATGCTTTTAACCTTATTTCTACCATTGCACAAAACAGAAGTACATGTTAAATTGACAGGGTTGCCACCACTTCTGCTTACCTCTCGCCGACGTCACACAACATGTCCACACGATCTGCTTACCTCGCACCGACGTCATACAACATGTCCACACGATCTGCTTACCTCTCACCGACGTCATACAACATGTCCACACGATCTGCTTACCTCTCACCGACGTCATACAACATGTCCACATGATCTGCTTACCTCTCACCGACGTCATACAACATGTCCACACGATCTGCTTACCTCTCACCGACGTCATACAACATGTCCACACGATCTGCTTACCTCTCGCCTACGTCATACAACATGTCCACACGATCTGCTTACCTCTCACCGACGTCATACAACATGTCCACACGATCTGCTTACCTCTCACCGACGTCATACAACATGTCCACATGATCTGCTTACCTCTCACCGACGTCATACAACATGTCCACACGATCTGCTTACCTCTCACCGACGTCATACAACATGTCCACACGATCTGCTTTTCTCTCACCGACGTCATACAACATGTCCACACGATCTGCTTACCTCTCGCCTACGTCATACAACATGTCCACACGATCTGCTTACCTCTCGCCGACGTCATACAACATGTCCACACGATCTGCTTACCTCTCGCCTACGTCATACAACATGTGCACATGATCTGCTTACCTCTCGCCGACATCATACAACATGTCCACACGATCTGCTTACCTCTCGCCGACGTCATACAACATGTCCACACGCTGGATCTGATGTTCGCCAGTGAGCACATCTAGCTGAATCTCCGTGCACGTCGCACCGTAGGCAAAGTACTCACATGGGTATTCAGTGCTCGGCGCCACCCTGCAACCATGACATCAAATTGACTGATCCGACACTAAGCCCCCCCCCCCACGCTTGAGTCCTGTTTCGTTAATCGTGAGTATGAAATTGACAATCATAGCGGATGATAGGTGCAAGTGAGAAGTACCCATCTCTGAAACTGACAAGAAAGTGACATGCTGCTTTGTTTGTCCGACTTGTTTGTCCGACATAGCGCACGTGGAAGACCTTTCTTCGCCACACGATTGGATAAAAGCAATAGTGACGTCAGTGAATGATTGACAGCCTGGATCGATCTATTGTGGTGTTCTTTAAGCATCGTTGGTGCGCATTGAGGCTACATTGGGTCAAGCCCCCCCCCCCCCCCATGGGACACTTTACCAATTCTGGTCATATCGCGTCAATGGGAGAAAGAAGGGAAGAGCGGAGCCCTGTCCCTGCGGTGACCCCCTACCCTTGGTTTTCATTTCACCGTGAACTGGGAATGAGGCGAATAATTCTTCGTGAACTGGGAATGGGGTATTCGCCGATCGTCGTGATCATGAATTTGCATTAATCGTGAACTAGGAAGTTTAATATTAAATAACCGTGAAAATCGAAAAATGGCTAATTGATATCCTGTATCCGCCCTACCTATGTATACTGGAAGTTATCCTTTTTAATTCATCGTGACGTGGGAATAAAAGCATTTATTCTTCGTGATCTGGGAACACGACCCCCCCCCCCTCCCCCCCCCCATATATAACGCACGCAGTGCCATGCCGCTCACGTGGCAGACCACGTGATGCGAGGGAAAGTAGATACGCCTTTGGAAACTAATGGTCTGTCTGTCGCATCGACAAAGGCGAAGTATAGGCGCTACGTTATAACAATAACGTCAAAGTACGTATTACTACTGTTTCTATGTATAAGCTGAGCAAGTTCAACATTCTCCAGAAAGGACGCGACCCCTCTCACATCTCGCGACATGTCCTGTCTTATATGTCTCAGCGAGATTTGTCTCAACCACCGTTTTGCAAACACAATTGTTCAAGACAAAGCACACCACATTGCAACAGGTGAAATGTGTCCAGCAATAGAAGCGAGGCATCATTAAATAACAATAAATATTCCTTTTTATTCGTTCTCTGGTCTTGTATGGATTCCAATTCCAATTTTCCTATTTGGCCACATATTGTCCAAGTTTTCTGCCCCCCCCACCCCTCACCCCGGGCCCTTAATTGTTTTTTTTTTATTCATTTTGATTCATTGTTAGAATCTCTCTTTTCTGCTTGGTCATGCAAAAAAACGTAATATTTAGAATATTGGATATTCCATGTTACACTACACAAGTCTGGCTAATTAACAAACAAAAACAAACATTTTCCCCAATGGCCCACAGATTCCAACATGACAATGTTCAGCAATTTTTGTTTTTCTAGGGGGAGGGGGGGAGGGCAATACCACAAATACCAGTTTCAATACATGTACCGGTATATTGTAGACTGGTGCAGCTTTGTCGCGTTGTTCAGTGCACAACCCTGATATAACATTCACATAATATCATGCTGCAACTACACTGCAACTACATGCTGCAACTACACTGCAACTACATGCTGCAGAAACAATGCATGATTGAAAGGGTATTTTGGGTACATCGCCACAGCCACCATGATCTGGCTGTGAGGTCCAGCCACCCACAGCCACCCACACCCACCCACACCCACACCCACACCCACCAAGATCTGGCTGTGAGATCCACCCCCACACCCACCCATACCCACACCCACCAAGATCTGGCTGTGAGATGCAACCCCACACCCACCCATACCCACACCTACCATGATCTGGCTGTGAGATCCACCCCCACACCGACCCACCCACACCCACACCCACCAAGATCTGGCTGTGAGATCCACCCCCACACCCACCCACACCCACACCCACCAAGATCTGGCTGTGAGATCCACCCCCACACCCACCCACACCCACACCCACCAAGATCTGGCTGTGAGATGCACCCCCACACCGACCCACACCGACCCACAACCACACCCACCAAGATCTGGCTGTGAGATCCACCCCCACACCCACCAAGATCTGGCTGTGAGATCTAGCTCCTGCTGGTAACACTTCGCCACCAGCTCCTGCCATGTCGGATCCTTGAGCTTCGCTCTGACGGGGGCGAACCGCTCGTTGAGTGTCTTGCAGCAGTCAACCACACCCTAAAATATAGAAACAAATACATTTTCACTTAAACTGCCCTTGCATGTTATTAATATTTTGCCTCCGATAAGCCGAGAGTAAGACCGTAAAAGGTAGTTAGCTAATTACCCAGCAAACACATCATGTTTTTGTAACGTTTTAAAATGGTGCTACTTGAATTATGTTTTTTTTCAAAAACGTTATGAAAACCTTTCGTGTAATCCTGATCTCAATGGTTGACTAGAAGCGTGTGTATTAACATTTTAGAGACGTTTTGTCAAACGAGTCAAACATGTAATTTCACAACAGATGAGAAACTGGGTCTTTTTTCGCATTTCGTAACGTTTTAGAAACGTTAAAATACCTCTCCAAAATAACATCATTATAACGTCCGGCGACCTATTTGTACGTTTCTAAGACGTTAACATAACGTTTTTGTGTTAGCTGGGTATATGTGAAATTATTTACAAAAGACAACGATAGTATTGAATTATAAGCCACAATTTCGTAATGATACGGCTGTGAGCCCCATACGGTGGTTTACTTGACTGATCATGCCAGATAAAATGCCTGATAATATCTACCACTGACTCTAGACAATGTACGCATGTTGACGCGATCCGTGGCCTGATACACGTCGTGTTTGACCTGCATGCACGCGTGTGACCTCGTCAAGCCGTATTTGACCTGATTTAGCGAAACTCCCATAGGCCGCCATGTTAAAGTGTAATAGGGGCTGGGGGGGTTCTACCTCACTTTTTGGAAAAACTAGCCTGAAAACACCTTTCTTTTATTATTGCGTTGTAATAACCTACTTTAAGCATTCAAAAGTATAAACCTACTTAAGCAGCACGTGACCTAATTAATCCGAGTGTTATCTAATTAAGCCTAACCTGTTATCTAATTTACCTAAGTAAGTGACATGCAACCTAATTAAGCCGCGCGACCTAATTAAGTGACATACATCGTCATTAAGCTGCACGTAACCTAATTAAGCCGCGTGACCTAATTAAGTCTAGGTTTACCGACTTACGCGGCAGCAGAGTTCGCTGGAGATGCTGCCGCCCGTGGACGACACGTTGGGGTTGTTGACGGTGTCCGCCGGCCGGATACGAACCAGCTCCATCGAGATGCCGAGCTCATAGGCACAGACCTGCTGGACCTGAACCACGCAGACAGCGGAGGTGTTTATAGAGGATTTGGGTAATAATAAGGCACGTGACGCCGATGACGGTAAAGGATTCGGATGGCAGAACTATCTTGCAAACAGTATGTGAACATGTCACAAAAAACAGGGTGAAAATAGAACAATTTGTGATTTAAAAGACAGTCTATAACACGCATACTAATAGATAGGCAACACACCTCGGTGCGATATACATGTACATATAAATATGCGATTATTGAAGGAGACAACAAAATGTGTCTTAATGACGAGCATACAATGACGCACATTGGATCGAACTAGTCAAACCGACATGCGGCAAGTGCCAGAAATGACCACATTTTCGTCATCGCCCTCAGAACACGCCCTCCCGAGCTCTTGTTTGCAGGTCCGCACGCCATTTCTTTTGTTTTTATATGCCAAGCCGCTGATGTCTGATGGCACCGCACAATGCACATTATTGGCGGGCGTTTCTACCTTGGTGTTGAGACCCTGACCCAGCTCCACGCCGCCCGTTGTCACGGTAACGGACCCATCGCCGTTGAGCACGGTCACCATGGCGCTGAACATGGCCCCATTCCAGGCCGCTCCGAACTTGATGGGCACCAAGCTGAGGGCCAGCTTCTTCCAGCGGTTCGCCTGAGACCCGGGAAGACGAGGATGGAGTCATTGCGAACGCGGGTTTGGGATGGGTTAGGCTTGGCGTCATGCGAGACTCAGATAGACCGACCATTTAAAGTACTAAGAACAGTTTGTGTGTTTGGGGGGGCGGGGAGGGGGGGGTCAAGTTAAAGGGAATTAGACATTACTTGGAATTAGATTAGGGAGTATTTCTAATGGTATCTGTCATGTATTTGTCACTATTTCTTCTTAAATAACTATGTAATAAGTTGTAATTCATACATATTGGTGCATTTGGGGTATACGTTTTATATATCTACGAAATACTACTCTTACTTAGCAAAAAACCTTGGTTTATAAAGTGGAACTCAAGGGTTTTTTAGCATGAGCAATATTGTGATATAAATATAAAATGCAAACCTTGATCATGTCAATGAATAAGAGTTGCTAATTGTGAAATAAGTATTTTTAAGAAGAACTGGCCATAAACATGAAAGTACTCTTTCACTTTATTCACAGTTGCCCATCTTAGTTTTTGCATGCCTAATTCCCGTCTCAAATAAGTGTTCATGTACAATGCATATAGTAGAGGCAGCGAAGCGCGTTCTTTGTCCTAGCTCGACGTCTTATGGGTCATAATGGGTGTAAAATTACCAAGAAATACGGATTTTCACGATCAACTGACGATCTCTGGATCTCGAGTCAATCACTCTACCTCTTCGGCCAAACGGGGTCAATACTTGTAGGAATGGTTCTACGTAAGTATTATAAATGTTAAACTTCATAGATATGCGTTTTAGTGCAGAGCGACTATATAAGAGCGACATATGACGAAATATGTTTAGGGATTTGCTATTACAAAAACATCATGAATTCAAGAAGTTAAGTCAACCACGATTCTGTCAGACATAGACACGTGTACCAACCTCGTTGAATTGTTTGATCCTGGCGGAGCGACTTTCAAATTCGCAAGAGGTCAAGAGGTCACGAGTAAGGTCCCGGATGTTGCAATATGGCAGTGGCTGCCTCAACAGACACATCTGGTTAGAGAATAAAACGGCAGATATGTAGACGAAAATCTTGCAGATTATAGTAGAACAAGTCTTCACCAAGCGTGATTGGGCGATGTACGCGATTCACAGACGTTCTCGGCTTAACCAAGGTCAATATGTGTGGGAAAATCAGGACCCAGCAAAATGCCCGATATTGGCAGAAGTTCGATTTACTCAGTATTCGGTTTAAGGAGGGAGCTACGGTATGTATGCTGTCTAGCATACGTTAAGAGTGTTTATTTTATTTGAATTTAATTACTTTTCATTGTCAATATTGATAGAGAGAGATTCGTGTACCTGTCCCTTCCTGGACGTCTAACATAAGCGAGGAATGTTCTTGCAGTGAACCAACTTTAACTGTTAATGTTCCCACCCCCTCACCTGTCCCTTCCGGTACATGTTGGTGATCCGGACCGCGGTGGGATCCAGACCCAGCTCTCTGGCCACGTGGTCCAGGATCGTCTCGATGACAAATACGGCGGGGGCGGAGCCTGGGGATACATGGAGTGGTTATATAGGAGCGGCTGGGGGTGGAGCCTGGGGATACATAGAGTGGTTATATAGGAGCGGCTGGGGGTGGAGCCTGGGGATACATAGAGTGGTTATATAGGAGCGGCTGGGGGTGGAGCCTGGGGATACATAGAGTGGTTATATAGCAGCGGCTGGGGGTGGAGCCTGGGGATACATAGAGTGGTTATATAGGAGCGGCTGGGGGTGGAGCCTGGGGATACATAGAGTGGTTATATAGGAGCGGCTGGGGGTGGAGCCTGGGGATACATAGAGTGGTTATATAGGAGCGGCTGGGGGTGGAGCCTGGGGATACATAGAGTGGTTATATAGGAGCGGCTGGGGGTGGAGCCTGGGATACATAGCGTGGTTATATAGGAGCGGCTGGGGGTGGAGCCTGGGGATACATAGAGTGGTTATATAGGAGCGGCTGGGGGTGGAGCCTGGGGATACATAGAGTGGTTATATAGGAGTGGCTGGGGGTGGAGCCTGGGGATACATAGAGTGGTTATATAGGAGCGGCTGGGGGTGGAGCCTGGGAATACATAGAGTGGTTATATAGGAGCGGCTAGGGATGGAGCCAGGGGATACATAGAGAGGTCAGGAAGGAGCGGCTGAGGGAGTGGGGGCAGAGGGGGTGAGGATATATCTAGTGGTCAAAGGGGGGCGGGCAGGGGGGGGGGGGGCTGCGGATACATGTAGAGGTCAGCGAGGGGCGGCTGGGGCACAGGCGGGGATGGGGGGTGGAGCCTGGTGATATATATAGAGGTCAGACAGGAGCGGCTGGGGGGGGGGGGCTGCGAATATATATATAAAGGTTCGACAGGAGCGGAGAGGTTAGAGATGGGGCAGACGGAGGTTGGGGGCTGCGGATACAAATCAAAGTTAGAGAGGGGCGGCTGGGGGGAGGGGGCAACGGGGGATGGAGCCTGCGGGTACAAGTATAGGTTAGGGGGGTAGCGGATATATAGAGTGGTTAGAGGGACGGGTGGGGTGGGCAGAGGGCTGGGGGGGGGGCTGCGGATACCTAAGAGCAGTTAGAGAGGGGCGGGTGGGGGGGTCAGCGGATACATATTGTTGTTAGAGACGGGGCAGAGGGGTGGAGGCTGTGGACATAAAGAGAGGGGTTGGGATGGCGGAGGGGTTGGGCGTGCGGCGGGTACATGAATGAGTTAGAGGGTTGGGTAACGGAGGGGTAGAGGGGTGCAACACAGAGGGGCGAGGGGGCTGTATGGGTGAGGCATTGACGTCTCTCACTAAGCCAACAATGAACAGCAACTCAGTCATGAATATTAGACGCCAATGCTGGTACCAAATGAGGCCGTGTCGTTAATACATAATAACCGTAGGGATACCACATACTTTGCAGAATTACGACAGTAAAATAAGCCACTTAGCACAGCAATTGTACCGATGAAAAGTCGGAAAAGTGGAAAAAGCTCTTCATCGTGCGTAAACCCGGAAATTATCTACCCGTATGTGCGTCACTCTTCATCCAGGTGGCGCTGCCTTACCCGGGGAGCGGCACCACGTGTTACTAGGTGTGTTGGTGCGGACGGCCACGTTGACCAGGCGCCAGTTCTCACAGAAGTAAGCTGCAAGTACAGCCCACACAACAGTAAAACCGTGGCCGTTTCTGTTTCTGAAGTGCAAGACAGCGTTTATAGAAATTTGCTTCGGTATTCCAAATTGTATCTGACCCTACAAGACACACGATATGGTATAGCAACATAGGCTGGTTCCAGGGCCCATCCTTGTCTGAACACAAGCTGGTTCCACGGCCCATCCCGACAAACCGTTGTTCCACTGGTTCCCCGACCCTGCCCACATACTGCTTCCCGGACCCGGCCCACCGACTGGTACCCGGACCCTGCCCACAGACTGGTTCCCGGACCCTACCCAGACTGGTTCCCGGACCCTACCCACAGACTGGTTCCCGGACCCTACTCACAGACTGGTTCCCGGACCCTACCCACAGACTGGTTCCCGGACCCTACTCACAGACTGGTTCCCGGACCCTGCCCACAGACTGGTTCCCGGACCCTACCCAGACTGGTTCCCAGACCCGGCCAACAGACTGGTTCCCGGACCCTGCCCACAGACTGGTTCCCGGACCCTACCCAGACTGGCTCCCGGACCCTGCCCACAGACTGGTTCCCGGACCCTACCCAGACTGGTTCCCGGACCCGGCCTACAGACTGGTTCCCGGACCCTGCCCACAGACTGGTTCCCGGACCCTATTCGGAGTGGTTCCCGGACCCGGCCCACAGATTAGTTCCCCGACCCTGCTCACAGACTAGTTCCCGGACCCTACCCACAGACTGATTCCCGGACCCTACTCACAGACTGGTTCCCGGACCCTGCCCACAGACTGGTTCCCGGACCCTACCCAGACTGGCTCCCGGACCCTGCCCACAGACTGGTTCCCGGACCCTACCCAGACTGGTTCCCGGACCCGGCCTACAGACTGGTTCCCGGACCCTGCCCACAGACTGGTTCCCGGACCCTACCCAGACTGGTTCCCGGACCCGGCTTACAGACTGGTTCCCGGACCCTGCCCACAGACTGGTTCCCGGACCCTACCCAGACTGGTTCCCGGACCCGGCCTACAGACTGGTTCCCGGACCCTGCCCACAGACTGGCTCCCGGACCCTGCCCACAGACTGGTTCCCGGACCCTACCCAGACTGGTTCCCGGACCCGGCCTACAGACTGGTTCCCGGACCCTGCCCACAGGCTGGTTCCCGGACCCTATTCAGAGTGGTTCCCGGACCCGGCCCACAGATTAGTTCCCCGACCCTGCTCACAGACTAGTTCCCGGACCCTAACCACAGACTGATTCCCGGACCCTACTCACAGACTGGTTCCCGGACCCTGCCCACAGACTGGTTCCCGGACCCTACCCAGACTGGCTCCCGGACCCTGCCCACAGACTGGTTCCCGGACCCTACCCAGATTGGTTCCCGGACCCGGCCTACAGACTGGTTCCCGGACCCTGCCCACAGACTGGTTCCCGGACCCTATTCAGAGTGGTTCCCGGACCCTACCCACAGACTGATTCCCGGACCCTACTCACAGACTGGTTCCCCGACCCTGCTCACAGACTAGTTCCCGGACCCTACCCACAGACTGATTCCCGGACCCTACTCACAGACTGGTTCCCGGACCCTGCCCACAGACTGGTTCCCGGACCCTACCCAGACTGGTTCCGGGACCCGGCCAACAGACTGGTTCCCGGACCCTGCCCACAGATTTGTTCCCGGGACCTACCCAGACTGGTTCCCGGACCCGGCCCACAGATTAGTTCCCCGACCCTGCTCACAGACTAGTTCCTGGACCCTACCCACAGACTGGTTCCCGGACCCTACTCACAGACTGGTTCCCGGACCCTGCCCACAGACTGGTTCCCGGACCCTACCCAGACTGGTTCCCAGACCCGGCCAACAGACTGGTTCCCGGACCCTGCCCACTGACTGGTTCCCGGACTCAACCCAGACTGGTTCCCGGACCCGGCCTACAGATTAGTTCTTGGACACGCCCACAGACTGGTTCCCGGACCCGGCCCAGACTGGCTCCCGGACCCTGCCCACAGACTGGTTCCCGGACCCGGTCCACAGACTGGTTCCCGGACCCGGCCCACAGACTGGTTCCCGGACCCGGCCCACAGACTGGTTCTCGGACCGTGCCCACAGCCTGGTTCCCAGACCCACCGTTGCTCGGCAATAGCCTGGTTCCCCGACCCACCGTTGTCGGCCCACAGCCTGGTTCCCAGACCCAGCGTTTTCGGCCCACAGCCTGGTTCCCCGACCCACCGTTGCTCGGCAATAGACTGGTTCCCCGACCCACCGTTGTCGGCCAATAGACTGGTTCCCCGACCCACCGTTGTCGGCCCACAGCCTGGTTCCCAGACCCAGCGTTTTCGGCCCACAGCCTGGTTCCCCGACCCACCGTTGCTCGGCAATAGACTGGTTCCCCGACCCACCGTTGTCGGCCCACAGCCTGGTTCCCCGACCCACCGTTGTCGGCCCACAGCCTGGTTCCCCGACCCACCGTTGCTCGGCAATAGACTGGTTCCCCGACCCACCGTTGTCGGCCCATAGCCTGGTTCCCCGACCCACCGTTGCTCGGCAATAGACTGGTTCCCCGACCCACCGTTGTCGGCCCACTGCTGCATGTAGCTGAGCGAGGTGTCGTTGGGAGAACATCCGCAGTCGGCGAAGTAGGTGATCTGGATCCCGGCGAGCGTCGCGTCCTCCGTCACTCCGACCTGGATACAGCAACCATGGTAACACAATGCTGTCAACCTCGGATGTGTTCATGCGCTACTGTAATTCGTGCACATTGTGCAACATAGCTAACGGGTAAAGTTGATAGATGATAGAATAGTTAATTTACACTATCATGATCATATGTACCTTTATCACACCACCTCATGTCATTTTATCATTGTTGCTTGATAGCACTTGTGCTAATGTTTATTGTTGACGTATATGTCCCGATAAACTTATCTTATCTGAATCAACTCCGCCCCAGTTAACCGTTAACATTCTTCATTGCAAAATTCGAACATTCAAAATGGAGATCCAAATATAAGTTCGTTATCAGATTCCATAATTTAGAGGTCAATGTTATTTTATTGAAGATATCAGTTTCTTTCAGTATCATCAAAAATATGAAGCCCGGACATGTTCAGAAATGTTCAGTGCTCACAGTTTCGCTTTTTCAACGCATCGCTGGCGCAAAGAAGATTATATGACAAATCTGAAAATTGGTTGAATAAATAGCCTTCTTGCCTGTTGCATGATAACTCGCCATAACTACGGCAATAAGCAGCTTGTTGTATGTACATTTACAGCCAGTGACACACACATCAATAGGACACACGTGGATTCCCGACCATACGGGAGCTGACGACCGCCTTACCTTGTACTTGGCTAGGTGCGGGAAACGCCGTCCAACCAAAGCCATGTTGGTGGTGAAATCCATATGCAACTTAACGGGTCTGAATGGTAACCAGGAACTTCATTAATTACAAGAGCGTTACTTCCCAGGGTCACTACAATAGCATGTCGTTAGATACACTCATACACTTCAGAGCATGTACTAACTGTCATGTAGAGGGGAGAAAAATGCTGAATCTATCAGAAATATCTTCGTAATTCATTTTAATATCACGTTCGGTACGTTCGGGGCAATCCCCAATATGTGTTACCTGTACCGACTGTATCAAATGCTTTTAATAGCACCGACTGTATCAAATGCTTTTAATAGCACCGACTGTATCAAATGCTTTTAGTAGCACCGACTGTATCAAATGCTTTTAATAGCACCGACTGTATCAAAAAGCTTTTAATAGTACCGACTGTATCAATTATCTATTAACGGTATTAGATAATATTAACTGTGCCAATTGTATCTGATATGTATTAAAGGTACCAAGTTTATCAAAGGTAATTTTGCCAACTGTATCTGCTTTGTATTAAGTGTTCCTGACATTACTTACCTGTACGTAACATTTACTTACGGCCCCCGCACCCCCCCCCCCCACCCCCCACCACCACCCTCGTGTTTTCAGAGCTGTACCTGTTGAGTGTGAATGCCGCCAGGGCGCAGGCGGCAGACACCTGACCATTCCGCGAGATCTTCCCGCCGTACGCGCCACCCACTCGGCGCACCTCGACGTAAATCCTGCAAGAGTAAGGCGGGGGGGGGGGGGGGGGGAGGGGTGGAACGGGGGGAGGGATTAGCACCGTGAGATATGTTATTCGCATCCTTTGTAGATACACATACAATACATATAGTGCCATAGCAAGTGGCTGCGGGATTTTACGAGAGGATTTAGCGGAAGGTGGCAACAGATAATTACGCGAACGTACAAATGAGCGCGCATGCATATACCTCTAGAAAACGACGTTTTGGGTGCGAGGCTACTTTCGCACCCACTAAGCTGGAAGTGGCAGATTATAACGTCATTAAAAATAGTTATTGAACCTTGTTTGGAACAAAATGGCCTCAATACGGAAAAAAAATTATGTCATCACTTAAAATAGCATTATATATGCAAAGACACGGATTTGATTAAATCCACTTCCATATCACCATGTACTCAACTTTATTATTTGTTACTAGTTAATTTCGTAGCGTTGAACGAATTTGCTTTTCAGATTAAATTTTAAAGAATTTAAGAGTCCATTTCGTGTTTATTTTAAAGATTCGTCTCTTGTTGAACACGGATGGATACCTTACAACACATCACAAAGCTGCATCAGACACCGCCGCATATCCCTACACGCCAAAAAAAACACGAACAAAAGGCATCTTTTTGCACCAAACGCCACTCATTTCATCTCAAACATCAATCGAGTCAACCCAACCTTCAAAGCATATTAGTTTTAGATTACAATCCACCTGTTTTTTCAGGCTTCTGGCATTCCCGTGGTAATCATCTATCGCACTGGCAACGGGACAAAGACATCTGCCTCCCAGGTTGACTGACTTGCTGGGAGCATTTCTTTGGTAACCCGGGTATGTCCCGAAGGTGGACCGAATACGCACATGACGCATCGGTTAACCGCCCGACACTCCCGTCGGGTTCGCGCATCCATTCGGTATGCCGATGTGCCCCGTTCAAAACAGCACGGGACATTCGGGGGAAGATGGCGGCTGATTGAAAAGTCACTGTCTAGGCCGGTTCCATTGCCTCTAAATGAACCGGAACCGGAGCCTACAGAGTACACCGGGCGGCCTACCGGTCCTGGCGCAAAGAAATGCGCCCAGTGACTGGTTGACAGACAGACTTACTGACTGCTGGGGATGTCCAGACAGCGGGCAGCCACCTGCTGGGTGCCGTCCACCCACTGTGTGGTCGGGTACAGCGCCAGGCCTTCCTCTTGCGGCACGCAGAGACAACTCTTGTCACAGGCAGGAACATCACGGAAAAAGACAAAAAACGGTGAAAAAACACGCTCACAGAAAAAAAATCCGACATAATTACAGCCGCTTGGTGCGGCTTTGTGATCGGCGCGACCGGAAGTCGGGGGAAACGTGGGGGGGGGGTCGGGGAGGAGGACGGGGCGGGAGTGGTTTCGTCGGGTGGGGGGGAGGGGGCACGGGTAATCTGCAGCTGATTCGGAGGTTTTACACGACAAGCAGCAGCAAAGCAATGTACAGTTAATTCGTTAGTTTTTTTTGATTTCTTGAACACGTTTTTGAAAGCAAAATTAAACAGTTTTGGACTACGAGGTGAAACTTCTAAATAAGGTTTATATCAATGCTTTAAAACCATTTAGTCCGGGCGAAATCGTGGAAATCAGACAATTTATGGAAAAGTTACAGTCTATCACATTGAGACATATCCGGCGCTGTGCATATGCACGGTGTCGATAGACAGCCGCAAAACCTGGGGAGGGGTCCCTCATTAACAAATATGTAGAACTTTTAATATTAAAGATTTTTTTTTTCTTTTGCATTTGGTAGATGAAATAACACCCCATAACATATAGTAGGGGTAGGCCACGACGGTCTAAATTCGTAGTAGGGTCTCAATTACAAAGCTTTTCTGCCACTTCGTGTAAGGTCAATTACGTAATCCATTCTGGTGTTTCGGGGGTAGGGTAAACTACGCCCGTAAAAAATATGTGCCAATGAATAGATTTTGGTACATTTTGGAAATGATATTACATAAGGAATGAGAAGAAAAAGGTTTGCTTACTATTGCAATTTGTTTTGGGTTGACCCCTGATCCTGCACAGGCTGCCCGGACTAATTGGTATTTGGGTTTAATCATTCAACAACGGATGCATGACAACATATAACAATTCTAACAGGGTCCTTCTAGATACCAATACAGGGGTTTACATCAGAAATAAACATAAAGTGATTTCATAGCATACCTGTTAGTAAACATATATAATGGAGAATACATATTATCTTTTTAATTGAAAAAGGTTTATTATATCGGAGGAGTGTTGAGAGCGGGATTAGGGGAAATGGGGTTAATTGAGGAGAGGAGGGGGGGGGGCATTACGTCCAGGGAGGACAGTATGGCGTCACGGAGGCCAGTTTGGCCACTTCAAAATGACTAATTTGCATAACAAGTCTTCCCATTCCATTTATTTATAAACTGTGTCTGTGAGTAAGCGATGTCACGAATGCAGTGTTATTAAATGTGTTATTAAAAATGGCCCCTGTTGGGGATTCCCTGCCTTCATCTTAAGTTGTGGGCAGCGTAAACGAATTCAGGGGATTTCTGGTCCCAAGCAGTTATCTGAAGATTTGAATAATGGGGACTTTCGAATAAAGAAAATGGCGACATTTAGTAAAACAATGATAAAAAGTCTCTAATTTTAAACTGTATGTGCCGTTAGCTTGATACCCAAACCTGTGCATTGCAATTTTAAAAAAACATCAATTCTTATTAACCGCTGTTTTGTGATTCATTTTAAAACTTTCAATTACTTATTTTTTATTTTCCATTGGCTCTTCACACACAGAATGGATGGGTACAACGTGAATCGACAATCTTAACAGTGAAACAGTAACAACGGGTGTCTGCCATTTTACAACAGAATTAGTCAGATAACAGGACCATAAAACACTTAATTAGCGACGGAAGCAAATTAAGGATTGACACAACCAACCAACATAACTCAACTGTATGATAATACATCTTCATCATCTTCATCTTGCAATTAACTATATTCGAAATATTTCTGTTACTTTCACTGTTTTACTGTTATTTT
Source organism: Arenicola marina (assembly GCA_964019135.1). Taxonomy (NCBI): domain Eukaryota; kingdom Metazoa; phylum Annelida; class Polychaeta; family Arenicolidae; genus Arenicola; species Arenicola marina. The sequence continues at coordinate 21,958,848 of OZ025264.1, forward strand.
CTTCTATTCACTTGCGATAATGTGGACATAAACTGTCCTCTTTCCTCCTTCCCTCATACATACCTGGGTCTCCATGTTAAAGTGGTACTGGGTTCCCATGGCAACTTCACCGGTGACCACCTTGGCAGATGAAGCAATGGCGGCTAAACATAAAAAAAGAAGGATCACCGTTGGGGGGGGGGGTGTCAACATTATAAACTATAATGACTATAATATCGATTCAGTGAGCGATAATAGAGCGTTTTTTATATTATTTTAGTTTACATGTCTAATAATCAACACTAACCTTCAGCGTCTCCGATGACGTAATCATCAGCAACCTTGGGGAAGAAGCTCTCCCGTTCGACTGCTTCTCGAATGTCTGTGATTGGCTGCTTCACGTCGCTGTATGCGACCTTGACCTTCTTGGCCGCTTCGTCAGCGTGCACTTGCGTGTCTGAAAGAATATGCCATGAAATGACATGAAATTGGTGTTTTAGGCCGCGTTTGTGCACACAAGGCATACACTGGGGTCAATGATCCAAGACGATGGTTGATTAATTTATGACAACCCTCTTATGATTGTTTACACGTTGGTCATAAAAGAAACAACATTTAATTATTCATTCATATCTCATGTGTTTTTTGCATACATTGACGTCAGTTCTACACCATGAGAATTGCTACAGCGTCACAGCAGATACCAATGGGCAAGGGCGGGAGATGTGATAGATCAGGGAACAGAGCCAGAAAGGAGCTTGGGGGCATGGGGGAGAGGTTGACGGGGGAGGTGGGGGGGGTGGGAGACGAGACGGCCTAAAGGAAGATAATTGAAAACCCACCTGCTACCACAATGCCGACGGCCTGGCCCGCGTACAACACCTGTCCACTGCAAAACAACTTCCAAGAGAGAAAGCAGGTCTTCCATCATTATCTCGTAACATACGACTGCCGATGGCATGCAACAAAAACCGGACAGCGCTAATTAAATACGACATTTTTAACATTTCTCGACCACAAGGGTGTTTTGCTCGCACACAAACCGTCACTGAGTTTGAGCTTTGAGACTTTGCAGCGTGGGTTTTGTTCGAGGCTGATTCACCCTCAGTACGTGCAAACTCCATATACCCATACAGATTTTTTTCTTTGGAAAAGGCTCTTTCCAACGGCATTTTTCGCCTATATTTGTCAGCTTTATCCGTAACATTTGGCACAGATCGCTCCATACGGGCGCTGCCTGCATGGTTTGGCCCCTTAACCTTTGACCTGGTGACGTCATGGTTACCTCTTCCGGTTCCATGGAATCCGGCACAAAGTTGTTGGCTCCCGGGAT